>OX371223.1:70424087-71024087 GCA_947310385.1 Nephrotoma appendiculata
TTTCACAAAATTTTAATTTGGTCCCCTGAAAAGTAGCTAAAAAATAGATAAGTGGTTTTGTTGAATTGCCACAGATATATTCTGTTGTTATACCAAAGAGCATAAGAGTTACAGAGGTTATTTTGTATGAACAGAAAAAGTGTATGCAAACATAGAGCCAAATATAAAAAGTGTACATTTATATGTTTGTCTCTCTTATGCACTAAAACCAACAAGAATTAAATTTTAAACAAAAATTTGCAATTTCAAACAAAAGAAATAAACGTTGCTTCGCTCATTAATCGCCAAACGTAAGTCGTAGTAATCACTTAATCTAGATTTTCTACCATACTTAGCTCTAAAATTTTTGAAGGATTAGGCTAAGCTTCTATAATTGAAATAGATTAGTATAATTTATTATGTTCAGACTATATAAGAAGTGATTAGCTTACAAATTTAGATTACCAACCCTTTAGTATTCCGATGTTTTGAAAAGTATCTTGGTATTATATTGAAAAAAATTCTAATGTCGTTCCGACCGGGATTAAACTGTAGAACCCTCCCGCCCCCTCCCCCCCCCCCCCCAAAACTCTAGATGCCCATTGTTACAGATTGCGATCAAAAATCACTCAAACTGGTCCTAGAAACAGCTATAACATGTAACTGTAGCTGAGTTTTTTATTGAGATAATTTTACAATCTCTCGAGTCTCGACTAAGGGGAAGCGAACCTACCAAGGATTGAAAAACCGAGCGGGACTATTATAAAACTTTTCCGAAATCTTTCGATAAATTTTTCGATAAGGCAGATTTTTTGCATAGTATAATTTTTGAATACCTTTTCAACGGGGTTCTTTTTGTTATCGGAAAACTCTGAAATCGAACAAAAATCATAATAGGCAATATGATCTAACGATGCATTATTTAACTTATGCTAAAAAAATGTGTGAGCCTTACATTTTGTACATGATTTGACTTAAGGAACGGAATCATAAATGTCGCGTTTTTATCTAAAGTGGCCGACATATAATTAGAGACGATAACTAAATTTGTAAGCCACAAAACTGACAACTGAGAAACCATGTTCAAGTTCTTTAACGTTGTTTTAAAGGGTGATTTTTTTGTGGTTAGGATTTTCATGCATTAGTATTTGACAGATCACGCGGGATTTCAGACAAGGTGTCAAAGAGAAAGATGCTCAGTATGCTTTGACATTTCATAATGAATAGACTTACTAACGAGCAACGCTTGCAAATAGACTTACTAACGAGCAACGCTTGGCCCTAGAAAAGTTGGCAGAAAATCCGCTTTTTTATCGACAAATTTTGTTCAGCGATGAGGCTCATTTCTGGTTGAATGGCTACGTAAATAAGCAAAATTGCCGCATTTGGAGTGAAGAGCAACCAGAAGCCGTTCAAGAACTGCCCATGCATCCCGAAAAATGCACTGTTTGGTGTGGTTTGTACGCTGGTGGAATCATTGGACCGTATTTTTTCAAAGATGCTGTTGGACGCAACGTTACGGTGAATGGCGATCGCTATCGTTCGATGCTAACAAACTTTTTGTTGCCAAAAATGGAAGAACTGAACTTAGTTGACATGTGGTTTCAACAAGATGGCGCTACATGCCACACAGCTCGCGATTCTATGGCCATTTTGAGGGAAAACTTCGGAGAACAATTCATCTCAAGAAATGGTCCGGTAAGTTGGCCACCAAGATCATGCGATTTGACGCCTTTAGACTATTTTTTGTGGGGCTACGTCAAGTCTAAAGTCTACAGAAATAAGCCAGCAACTATTCCAGTTTTGGAAGACAACATTTCCGAAGAAATTCGGGCTATTCCGGCCGAAATGCTCGAAAAAGTTGCCCAAAATTGGACTTTCCGAATGGACCACCTAAGACGCAGCCGCGGTCAACATTTAAATGAAATTATCTTCAAAAAGTAAATGTCATGGACCAATCTAACGTTTCAAATAAAGAACCGATGAGATTTTGCAAATTTTATGCGTTTTTTTTAAAAAAAAGTTCTCAAGCTCTTAAAAAATCACCCGTTATAAACCCGACGGATTAATTTAAGAAGTGTGAACGATTTTATTTAAAATTTTCGTGAACGCAAGCAAAAACCAGTTTCTACTAGTCGTGATTACAAGATGAGAGTCTGAAATTATATATTGTCTCGCTGATATTATAATTTAAGTATTTTTCCGAGATATAACTGCGTACAAAAGTAATACGAAAACGATTATTTCACGTTCATTCAGTAATTTCTATATTCATAAAATTCTGGCCCCATTCCAATTATGTATATAAGACTGAATAACGCACAAATAGAATGTCTTGAACCGCTTATCTTGTGTTTAGCTAAATAAAAAATAGCACACAGCTGTTTCACATAAAATACAGATATTATAATAAAAAAAAAAAAGTTTGTATCCAAATTATATATGAATTCGTATATAGCAAAAGCTCGATATGTGCAACCATTTTTTATTACGTGATCAAAAAAGATTACAATTCTACCAGTACTTTCTTTAGTATTACGCAATTAATTCTCGTATAAGAACGTCTTATACGTGTAATCACTATACGAGCACATTTTCATAAACACATTCAACATACATTACATATAATTGAACTGAAAGCAATGTGTAATTAACATAATTATGAGAGAGCGCAGGAATGATGATGATACACAGGTTGAATGTTAAAGAAGTACAAAATCACATCTTTATAAAAAAAAACATTAAAGGAAAGGATATGTGGAATACGTATAATGATGAAGGCAGCGAAGACGTA
Source organism: Nephrotoma appendiculata (assembly GCA_947310385.1). Classification (NCBI taxonomy): domain Eukaryota; kingdom Metazoa; phylum Arthropoda; class Insecta; order Diptera; family Tipulidae; genus Nephrotoma; species Nephrotoma appendiculata. The sequence goes on from OX371223.1 coordinate 70,426,861, forward strand.
TGTAATTTACAATAATTATTTTATGTTGATTATAAATTGTATTCATTATTTTGTCATTTTTATGTTTATATGAACGAATATGTGTATACGGAAAAGAACCTTGAGCTCCCAAGAGAAATGAATCTAATTTTCCAGTTTATTCACACAAATAGAAAGAAAACTAAATCGTTCCATCATATGGTAGTTAACCCTTGTACTTGTATTATGTTAAAATAGATGTAATACATATCTTTCGATTTTAGTGTTTTCCCCCCAAAAAAAATTAATTTTAATTGAATGAAAACAAAAAAAAACTTTTTTTAATTGAAAAACTTTTATAAATTTTATTTTATTTTATATACCGACCACTAAATATTACTTTGTGTGGGTTATGACCATTTATGCTTTTTTATTCATTTTTCATCTACTCCTGGTTCTGACCTTTGAACTGGAAAATAGAAAAATTATATTTTTCCTACATATTTATCTCGTATATACACATTCGAAATACTGTTTGAAGTTTTCTACTTATTTTTAAGATGAATACTTGAGAAAATAAGTTTAGTTGAGATTTTATATGCTCAACAGCAGATCTTGATAAATTTGTCAATCGTATGCTGTACTGTAGTGGCAGTTCCAATTAATTATAAGTTATCAATTTTAGATGGGCGTGTTTGAGTTGACTAAAAAATCGTATATTTTGTAACTGTTTGTAGCTCAAAAGATGACAGTAATTGTGGAAGTGAAATCTAGATATAACGAAGCGAGCGGGAATTTTCATTAAAATCACAATTATATCTGCAAAATTTATTTTAAAGTTTAATCTAGTTCGAATAAAGCGAAATTGAAAAGTTATTAAAATTCTGAACAGGGAAACGGTTCCACAATAAATGAAAAGTTTGAAAAATTTCACACTCACCCGGTATATCGATCGAATATTCTAGACTCGCTTGAATTTTACAGAAGTAATAAGTAAATTCTCGGTTCTGTGTTAGACTGCTACATTCTGCTATACTCGTACACCAAAACTGTTATAAAACTATCTCTAACGCTGTTACTTAAATTTGGATGCTAAAAATCTCACAAAAATGTCATTTATTTTCTAAACTTCAAATGAGCAATTCTCGATGGATAAATGTCTCGCCCTCGTTGAATTATTTTTCTATCAAAACAATAGGCGCGACCGCAACACTACCCCCACTTAAGCCTGTACGTCCGGAACAGGATCCATACTACTGGCTCTGTAGACTAGATCATGTAACGGAAACCAATCCAAAGTTATCTTGGTCCTTGCCTCAAGACGCCATCCAACCTTGCAGCTACTCTCCATAGCCGACTCTATTTTAACCCAATCCTTGACGATAATCCACTCCATCACTACTGGCACGCCACACATCTCTTCCATACTCGGCACTACCTATTAACACATCTCTTCATTTATACTGTCATCCTCGAAGACAGCGAACAAAACCCCCATTGCCAATGCCCTTTTTGACCCGCATTTTTTCGATGATCTTTCGGGACTTTTACCGACATAGGGTATAGTCCGTTTCAACTAAAATCACTGTCGCACCTATAATTCCTAGTCGTTCGTATATCTTTTCTATAGGCCGTCTTTTATGTCGATTGCCATCCATATGGCTCTTGTTTGCCCTTACTTCCCACCAGTTCCTGTAACCACTTTGGAAGATATGTTCCACATATCTTCCTTTCATCTATGGGCCGTTGCAAAACATATACAGATCAGGCTGGTCAGCCTTGCTGTGAATTGTCAATCGCCAATCATCGATCCCGATGACCCTTGCTACCTGTCACAACTGGTGGACCATCTGAAATCTCAATTCGCCTTAGCCAGTTTCTCCTCCAAATACATTTCAATATTCTATTAAGTGGACCTTCATCTGATCCAAAGATGACCACTCCAATAATCAAATATTGATCTGGCCAGCATTCGTTCAAGTTATGTCTCTCTATCATATCTAAACGCAGCGGCCATAATTGCCCCTCGGTGACATCTAAGTACATCGCCGCACTTGCAACGAGTTTCCCATTTTTCTGTAGGTCATACTTGCCGACACCGCCATTCATCAAGCTTACTGTCGTTCTACATTACATAAACAATCTTTGCACCAAAATCATCAAAACTATGTTTGCCAGATGTTTCGTTGTCATCCCCATTCACTATGGCCATCAACTGTCCTGGTTCTTGTTTACTCATAAATGGCTCACTACGAGACGTCGATTTTGAATTCGGATGAGCAACTAAAATCCCAAGTACATATTTGCTGTCTCCCTGCCATCACTCAATACCACAAAGCCCAATGGTTCCTCCTTAATTACCCGGTTCCACTATATTTACGATAGCGATTTTCAGCATATCCTCTCCACCGTTATGTGAATGCTTGATATTCTACTCTATATCACCTACATCATCATTTCGTTTGCCAAATATTATATTTACCATTTGATTCAGTTTCTTCTCGTTTCTTTCTTTACCTATTTTGATTTCATTAATTTCTTCTTTAAAACTTGCATTATTTGTTGCCCATTTTTACTTAGTTTATCATATGTTTGATTCATTTGATACGTCAAAATTTGTTTCATGTTGTATTTTTTTATTATTTTGATTATCAAATTTCTGAGTTTGTTGATAAATTTTTTGATTAAAATGTTGCCTCTCTTTACGAGTCAATTATTGTCTCATTTACCAACATCATTAGTTGCATAGAAATATCGGCACTTTGAGATGGCCCGGGAGCTGATTCCACCATCTCACTTTTATCTCTAGATTTCTTATTCGAACTACAAAAAACTGGAATAATTATTCAGATCTAATCCTTGCGGGTCGGTACGGCAGATTTAATCGGATTTTTAACACCACTGGATTGCAAATATCGTTACATAATTTGACGGTTAGAACACCAATTCTCGTAATTTACACCGCTTTCAGAAAATTTTCGAAAATGCCAGAAATAATCTCCATATAATTTGCAAATATTTATAAAATACTTACGCCATTACTGGAAAATGCTCGAAATATTCCAGAAATAATTTCCCCACTCTTATTTTACCAACACTAAATCGCAACAATAAATAATTTCCACAATTATTTATATTAATTCACTTAATTTAAGATTTTTTAGGGCTTTTAACGGCTTCAGGCCGAAAAAATCTTAAATTATTTAATACAGACGAATTTGAAACTTTGTAATCAATTCACTTATTACAGAACTAAATTCTGTTCTGTTTTAGACTACTATAATCTGCTACAGAAGAAAACTGTTATAAAACTATCTCTAACGCTACTACTTAAATCTAGATATACTAATCTCACAGAAACTCTCGTTGAATAAATGTCTCGTCTACGCTGAATTATTTGTCAATCAAACCAATAAGCGAGATCGTAACATTATGAACACGTTCATTTTTACTAAATCCTAATTAGTTAAGGATTAAAGCATCGTGCTATTTTAAAAGTTTTTGCGGACCAACCGTGCCAATGGAATATGTATTATGTATTACGTCGATTTTGCCTATTGGGCTGGTGGACGTTAATTCAGCGTTTATTGGTGTCTTGAGCTGGCCGTTAATTCATTAACAAATGACATTTATCAAATTAGTGCGACATCTAGACTTAAGTATTAGACTTAGTTTTATGCCAGATTAGTTCTATAACAGTATAGTCTAGAACAGAACACTGAGAAAAAATTGAGTTTTTATTTCAAAGAAATCAATCCTTTGAAAAATATTTGCTTGATTTAAAGAATTTTTAGAGTTAATTGTCATTTATTCCAAAAGAAACAAATTCTTTGGTTTCCATTTTGCAATAATTAGCGGCAAAAAATTGAAAATCATTTGATTGAAAGGATTTTGTAATTTGCAAAATAAAATAATTCTTTGTTTTAAATTCTGGAAGATTTTATCGTAAATCATTATTAAAAACTTTGTTTCAAAGAATACGAATATTTGAAATAAGTGATGATTCTCGCAAATAAAACATATACACCTTTAAAATAAAGGATTACGGATTTACTTCAAATGGTTAAGTTAAGAGCTATTAGAGCTAAGGTTTGCTTCTAAGCGGATAGGTTCTGTTGTATGAGAACTTATCGACATGTTCTACGGTTTCTTATTTTACCAAAGCTTTTTTTTTTTGTTAAAATTAATTTAAATTGAGATAATACATTTCAAATTATCAAAAACATTTATTTATTTTATGTATACTATACTATTGAAATTTATATTTTTGTGATAAAATAAAATAAAAATTAAACCGCATTACTTATAATAATTAGTTTTATTTATGCACTGTAAGTAGGAGGATACAGCACATTTTAAAGAAAAGAATAGTTTGTTTAAATCAAAGTTAGAAGGGAATTCATTTCTATGTTTTGCAATTCTTTGAACCAAAACTAACAATGATTTGGCTGAAACTCATAAAATACTTTAAAATAAATTTGTGAGATTCTTTAGCTTAAAACTTTTTCGGTTTAATTTTAAAATTAAATGGAACTTAATTTTAAACAATTTTCAGTTCTAAAGACCCTTTGAAATAAAAGTGAAATCGTTTGATTTAAAATACATAATAGTTTGAACTAATGATTAAAAATAACTTTAATTTAAAGTTTTTGATTTCTTTAATCTAAATCCAAAAAGATTTTGCGCAAAATCCATAGTCACAAATCATTTAAAACTAAGGTAAAATCCTTTGATTTTAAAATACAATTTTTCTCAGTGAATCTGTGTGAAAGATCTAGAAATTTCTACCTAATCAAGTTAGTATTCACTCATTTCGTAGGTTCGGTAATTGGTGCGCGATATTATGTATAAAAGCGAAAGTAAACAGTGCGATAAATTAGTTGTCGTGTAACTTAATCATACAAGTTTGTAGTAACATATTGCAAGTAGAATGTCTCGCTTGTTATGAAATATGATTTTGACCCTCTAATCTAATCAGTCAATTTTTTTATATCCTATACTTTAAATACAAAATTTAAAATAATGAATGGTTCTTCTGTGGGATTTATAGAACGACTGAAATTTTTCAAAACACCGCGATAGCTAATATAATTCTAATACTTGTTCGATATTTTTTTCAGAATACGCTCGAAATTCTGAACTGCGAAAACCGATATTCCCAATAAAAATCCCGAAATCCCCAAACCAATAAAAATCCCGAAATTCAAAACCCGAATTCCAAAATTTTTACAAAATTCTAGAATTCTGACTTCAAACATTGGTTTTTTTAAATCCTATATTTTCAAAATCTTAATTACCGGTAAAATTAATAGCAAATTATGGTCAAACTTGGTTTAGAAATGAGTGGTGTTCTATTAAGGCATTTATATCAGGTTTTCTTCACAGGTTTTGGTCGAATTTGAATTTAATATGCGACTATTCTTAAGTTAAAGGATTTTAGAATTAGGCTTTGATAAAAGAAATTCGACCAATCAAAATTAAATTTGTTTTTAGGATGGCATTGAGATTTAAAATAAACCGCATGTTCTGAAATCTTAGCAAACTTTTGAATTCGATTTTTTTTTATTTTGAAATTTTAAAAATTTAAGGAACGTTTATTTTAACTGAATTTAGCACTTCCGAGTAAGTTGAAGTCTTACATTCAGTTAAGGTTGTTGGATGTCGCTGTTCTTTACGTGGTATGGTATATCATGGTCCTACATCCATCCGCCTCCCCAGGTCAAGTAGCGTATAAACTTCTTTTGGATTTTTTCAATGCATTGGGGTGGGGGGGGGGGGGGGTGGTAGGTTGCGAAAAAATTTACGAAATAGAAAAACAAGTGTTAAGGTTTCCGACTTTGTTAGTTTTAGAAATTGTTATGAAAATTGATTTCCAATATTATTTCGATTGCCTTGTGGCGAATATTATTAATAACAAAAGGTGTTGATGATTCTTCTGTTTTTAATAAAATTGGTTCATTAGTAAAAATTAGGTTCAAGATTCGGTGTGGTCCATTTTTTATCTCGCTGATTTGACTCACATTTGAGTCAAAGGTAGTAGTACTCGTTGTTCATCATAAGTTCAACTAATATTTGAGAGATTGAAATCCGCAGTTATTAAAATTAAGTGTAATTGGTCGGCCGCATTGGCTATTTCCATAATTGCATCACAGCATTCGGTATACGCTAATGTAGGCGAATCAGGTGGAATATACCGCGACCAGAGTTTTTTAAGCATGTTTCATCCATCATCATAACAGTTATAAACTACATACAGGTTAAGGAAGAATTCTGAAATTAAGATTTTAACGTAGAAAATATCACAAGATGACGTAAACCGGAGTATTTTTAAAACAAGATTATGAAATTGAGCTGCATTTGAAGACATTTTATTTACATTTTGAAAGTTAAATGTCTGTTTCTCAGTCTTTTGTGGATGTGACAAGGTTGGGGTCATGTTACATTCCGGATTTGTGCCCAGTTTTTATAACAATATGACGAAGATTTTTTTTTTCGCAAGCCATTAATGCTGTTTGAATCAAAGAATGCAGTTGCTCTTTTAATCGGCGAATACTACAAAACTTGTATATGCTTGGTTAAAGCCACTTTAGTATATGGAAGACTCTCAAACAATTTAATTGCTTTACCTGGCATAGCTTGACACAAATCACAATTGATGATGCTAAGCCTTGCGCCTCGTGAATAGTCAATAATTTATTCGAGCCAGGTAAGTTAAGTTTACTTAATTTTTTTTTGCCCGATCATACTAACGGTTCTCCGATTAGTGTTTGTAGTGTGGAATAATTGATATAATGGCTATAACGCATATAGTACAACAGCAGGACATCTGTAAGCTGCACAAAATAGTGCATGTTGACATAGTTAAGTCTATCAATGAATGATGAACGAGACCCAATAAACCTGCATGACGGTGCCATATTTCAGTGAGCCATTTAGTAGATGAGACGCAATCACATACATCGAGATTCTTCCTTTATTTTGATGTCATAAATGCCATGTTTGGTCACACTGAGTGAGAACACAATGTTTTCCGATTGAATGTGAATTGCAGCTTGGTACTCCTTGTATTAATATTATCTCTGGTTTCGGTTTAACCAGTTTAAATTTGTTTAGAAAACTTTGCCCAATTTAATGTACACACCTTCAAAAAAAAAAACGTACACCTTATTTTTTCAATAAATTCATGTATGTTTTTCTTTACACGGCATCTTTAGTATTTGATTTTTTTTCTATTTATTAAATAATGATATCACATTTAAAAAAATAAAAATTAATTCATTTACTTAACAAAAATATAACAAAATGTAATCAAAGAAAAAACTTACATAAAAAAATAAAGATACAGTTCCTAATGCTATTACTAATAATAAAGTAATAAATATAATTAATAATTTATGTGCCACCCTTTCTGTGGTATGACCTGTTTTAGGCGATTCTGCATTGAATGCACCAGTTTTCCTGTTTTTCGCACCCATTTTTCCAAATTAGAACAAAGATGTTCGATGGGGTTGAGATCTAGCGATTGTGGACGGTTCGGTGAAATGTATTTAACATTGTAGATCAACCAGTTTTTTACCAAGTGAGATGTATGTTGGGTATCGTTGTCTTGAACCAAGCTAGTATGTCCAGGGGCTCTATTCTTCAAATCGGTGAAAATTTTCGTAATCGGAATACAATTTGCTATGCAATTCTTTATATTACTAAAAACTTTCGATAACTACTTTAATCATTTTCTCAAATTTGTATGCCCATTTTCTATTATTTATTTATCTATAAGCGAATAATTCCGTATCGATTTACCCAGTCGGAATTTTTCCCTTAGTAGGGGGAAAAATTATGTGTCTTACAGCAAATTCTTTCGAAACAAAATTTTGGTCTTAGATCAAAAAAATGACTGGCAATGCAATGCATTTCAATAACATTTCGATCAAATTTAATGTATTGTCAGTTATTTGTTTGATCTAAGATTAAAATTTTGTTTCTAAAGAATTTGTTGTTAATTTAAAAAGAGAGGTTAGAAATTTGAAAAAATAATTAAAGTAGCCGGCGAAAAATTTTAGTAATATAAAGAATTGCATGGCAAATTGTATTCCCATTACTTAAATTTTCACCGACTTCAAGAATAGGGCCCAAATATTACAATTTTTGTCGCACTGGTTTTAAATGATTCTGTAAAATTTGCAAATATTGTTCTTTATTCATGGTACTCTCAAAAAACACCTCGGTCCCCATTGCACCCCATACCATGACGTTTTCTCTACCGTGTTTGAGGTAGGGATGATATTCTTACTATTTAGTGCAGTACCTTTTTGACGTCATATAGCTCTACGGCCATCTGAACCGAAAATGTTAAATCAGACGCCAGAGAGGCCCTGCACTAAATAGTAAGAATATCATCCCTTCCGTCAAACATGTCTACGGCCATCTGATTCAACATTTTCGGTGGCACACAAATTATTAATTATATTTATTAGTAATAATACTAGGAAATGTATCTTTCTTTTTTTGGTGTAAGTTTTATGCTTTGTCTAAGTTTTGTTATATTTTTGTTAAATAAATGAATTAATTTTTAATTTTTTTTTAATTTTTTTAAATGTGATATTATTAGTTAATAAATAGACAAAAAATCAAATACTAAAGATGTCGTGTAAAGAAAATAAATGAATTTATTGAAAAAAATAAGGGGTATGTTTTTTTTTCATGGAGTGTATTTAGATCTGGTCTGAGACATTACATATTGAACGAGCACAATAAAAAACAAAAATTTGGCGAGAATACCACTCGCCAAAATTTGGCGAGCTTCAAGAGCTGACAAAATGTTTATATGGGTTTATAAAACTCGAGAAAAACCGCAATGAAAGAATATATTTTCAGATTGTAACAACCACCCAACTGTAGTTTTAATCTAATTGAAACAGAAAAACAATCATTCACTCGTCATTTCATTCAAAACTGGAGGTTCCTACCATTATGATTCAAAAGGTTCCACCATTCCACCATACCAATAAAATAGTACAATTTAAACCTACCTTCTGTACTTGGTGAACTAGGAGTAGATTTAGATGGTGTACTTGTTATAATCTGATCGGGATTATTTGGTGACATCATAAATTGCATAGGACCATCGTACGCGTGTGTTTCTCGTGTACCATTATTATTATTTCGTACACCAGACATTGGCCTCATAATTTGTAAATCACTCGCTTGTACCATACCAGGCGTCGCCCTTTTTTGTCGTATATAGGCTTCCATTAGTTGTCGCTAGGAAAAAAAAAATAAAAGAAAGCTCCATTAATACAAGTATTTGTATATTCTGTTAAATAAACAACAAATTTCTGTTATGCATAACAAATCAAAGCAAAATTCATTTTCGCCTAAATCTCCGTATTTCCTCCCGTTTATATCATGTTGAACCTAGATATAAATTTTTTAATATTCATTCAAGCAGCCATACATAGATAATATATAAAAGCATTGGAAATTAATTTTCCCATTTTTCTGCTGTTAAGTCAGCTGTCGTTTTAGGATTTTGCTTCTATTTACTCATCATTAAGATGAGAGAAGCTCTTTACTTTACATTTTTAGTGTAATGGCAAAAAGAAAAAAGGAATATGCCAAATGAGATGAATTAGTAATTATTTATTAATTTGGGAAAACGGAACTTCCTTGGGTTACAGCAAAGAAATGTGTACGTCAGACAGTTCGTAACTTTTGGTTTCAACCTATGTATATACCTTATTGACTTAACCTTATCATTAAAAATTCCTTCTGTATCTTTACTGTACATATATAATATACGTGATAAGGATATAAAGTATGTAATATACAAGCTCATAAGTGGTTATAACAATTTTGAAATGTCTTAAATATTATGTATGTTATTTTATTATATTTTAAATAAAAAAAGGATTTATGAAGCAACATCTACCAGTGATTAAAACATAAATGTATACATAAAAAAAATTTCATTGTGTACATGTTTTTATGATATCATAAAAGATTAACGATGGATAAACATTTTCCAACGTACCAAAATATTTCGGAAATTTACGTAAACCTAACACAGAAAAAGAGATATTATGATGATGAAATGAAATCATGATAAAAAATGTTGGCTTAACTTTTAGACTTCGTTGTACGAAGAACATTCTATAATAATCAGCATAAACGTTCTCCAAGTACAACTTATTTTATGTTGTATGTCTTAAAGTCTTAAACTGTAATATGTCGAGCGGCCCTCATTTATTTAGCATGATAATAGGCAAATGAAATATTGCTCTTTAATATGCCGGAAGGAATTTACATAAAGGAAAACTCGATGAGCTTCGTATACAATTTGTAAACTAGCTATCGTTGTATTGTGATGTGATCCATTAGGATACGTTCTGTATTTAACTACATTCATCTTATGTCTAGTATGATGTATAAGGGGTCTAATATGATATACAAGGGGTCTATCTAATATGATACAGAACGTTCCTTCAACCAATGAGTTCACAACAAAAAGAAATTTTACGCCAGGCTCTAACTAGGCCGACTCAATGAATCCTTGTGTGAGCCAACCATTGCGATGCACATTCATACGAAGTTTAAAAATATCTAGATCACTAGACAAACACGCTCCGTGTCAGCAAGAAAACGAAAATGCTGACCTACGCAGAAGACTTAGCGAAATAGCTAGAATGAAATCGCTAAGTTATAGAAAGAAAATGAGGAGGTAAAGAAGACCAGACTGATAGAAGTTTTAGAACCTCCTCTTACTAGTTATAATGAAAACAGCACAATTGCCTGTATTAGTGCTGAGCTTCTTACAAATGATGAGGGACTTCCTTAAGACACTGATTGGATTCATATACAAAAGAAAAAACCTAGAAAAAACCGAAGAGCATAATTTCTGCCAGAAGAGCGTTCACAATCAAAAGTTAATGAAACTTAAGAGCCAGTGCCTCCTGTACCTCAACAACATTAATATTCAATCTTTAATGAAATCGGTGTCTACAAACGACCATAGAGTAGTGGCACTAAACCATAATGTTTATGTTATGGCCAGAGGTTTTCACCCCATCTACAAGAGGAAGATACATATAATAGAAGAGCTGATGAAAGAATTGAAGTAAACATTATTAAACGGGAGAAAACTGAAAATAGTCAACTAACCAGGATCATTAAAAGAGGACTCAAGGCTATTCATGCTCACATTTCACAAAAGCGAAAAAATGTACCAGAAATAGTTTAGGGTGTCCTTCGGTACGGTTCAGGATCTGTTTTTAATTTTTATTTTCTTAGCTTGAACTATTTTGATAAAAATTGCTAAAACGGGTTTACGAAATACCAAGAATCGATTGTGATGAAACGAATTTGATGAAAAGTGCTTAAAGCTTAAAGTTTTCGAGTACCAGAAACCGATTGCGATAAATATTAAATTTGGCAAAACCATTAAGGGCCCTACGGTAGGACCTGGTTTCTTCCTTAATTTTTTTCTTCTGCTGATGATGCATTAGCAAGTATCCCCATTGTAATATTTCAACAGGTGGCGGCTGTTCATCATGTTGCTTTAATTAAATGTCCGGTTTTATAATGCATCGTGTTGCGTAATGTAGCGATGTTTGTCAATAATTTGTAGCACTCCAAATTGTGTATGGCGCATGGAAATGGGGTTCTAAAATTATTTTTGGAGGTAGTTCTGAACCAAAACTATTTTTAACCGATGACGAAGAAATTTGGTGTGGAAATGGAAATAAGAATGGCATGGAAATAAGAATATAACTTAATTTTTAGGGGAAGTGCTGGAATATGGGCTACGGGGATAAAACTAGGCCACTTTTAACGACCAAAATGAATTTGAACATGGAAAATAGAAATACCATTCTAGAATAATTTGTGGGAAATAGTTATGGAACATAACTGAGACTGAACTACGCTATTTATTCAGGATGAAATTTTGCATGGTGAATGGAATGTAATTTTGAAAACATTATTGGAGTGTGTTCTGTAATATGGTCAACTACTACGGAACTAAACCATTTGGAAATAAGATTCTAAAATTATGTTTTGAAGCTAAAATATGACCAAACGAGACATAGTACATAGTATATTTATTCGGTAAATTTGAATCTGATGACTGGAATTGGGATATTGTAATATTTTTTGGTGGAAGTTTTGGAGTATGGCAGTGATACGGAGAAGTTGGGGGTTATTGTGTGTTCATACACCAAGGTTAGATTTAAGCGCATGAAATTGTATGTTTGTGCCAAGGGTTTCACAAGCGGCTCAATCGATTTCCATGAAAATTCTTTTAGGTGCCTAGACTCTTTTTATTAATTTCCAAAATTTAGTTGTTGCTGCGTGGTTCCGATAAATTTGAAGAAACCTATGCCATTCGATAATAAATTTGGATGAAACTTATATTACAAAATGGATTCCGGGTTTGGTTAAGCAGAATAACGTATTATGTAGTATGGAACAAGCGGTCTAATAAAATAGGTAATTTGAATGAAACTTCGCCATTTCTAAACAAGACAGGAAAAAACTCGCTTTGTATGATAAAAATAGGATTCCAATATGAGCTCGGGATGTGATACTGGAAAACGGTCAATCAGCCACTTCCCACAGGTTAAAATAAACGTCAAGGGGAAATAGCATTTCAAAGGAGTTCTGAATTTGTTTGAAAAAAATACCAACCTGGTTTACAACCTGACTCTGAAAAATTAGTCATTTAATATAACTAAGGCATCACTGAGTGAGCCGGTATATGATCGAGTAAGTTCAGTGTGGTAACGTGAAAATTATTTCAAGGAAATTGGGTTCCATATAAGAACTGAAGCCGAGAGATATTGAATGCCGATTTTTTGTCATGTGAAATGTTGCTTGCCAGGCATAAACGAAATGATTTTTCGCATCGCATATTCACTGGTGATGAAAAATGGATCCACCAAGATAACCCAAAAAGAAGAAATCATAGGGACCACCTGGCCAAGCTTCAACATCGACAACTAAGTGCGAAGTTTCATGTAAAAAGTTCATGTTTTGCTAAGTCTGAACGAAACCATTACTGGGGCTCTCTGCAATGCACCCACTAGCTAACTACTCCACACATGACAAAAGTATTCTCTTGCGCATAATAATACTCGTCCACATGTTGTGGCGCCGGTCAAAACCTACATGGAAACACTCAATTGGGAAGTTTAACTGTACCCGCCCCATTCATGGGGCCTTCCGACCTTTTACAATAAATGCCCAATTTTTGATAAAAACGACGGAGATTTATTTGTATACTCAATAGTTCCAAGTGAGGTTCTATATGGTTCTGGAAATGGTCTATTTGAATGGATTTGTTAAATATCTCGAACGAAAAAAGTTTGAAAATATTTAGGGGGACCTGAAAGAGCCAATCATATATTTGTTCTTTATTTTACGTTCAGAAATTAGAAAATTTTCCAAACAAAAACCAACTGATATTTATTTCGATGATAATGAAACGATGATTAAGTAATGAAAAATAGTTTTGAAAGCAATTAAAACGAAATTATTTAAAAGGTTTGTCTTATTGACATGAAACGCAATAATTTTATGTTGTAAGAAGAGTTTATAAGAAATTATTACCATGTTGAATACACATTCAAGAATGTCAATCAATTTTTTAAAGAATCGCAAATCAATTGGTACAAGCATCTAAAACAATCTAGGACTATCTAAAAGTCCATCGTCACTCAATCAAAATTAAATTGAAATAATTATCATCGACCAATTACCAAACATATAATGAGATATTGTTAGTACAAAACAATTGGTGTGAATAATAAAAATAAAGAAACAAAAATAAATTTAAACGCCTCATTAATTTTCCATAATAGCTATTCAGCTACACATTTTATAAGCAATTTGTCTGTACGCTTTAAAACTATTAAAGCTATCAATTTACGTATTTTTAAATTCATGTTTTCAATCATATCGAAATTACAATAAGATTCTATTTTTTATACGCGTACATTTACTTGACTATATCATTTTCACTTTTAGAAAAATTGAAATTGAAGATTTTTAAGTGAAAGTAAACATGCAGACTAATTTAATTCACAAATAAAAATATTGATACTCACAGATGATTTGTAATTAATTATACACATATCATGTTTTACATGGAAAGATACATAGATATAGAAACGAAAATTTTCCGTTTGCGCGTGATTGGATTTGAATGCCAAATAAACAAAAAATAATAATACATATCTTGAAAATTCCCAATTTCGGAGTTTTTCTAGAATTAAGACCATGTTTACGTTTCAGAAAGAAATTTCAAACTATTTTATTGATTTTTTTAAGAATCCGTAAATTTTACTTTTGTGTATTGTTGTTCTTGTACAAACGAAACATTTGACCATGATAAAATAAAATTTGTATCAAGGTTAATGAGCCAATCAAAGTTAATAACTTCGTTGACCTGCAATAGTTTTATGATATTGACAAGGACATAAAATATTATTTTTTGAATACGTGTTAGACTTAGCAAGTACTACATATAATAAAACATATATATAATAAAATTCTTGACATTAGAAATAGTTCATCAGAGTGCAATCAAATATACTCAGGTAAATTAGTTACAGTCGGTAAAATCGATTTTAGAACTGAGTTTTCGTTTCGTCATAGAATTTTTACAAAATAATTTCAATCAAAATAAATGTTGACTAAAAATAGCGTTCAAGTCATGTCTTATGATCAATTTTGTTAAAAAATATTTAATGTTAGCAATCATTTTCAAAGCAAATACACCGTACGAAATAGTTATAGGACCAAACAAAGTAATCACATTTTCCATAAAAAACAAAACCAATAATTTCCTAGCATATATTTTACATCACTAGAGTCGTGTTCGATTGGACTGAATTAACTGAAATAGTAGCTACACCTGTGCTCTAATTCTCTAAGCAGTAAGATAATTTGTAAACGTGTAAATGATAATTTATCTTTCCTTTTTACAATATTTGCATTCTGTAATTGCACTCCAAGATAAAATTTAATACGGTTACGATAAATAAATGTCAAAACTTAACACACTCTTATGATGTATGTAGGTTCATATTTAGACTTTGAGGGCCTATAACTACCCTTCCCATTTAAATTTCAGCATTATTCTTATGGATATAAGTTACTCTAAGTAGCATCTGTTCACAATCTATAGTTCGAGTTGTTACGGGTTGTGGTATGGCTAATTTTACAAGTGAAAATTTTATACAATATATTATCTTGGCATTTTTAAATCGCATTCACTAAACAGTTTTTTTACCCAAGATAAACCTATTGACAGCAAGCGAGCAAGATAACATTAAACGTCAAAACGAAATTTTAATTATTTTATATCCTTAATAACTCAAAAAATTTAATCTCTAGAAACGTAAATTGTTGCATATACATCAAAGCCATCTAGAATCAAACATAGCCCCCAAAATCATATTGAAAAATGATCGGAATCGGGAGTTATTTGAAATTCAAATCAAGATACGGTTAGATAGACTTATAAAACAAACCAAATGTTTGAAAAGAACATTACAACAGCCAAACATTTCTTTACTTCGTATGGTAAAGGCGTGTATAATATAAGTCTTATTTACAATTGATCGATCAGTTGAATTTTGATTAATGTTGTGTATTCTAATCTGTTTAAAGGTTATTCTTTATACTACATACAAAATCGCATTATTATGTACATAATTATTATTTGCGATATGTTTTTGAAATTCAATCAAATCTGTCTTAAGCAGATCATAATTTCAGTGTATTTCGTTGTTGAAGACATGTTTAGCTCTTTCCGATGCCATATTTAGTTCTTTCTGCATATGCGACTTGACAATACCTAAGTATAATAGTCGGATCTCGGAAAGCCCGGGATTGTCTTATTAAAATTTTAGAATTTCGAGTAAACTACAAAAAGCTATGCGTTTTAAGCAACGAAACTCATTTAACCATCAAATTTGGTTAGTCACTGCGAGCTTTCCAAACTCCACGAGTTCCTCATCCAAAATTTTTTTATGTGCCTCCCCAATAACACCGAAAATTTGTTAATCGGACCCATTTCTAGTATTTGATGTAGGTCTAGTTATGGAGGGACGTTTTAGTGTTACGATTTGTTTTTTACCATGAGTTAATTTTTAATCTTTGTAAAATGTTTGGGTTAATCTTAAGGATCGGTAACGAGTAGGAGGTGAGACTTTGATCAATTACCTGCACTTTAGAAATCGATTTTATGCAATATACATCTTGTTTGCCTTAGTGCTAGTTAAAAGCTAATTTAATGCATAATATAACTAAATATTGTTCTCGTTCATTATTTTTCGAAATTTGTCCTAATTGTTACTTTTCTCAAACATAAGTTAATAAATAGTTTAGAGTTAAATCATTGTAAGATCTTATAAACTGTTGAGAGCTCTTAGTGTCTCTAAATGAAATATTAAACAACATCAAACTGAAATTTGTTGACTAATTTTGGTTTTCTATAGGCCTTCATATTTATTGTGCTCGTCAATTTTTTAACTGTGCAAGTGTAATGATCAACTAAAATATTGCAAGTGCACACAAACTTGAAAACTTTGCTTGCTATGTGGAGAGCGGGTCCATTTTAGATGTTGTCAAATCAGACACTTGAAACACTTGACATTTATATTTGAAAATTGAGCAACTAAAATTGCTTTGGCTGTAATCCACAGACCATCTTGTTCTAGGATATTCTACCCCTTAAGTCTTCTTCTTCTTATATAAATAGGGATATTATATATTCCCTACTTTAAACATAAAATTATTAATAATAAATTTATTTGTTTTGTTGTATTTGTGGAACGACTGGATATAAACCTAAGTAAAAGTATAGGTAATAGTGAAGACGGTCGATGAACATATTCGAATGTTTAACTTTACTGAAAGAATATTTTAATTCCAACGATAATGGTCCATTTTTATAAGTACACAAATTTAAATAATAATTAGTAAGAGTTTAATTAATAATTAGAGCTTGATCTTATTTAATTCCAAAATAAAACTATAAACTAAAATATCAAAAATTGCAATTAACTATTAATAATATCCAAACGAAAGCGTTTTACACATTCAAGCAAAGTTATTCCGCGATAAATTACTTGTGTTACTTTTTGACATAAACTTATCTTGCCACTTTACATTTTATCTTGAAAAAAATTTAGTGAATGCGAAATTACTAAAACATCACGATATCCAATATAAATCTAGACTTCTACGATAATTTTTTTCGTGTGTAAAAGTTATCACTTTTACACTTTACAATTTATCTTGGTTTTTAGAGAATTAGGGCACTGAAGTAATTGAAGTGAAGAGAATGTTTGATTGACAGATCTTCACTTCAACTACAAATTGAGCAACTGAATTAACTGAAGATAGTTTGCTCGTGTAGGTACTTAAAATAGTTGTTTTCTTTTGATATTTTAATTTAATGATTTTCAATTAGCCTTTAATTGTAAATAATTTAAAACTAAAAATTGTAAGATTGACAACTAGTTATTTTGACATTTAAGAGTATCAAACGAATATCTTCTTCTCTTCAGTAACTCATTTAAATGAAGAGTAACTCAATTTGTGAAGTGAAGAGTTCTTGCTCTTCAGTTGAATCGAACACGCCTTATGTAAGAAACTTTCAATACTTATGGCCGGTTGCACAGAAAAATGACTAACGGCCAGTTAGTTGTCAAAGAGTCAACGCAAATTGATTAAATGTTTTATTCCGTGGAAAATAAAGGGTCTTTCAAAAGTCGCGCCTTTATGTTTTTTTAAAATAGGGAGTGCATTTTTCTGAATTAATAAAAGGAAATTCATTGTTTTGGTTACTATATTATGTATTTGATATTGAAATGAATTAGATGAATCAATAAATCTTGTGCTCAAATTCATTAAATCAGACAATTTTAATTGTATAAAATTTTAAATATTTTCTATGAAATTAATAAAAAAAAACTTTGTTTTTGGTAATTAAATGTCTAATATGTATGGAAAATCGTAATTGACAAAATCATGGAATAATTTAGATGAATTATCAAATGATGAAAAATGATTATATGAAATAGATAATTTTAATTTATTGAAATCTAACATATTTTATATGAATTAAATAAAAACAATCTACGTTTCTGTAAATATATTATGTGATATTGCAAATCATAATTCACATATGCAATGAATTAATTTAATAAATTAGTGAAAGTTGAACAAAAATTGTTTGAATCCGATAATTTTATATTCTTTGAATATTTAAATGTTTTATATAAAATCATAAAAAAGTTCCTCGATTCAGCAAACAGGCTCGCTGCGTTTAATATTAAAACATCATTTTTTTTTGTGATAGGCGTGACTTTTGAAAGACTCTTTATTTAGTTTGGGTATAAATATTTAAATAGCCAATTTTGGTTGAATAACTTTTAACTAATCGTTAAATATATTTCATCAAGTTTGCGTTATTTTTTCTGATTGCGAAAATAGGGGTTGCATTTTGTAACATCACATTTTCGATACTTTTTCAAAAGGTCTTTTTCATAAATTGAAATTGGCGACTGTTTCGTTTATAAATTATTTCTTTTTTATTGCAATTACCAGCTACAACAGATTTCACATAAAACATTTAACCGGCGCACAACTAACCTGCTGTTAATGGTTTTTCTATGCAACCCGCGAACATTAGAAAATAATTTATTGCAATAAAAACCAAAAATTGTTAACTTTTTTTTCATTTCATGGTTCGAGGTAGAGTTCACGGACAAAGAACAAGGACAAATTTTGGCCTACCGTACATCCGGAATGATTAACTGGGAAATCGTTGCTCGAAATGGTAGAAATAAGACGGTGGTCATAAATTTTCTTAAATTCATAGAACAGTATGGTCAAAAGAAATTCCAGGGAAAAAATCAGTTATCTCTGCTAGAGATTTGTGGGAGGTGAAAGATTGGAAGTTTCCTAATCGAATAGTTGTGCTGAAATTCGGAGCTCTCTCAAACTCAACATGAATGTAAGATGGGTTCCGCAGATTTGGGAAGCAGGCCGTAACTAGGAGTACACGAAACTAGTTGCAAAACAACAGTTAACAGTTCGCCATCAGACCAGTGAAATTAGATATTGCGGAAAAATATCAATTTTAGGAAAAAAAAAGCGGACAATATAACGTATTATTTTCAGATGAGGAAGAGTTTAGCTCGATGGTTCTGAGAGATCACAGAAAAATTTGTACGTCACTCGGGTACAGCCGCAAGAGAGAATGTCTCGTAATCTTGGCGGTGGATCTTTGATGATTTGGGAGGCCATTGGATATTATGGGAAAATCCATATCGATGGTAACGATGCATTAGTGTGTATCTACAAAATTCTTCTTGTTTATATTTCATAAGTTTCTACAAATTTAATTACAATAGTTAATTTTTTCTAAATTTTGATTATTAAAACAATTTTAAGCAATTTAATTAAATAATATGTGTTAATATATTTTTACAAGGTCATTTCAGTTTCAAATAAAACGATTTATCATTTCCTGTAAAACACGCAAAATGTAGATACGCACTAATGCATCGTTACCATCGATATATGCATTATCTCACTGAAAGTAAATTACCCTTATATGTCGAGTTGTGAGACGATTTACTAATAACCTATGGAGACTAAATTAGTGGAACAAATTATATTTTTCAACAAGACAACGCCGCTATTCAGTGGAACTCAGCAAATTTTAAAGTCCAATAATACCCCATTATCGGAGTTGCGCCTGTAGTCCAGATTTAAAAACGGTCGAGAACCGAACCTCTGGACAATATTATAGAATAAGTTTACAATAATGGTCGTCAGTTCGACTCTGTTCGATTACTGAGTGAAGGTCGAATGAGTCAAAATTGATCAGAGCACGATTCAAAAACTGATAAATTATATGCCACACCATTAGTAACAGGTCATTATCAACCAAAGTGGTGTTAATACAAACTATTCAATTAGCAATTGATATTTAAAAAATATTTTAATGTGTTAAAAATAGTTGTGGTCTTATCATTATTTCGTAAGGGTGACATATTATACTTATCTATGTACAGTCAGTCACAAAAGTGTACATACACCACTAAAATTTGCAAAATCGAGATAAATGAAACGAACTAAATATTGTAATATTAATTAAATAATATATTTAAACAAAGAAAATAATTATTGGACAAAAAAAATTTTTTCAAAAAATTCATAGAATGTATAATCACAAAAGTCCACATACAGTAAACAAAAACAAAAAGGATCATGTTCAGACACACTTAAGAACTAAAATTAATATTTAGTTGGGCCACCATTCACATAAAGGTTAAATTTCGTATTTCGATTGACACTTCTGTTCGACGCACCATTTTTAAATGCCAAAGACGAAAAATATTGCTCACTCAAGACGAATGCAATTTTCTTTGTTTAAATATACTTTTCAAATTAACACTAAGCATACCAACACTTAATACATACCTATTTCTACCATAGCCGGTCAAATGACCGGTCTTAAGGATATGGACCAGTCGTATATGGGTGTTAGGGTTGAAGATAAACAAAGTAGATAAGTAATTGTATGTAAATAATAGAAAAAGTCATGAAGTCAAATGTTCAAAAGCGATAAAATGATATACACATTTATTGTACAAAAGTTCATCACCGGTCTTTTGACCCGTTATGGTTTGTTTAGTGTTCATATTATAATATTTAGTTAGTTTCATTTATCTCGATTTTGCAAATTTTAGTGGTGTATGAAGACTTTTGTGGCCGACTGTATTTATATTAGTATCCAAAATAAAATTCTTCTAGTTTAAACTAACTCTTATCATTTAATTATTTTGTGAAATAAATAAATTTTTTACACTTAATTAAAATGTCGTTTTTTAATTTGATCCTATCATTATTTCTTATCTATATATATAAAAAGGAGTGTACATTTTGATTGTCACTCCATAACTCGAGAACGGCTCAACCGATTGCCATAATATTTTTAAGGAAGGTGCAAGGAGGAGTGATGATGGTTAGTTGATTGAAATCCAAAATCGGTCCAGCCATTCTCGAGTTACGATTTTTTTCACGAAATAAACTCGCTCTTTGTAAAACAACAACAAATACACGTAAAATTTAAAAATTGAAAATACATATCTCGAAAACGGTATACGGCACTCTAACAAAGTTTTGAGTGAATAAGCATAGAAAAATAAGTTTACCATAGATTTCTCATTTGTATAAAACGAGAGATAAAAATGAAATTCCAGTGTCATGATTGTATTTGTGATTTTACATTGTGCGCAATGTAAAGTCACAAATACAATCAAGACATTGGAATTTATTTCGTTTGCAGTGCCAGAAAACGTAAACACGAAAAAAAATTCCATACAAATGCTATGGGGAAAAATTTTTGGAAAGTTTTTTTTGACTTTATTTATTTGTATTTCGTAAATGTGTCCGAAAAATAAATGTTCATTCCTCTGAGCATGAACTTTGTTTATTTATCATTAATTTTGAAAAGTTGTTTTTCATTTTTAACATAGTTTTCATTCAGAATTTCACCATTTTCTGAAATGATGCCACTAATTCTATGATTGCTGTGTAATATATAATAAAAACGTTTGTATGTACGCATGAAGCGTAGTTATTTTTGTCGTTTTTCTGCTGTGTCAATAAAACCCCGTTTTTTTTTCGGACGTTTTTGATAGTAGTTATGATGCACGCCGCGAAAAAATTCCATACAAATGCTATGGGGAAAAAATAGCATGAACTTTGTTTATTTATCATTATTTAGGGCCAGCAAGGCGAACCGGGCTCAGCTAGTAATGTATAAATTTAATCATAAAATTGACTTGCAAAATTTCACCTTGCAAGAAAACAATTTTTAATTATGTTTTAGCGGGAAATTTAAAAATAATTAACTTTTTCCATATTCATTAAAAATGCAATTTTGCGAATTTTGTAGTTTGTGTACAAGGTTATATGTGTTTTGATAGGATCGCAAATATTTATTTGTATAGAAATGCATCAGATAATTTGTATTCAATTTTGCTATAAGAATGGAATATAAAGAGCGGCAGACTTTTAAACCTATTAAATATTGCTTTTGGTGAGCCTACTATTAGTAAAACATGGACGAGTGGTATAAGCGTTTACAAGAAATCAACAGCCGATGTAAACGTGGAGAAAGTGGCACATGTTTTGATTCGAATTTTACAAAATTCTAAATTATTGCGTATAATGTGTAGCGTACAATATGATTACGCGATTACGGTTTACTCCGATTAAAGGGGCCTCCTGAGATCAATGGGACCTAGCAAGGTTGGATTTGAGAAGCCTAAAAAATATGATGGGTATCAATACATTATGAATGATTGAATTTTATGAAAAATATAATATAATATCAATAGTCGCTGTAACTTACACGCAATGGCGGACCATCCATTTAGGCACCATTTCAAGATGATCTCATACAAATATGCAATGGATTATTGTTTAAAAAATAATACACTAAACAATAAGGGTCTCGGTCTCGATTATCGGTGGTGACCATAAAAAAATTTATGACTCACTGATTATAGAGACATACCGCGAACAAATGCTAACCAAATCCCCTATCAGAAAAAATAACGTAATATCGAGATAGTGCATAGATACATTTTATTAAAAACTCCGAACAATTCCCACCTCAAATATTTTATTAGTTTTTCGTTTAGGATTCGCACCATTTCGGAAGTCTTTCCCTTCACAAAAAAAAAATTAGAGTAGGGAATTTTGCTACACGTTTGAATGGGATCGTATATTGTGCTTCAAAACATACTGACTGATTTGCTGAAATATCCAAAATGAAATAAAAAGTATTTTACACATACATAGACGTAACTTGAGTTTTGGGTGGAGGCAAGTGCTGCTTGTTGGTTTTGAGCACGCAATGTGTGTTCACACGACATTAAATGTATGTAAAACCTTGTGGTTCGTTTGCGTACGATTGAAGACGCTCAAAAAGCGGTACGTTACGGGATATCTCATTTACATATACGGGGAGTGTTCAAACAAGGTTGTTCTTAAGGTTTTTTTATTTTTATTTTTTTATTCTATAAATTGTATCTGAGAAGGAAAACGACGTAGGCATTATTTTACAAGAGGTCACGCGTTTAAACTGTTCTTGTGGCAATAATTAATTATAATCAGAATTGCCCAATTTATAGTTAATTCCTTTGCATCGTTTCCCACGATCGCGTAAGTAAAATCATGCAATTATGTCAGAATGGGCCGAGCGTTTAAATACGGACTGTGGGCGTTTTAAATCATTTGATATTTATCGAGTTTTTCACGATCGAGTAAATTAAAAGAAATCGAATTTGTTCTTGTCTGATAAATTTATCAGAATAGCCCGAGCTAACCTAAAGTATTTATCTTTAAATCCCAATATTTATATTATTGGATGAGGGAAAGCGGGTATTAGCACGATAAAAAATTCTGGTTTTTGATTTGCCTCATACCGGTAAACTCCCCTTATTTTTATGATGAGTTGAAGGGAACGTCGAGAAACTATTCTTATTAACAAATAAAATTTTCAAAAACTAATAATGAGAACTCTTAATTGGTAGTGACACGCTTTAGAGAGACCACGGTTTAAAGACTCGCTTAATTAGCATTTTTAAAGTGAAAAAGCTTAAACACTCTCATAAGTTTACATAGTAATATAAAGTTAGTAACCATGAGAATTTTTGGCCTCGTGATTTTTACAGATGTACCATTCGCTATATCGCCAAAATAAAAAAAAAAGTTTTTAAAAATCTTTATGTCTGCCTCTCTAAATCTCTATCTCTGTTGATGCCATGCAGAATAAATGTCTATTGATTCTCTACAGTTCAGACAGATTCTGGCAGGGATGAAACTTCATACTTAAGCTTTTTCCATTAGTTGGGGGATCAGAGAGATTTTTGGATGAAATGCAGTGATTTTTCTATGAAATCGGTATATCGGAAGTGGCAGCTTCCATAGAAGCATTTTAATCTATTGCAAATATTTTGAAAAATACGTAGCCTTTACGAGAAAACGATTAAAAACAAAGAGATTCTAAATTAAACTTCTAGCTAAATTAGTTCAGATCATATTATAAATTTTACTTAAAATGACGAGTTTTGATAAAAAAACAATTTATTTCATCAATATTCGGCATCTCTAATGTAAAGGAATGAAACTTCTTACTTTTTTTTTCATTAATTGAGAGGTCCTTGTAGACTTTGGTGGAAATCTGTGTACCGGAAGTGACATTTTCCATGGGAACTTCTTCAATATTTGTAATGAAGTTGAAAAGTTTAACATTTAACAGCGAATTAAGAAAATCATATACTTAATTTTAAAGATTAAATTTTCAACAAAGGATTTAAAACAAAATCTGGGACCAAGCGTTTTAAAATTTTAAAACAGGATTTTGAAAACCAATATTTTAAAAATCTGTGTTATGAAAACTAGGATTTCGATACAAAAGATTGTAAAAGTTGTTCTTCCAAAAAGAACTTCAGAACCCGAGACAATCCAGAAGAAATAAGTTTGATTTACAAATTAGGACACGTTGAAACGAAATCTAGGACATCCAGATTTACTTTTGTAGCAAACTAAAAATCAAAATCTTGTGTTGAACACGGATTTCAAACGCATTTCTAAGTATATAACTTTAGTGTGTAAAGCACCTTGTTACTCGCTTTAGCATTGAGGATAAACTTCAATAATAGTGAGTGTGTCGCACGTCCTCGGAACGCATTAATGTCTATACTCGAGGCTCTAGCGTAGATAATTATTCATTTTATGTACAAAAAGAAGTATTTTTAATTCGGTGTTGATGTTCCGTTGTGAATAAAATGATCTTTGTATTGGGATATTGTGTTATGCCTGACGAATTAGATTGTGTAATATTGCAGTTTTTGTATAGACAACGAGGAAATTAAAAGTCGGTTTCAGGCAATATCATCAATTGGTATATGGTGATGCAATTTACATAGAGGTGGTTGGTGTAGCTGGAAATGTCGAGGAAAAACCCTTCATTGAGTGAGACTTGTCATAATTTCATGAGACAAGATCAGAAAGAGAGTCAAGGAAGCAGCAAATGAAACACGATGTAGGTTGAGATCAATCTCAGATAGAATTGGGCGCAAAGAGCCGACGAGTTATTGCGCGGGCACGCCCACGGGGCTTCAGTACGAGCGTGTGGGCTATTTCCGTCGGTTCACGGATTGGGAGGCAATTTGTATCTCCTCCTTCCTATAGCATGAACTTAACACGCCTATTGAAACTTGCGTCAGTCTTGATATTTAGTAAATTTGTTTCATTTATTAATTAATATATTATTGGCGATTCTTGTTTTTGTACTGTCATACCTCGGCCTTTCATGTTGAAAAGTTAATTTATGTATGTAGAATTCAGTTAAAAACGGATAACACGAAATATCGGATAACAAGAAAGTTTTCTAGTACTTAGGTTTTTCATATTATTTTAGTATGACATTTCTCGCTTAAGACCGAAACTTTTAACACGAATTTTCGTTTAACGCGAACAAAATTTGCAGACCCTTTATATAAATTAGAAAAGAAATATTCTCTTAACACGAATTTTATAATTAAACACCTGTGCTTTCATAAAACAAAAAAAATCGTTCAGTTTTAGGGAATTCCCCGAAATTAAATTTTGTTGTTAAATTTTGGTTTGTTGGAGAGAAACGGTTTTAGTTTGCTTTGTACTTGGTAGGGTAGTATAGTAGTGAGTACATAATTCTCGTAAACGTAAAATTGTTTCTATTTGAAATCATAAAATTGAATTTATTGGTAGTTCGTAGGGTTAGTTTTGGTGACCGTGTTAGTTTGGTAAGTGAGATAAAAAATTATTCTTGTTGTCTAAATTATGTTCTCTAGAATTCTTTAAAATTATTGTTGCTTCTTCAGTGACTAATAAGGAAAATCATGGGTAGCGGAAACAACAAACAAAACAATTTAACGGTAAAAAAATTGAAATTCTGGAAAATGTTGATCGAGGCGAGGCGTCCGATCAAAAACAGAAATTTTGTTTTGAATCTTCAAACACTACTTCACCAACGATTATAAATAATCGTCTAAGAATTCAATTTTCATATGAAAAGGGTGATTTCGAAGGAAGCCGGAAACATTTGCGTTTACCAAAGTATGACGACTTAGAATCGGGATTGCTGCTTGAGTCTTGCGCGATCTCAAATAGCTCCTATTTCTGGAACTGTATTCATGAAAAAGGCTGATAAAACAGCCATCGAATTGGGAATAACTTTTAAATCTAATCCTGGATGGCTAAAACGTTTTAAAATAAGACACGGAATTGTCTTTAAGTGTATTAGTGAAGAGACGAGACAAGTATCAGCTGGTATGACTTCCGATTGGATATCTTCAACTTTACCTACAATTCTGAAGGATTACGATATAAAAGACATTTTTGATGTGGACGAATTCGATTTATTTTTTCGTTGCATGCCGTACAATACTTTAACATTTAAAGGAGGAACCTGTTCTGGTGGTAGAAAAAATCTAAGGGACGTCTTACAGTACTTGACAGTGGAACAGAGAAACTTCCTCTTATTTTTAACGGAAAGTCTGAAAATCCGAGATATTTTAAAAACGTTAAAAATCTACCTTTTCAATACACCGCAAATAAAAAGCCTGGATGACAGCGGATTTATTGTCAAGTTAGTTGAAATCGTTAGAAAAAAGCTTTTTAAAGGAAAAGAGAAAGGTAGTTTTAATTATAGATAATTGCCCAGCATATCCGAAGATCCAACTAGAAAGTGTCAAATTATTTTTTCTGCCTCCAAATACTACTAGTGTATTACAGCCTTGTGCTCAAGGAATCATTAGGAATTTAAAAGTGTTTTACAAAAAAATACTCCTTTAAAAATATTTAGCAAGTATTGAGCTTAAGAAAGATATGAAACAGGTATCAGTCTTAGATGTGAGGTACAGATAATATGTGAGACTACGGTAAATGATGATGTGAATACTATTTTTGATCGTATTTCTTTGATTACAAATTTACCTCAAAATATCACGGTCGAAGATTACTTGAGTTTGGATAATAGTATTGATAATACCCTGCTTCTAAGTAATCGCGAAATTGGTGACGTTACAAATTCCACAACCGCCCAAGGAAATGAGGATAGCGATAAAGAGGATGAAGATATGATGTTCCAGTTCCGGTATCTTCAGTTGAAACCGTTCGTAAGTGCTTACTGGATTTGCGTCGATTTACCGAAGTCCAACCAGAGAGAGAAAAAGCGTACAACATTCATGGTGACTTGGAAAATTATTTGGAGCAAAACATAATTAATAAACTGGTACAAAAGAAAATTACTGACTTTTTTGAAACAACAGTGAATTGAAATAAAGCATCAGTATGTTTTTTAAGAAACCAAATGTATTAACTTCAAGGAACCAAATGTAAATAAGTATGTATGCAATTAACTTTAAATTTTTTTATTATCGCTTATAAGACGAAATTCTCATAACATGAAATTTTTGTTATTCCCCTCGATTTCATGTTATCCGATTTTTTGTAATGAAGGTTCGTGGCAACCTAATGCACCAAATCTGCCTTATTGTGAGAACGAACATAAGACGCAGTTTATGAATTTATTAAAATAAAATATACGTTTATGTTTAAAACAATTAAATATTTAACTCGGGAAGGTCGCATATAAACTATTGTCCGATTTAAAATTTACTCGATAGTCTTTAGGTTCAATATCATGATTATGCAGTTTATCTTAGTTCAATAAACGTTTAAAACAGCACGGGTTCCATATAGTGGATATTTTTTGTACTAGGTATATATACGGAATTGGAAAGCAGCGTGGTACTTTTGCCTCTTCTCTTGTGTGATGAACCGTATTTTTCCACTCTGGTGGATATGCAAACAAGCGAAACTGTACAATTAGGGGCTCTGAAAAGATTGACTTGCAAGGTCATGTGATATGACCATTGGATGACTACCTGCACCTTTGAATACAGTAGAAATGTTTGTTTTGATTTCAAAAAACTTTTGGAACTTATAAATTTCATAGTACACAGCCTTCATAAACAAAATTTGAATGTTTGAAATATTAGATGACGTTTAGCCTCCGTCAGTTTTAATACTTGACTAGATAAACATTTATACGAGAATTCCAATTAATTGGAAAATAACGAAAATTTCAGTATTAATTTCAGATAAACAAGGTGTGGTATACAAGTACGTTTTCTTTCTTTTTCTAATTTAGAGTGCTGCTCTTAAAGAAAGACAAAGAAAAATTATACACTAAGCCGAACGGTATCAATTATCGAACAGACTCCAGTTATTCGGGAACAAAAATACATATTTTCTTGGTTCTAGTATTTACATTCAAAAACAAAACCAAAAATTGTCGAGCAATTCTACCAAAAAAAAACACAGCAAGCGCTGATTAAATTTTGGAGTGTAAAAGCTTTTTAAACGAACCATTCATAACATTGTAGTTCTTAAATGAAATCATCCTGCAATTTTCTTTCATTCGTATATTTAGGTTAATGGAATAAAATGTCGTGTTATTTTCTTGTGAAAAGGAAATAATTTTCTGCATACTCGATTATTACCAACAAATGTACACCATCCATTAAATTTCGACAGCAATAATAAATACAGTTAACTCTTCTAATTTGGTATGGCCATATAACCAAATTTGGTTGATTATTAATTTTTTGTATAATAATTTTAGTTATTTAATTTTTCATTTTCCTGTGGGTTGTTCGACAAAAGATACATATATAAAAAAAAATTTTTGGTACATGAAAATTTAATTACGTTTTAATTATGAATATGATTTGGAATATGAACTAAACATTAAAAAAAATTGATTATCTGTAGAGATGTTAATTAAAATTGAGTAATTTGTTCGTCCGAATCGTATCCATAATTAATTAACAGAAAAGTATGTACGTCGACTGCTACGAGTAATATAACAAGTGTTATGTAGTAATCATATTTTATGTTATGCTTGATAATAAAAGTCATTACAGCTCACAGCATTATGTTGGATATATGTACGTTAGACCATACACTACGTAACCAATAAGTATATACATATTTAACAGTCACTCCTTTTTCATATAAATAACTTTCATATCCTTAAAATCTTTATCGGTTGTCAATAATGGCAAACCTTTTTGTTGTTGTTAGACTTTAGTGTTTTGTATCATCATAAAAACCAAAACGAAATCTAAAAATATGACATAAGTTATTAAAGTAATTTCCTGATATATCCATACACAACACATAGCGAATGTCTAAAGTATAGTAATATTGGGGTATTTTCAGTTTATGGCTGATTACCGAATTACCGATACCGAAGAAAATCTCTACTAAGACATTTTGTGGTATTACATTGATTATATTGTTATAAATTTAGGTTGTATTTCATTCAAAATTGGAAAATATGTGATTGGAGAACAACAAAACACTATATTAAGTTTCGTTATTTAAGGTACTTGCAAAGTTGAACATATAAATATTTACTTCGCTTTCACCTGCCTTTTTACTTTTCTGCATTGATACCAGGATATATTACAGATTGTGAGGCGTGAATGGAGCCCTAAGATGACATTTCGATGATGTTCCGGATTATATGACTTCCTAATCGAGAGCAAGGCACTTACCGATTACGATAAAATTGGCAATGATCGAGGGAAATGGATTTCTAATTTGAAGAAATAATTTTTAAGATGCGTGCGTAAATGAAAAAGGGGGTATTAATTGAACTTAAAAAGAAAATTAAATCCTTTGGATAATTAATAGTTTCTTCTAAAAAATGGAATATGGCCAATTATAACTTAACCAGGTTCGTTTTTAACAAACTACAATATAAGGCGTATGAACATAGTTCTTCTAGGATACGGTCCGTTTGGGATGGAATTAAAAGAATTCTTAGCCAATCAACTAATATTACACTGATAGGCTATGCAGCAAATAACTTTCATATTTTAAATTATTTTCAGGTTTTGAGAAGAAAATTGTTTGGCGAATTGTCAATGTTTTATTTTTGTTCTTCGGTTTAATACTATATGGGGTTCCTTAGGTAGTAGTGCAACAAAAATCGGGCCTTGAGCTTGGCTAAAGTTAATCACAGACATGTCTTTCTATTGCTTAACTCTGCACAGATTTTTTTTTATTATCCCTGCAATCTGTTCTGGGGCCTGTTCAAGGCTCTGCGTACTCTTTAGCGGGTTTTGCTTATTCCGTCCTTATCTGTACATTGCATAGCTCCATGCCAACCTATACTGACATGGAAGATGGGTCGGCCCATCAGTTTTGCACTCCGACAAGGGGTCATACATGTGTTACATTACAGAGCGTAATATGTTATGAAATTTCACTTTTGCATCCTACCCCTATCGGAGTTCAAACCCGGTACCTCTCGATCCAAATGCCAAAGCTTTAACCACTGTGCCATTTGGTCGGTATCTCTGCACACATAGGCAAATACTGTAAATAAAAATAAAAAAGATTAACTGAAAGTGAACCACTAATCACGCAAAATGCAGGAAGTCGAGAAAAATGGTTTCAAACCAGGGTCAGTTTTCATCATTTTTATCAAGATTTCAAAAATTTGGTCTTACAGACCGAAAAAAATTTAGATTTATGAGAAAAATTTTAACTTGTTTAAAAATTGATTACAGTGATTCCTCACTTAACGAGCCCCTCGCATAACGAGTAATTCGCAAAACGATCAAAGCAAATTGTAAAAAATGACTTACTTAACTAGCGACGTTTCGCATAATGAGAAGTCCCGGATTGTAAAAAAAATTAACGTCAAAATTTCAAAAGAAAGAAATATTATGTAGATACGATATATCTACACTACCGCTCATAAGTGTTTAGGCACCCCGTTTTTCATGTATTATTGATACAGTATTATGTTTACGAAACAACATTTGAATAAAATGAAATACTTATCTGAAACGCAGTTTCATTATATAACCACCAATGATATTGGGTTAATTTTACTACCCTCTATCTCCGCTCTACTTGGATTGTCGTAAACTGTTTATTACTGTACAATTACAATCATAGTCTGTAGGAATTTCCAGAAAAATTTATCAGTCTGGATTATTCTAAGTAATGATGTTTTAATTGATTTTTTTAAAAGATTTCACTGAAATGCGTCAAATACAATCAGTTGTAGTCTCATATTTACACTGTTAACATCGTAAGCAAAATATCGATTGCCAATGATTTAAAATGCCTCCAAGAAAAGAATCAAGTACTGAAACACCTACGATTATAATAGTTTACCACACAGCTGGCATAGGTAATTGACAGATTGCTAAAAAAATGGAATTAGAGCACACTACAGTCGATTATAATGTTAAAAAAATCTCGGGAAAGTGGCAGCTTTTTTAATAAAAGACGTAGTAGAAGACCAAAAGCGACAACATCTGTAGATGATCATAGAATAGTGATTACTAGCAAGACGAATAGATACAATACAGGCCCGGAAATAACCGCAGAATAAAATGTTGGTCACCCAAAACTAGTTATTGTTTCTACGGTTAAACGTCGGCTACAGGAATTCGGACTCCATGGCCGTGTTGCTATTAAAAAACCATTACTAGTAAACAAAATAAGCAAAAACGACTTAAATGGACCCGTGAATACGAACATTGGACGATAGAAGATTTCAACAAGGTTTTATGGACGGATGAGTCCAAAGTGGAATTTTCGGTACCCGAAGACGAATATTCATGAGACCTGTGATCTGTGGGTGCACGTGGCAGTAAAGAGTGTATTGCCGCTACCGTAAAGCATGGAGGTGGTTCAGTGATGATTTGGGACTATTTTGCTGGTCCTAGTGTAGGCGATGTTGTGAAAATTGACGAAATACTATGAAAAGAAGGGTACCGACAAATTTTGGAGAACCACTCAATACCTTCAGGATACGACTTTTGGGTCAACATTTTATCTTTCAACAAGGTAATGTTTCAAAACATTCATGTAAATTATGTAAAGACTATCTTCGCCATTTAGAGGATGAAGGAAACAGCAATCAGCTCAAACATCAGCTACTATTATGTGGAACAAACTTTAATCAATTTGGAACTCAATAACGCCAGAAATTCTGGCAAAACTTATGCGAGAATGCCTCGACTATGCGCTGCGATTGTTCAATCAAGGGGAGGTCACATAGGTTAGGTTAGGTTAGGTTAGAGTGGCTGCTATCGCACACTTAGGCCAGTAGTGGCCCATTGTGATACCACAGGATCCTATCTCCCCTTTACTCCCGTTGAAACCATCCAGAGCTACTTATGTAGCGTAATATATCTCGCACTCTACAGCCCGCGAGTTCCGAAAGGCTGTCCATACTGTACACACCTAAGTACTTATGCCTTCTGCATGATAGTGCCGGACACGAGCATAGGAAGTGATCCAACGTCTCCTCCTCCTCTTCGTCCAAACAACTTCTACAAAAGTCATTAGTCTGTAGACCCATCCTTCTTGCATGTTCCCCAAAAAGGCAGTGTCCTGTCAGTATCCCTACGACCAATCCTAACTCTCGTTTTCCTAGGGATACTAGTGCCTTGGAGCGCCTCAGGTCCAGTTTTGGCCAAACCTGTTTTGCTACCCTGCACGTGAGAGAGTTGGTCCACCTCTCATTTGTCAAGGCAATTGCCTGCTTACTGAGCGCCAATTTGAGTGCTGCTATAGGCCTCCCCAGACCCGCCCTTCCCGGCTGTATCTGGAGAGTCGTGCCGTACCTAGCTAGATCGTCCGCCCTGCAGTTTCCCGTGACGTCCGAGTGACCAGGGACTCAGATTATCTGGATGCTGAAATAGTCGCTCATCTCGTTAAGAGATGATCGGCAATCCAGCGCCACCCGTGACTTCAGACAAACCGCCACCAGCGACCTGACTGCCGCTTGACTGTCCACATAAATTGCGATATCCCTCACGGATACCACATTATGCTTCAACCATGTCACGACTTCGCCTATCGCCACCACTTCAGCCTGGTACACGCTGCAGTAGTCAGGGAGACGAACGGAAATATTAACGTTAAGCTTCTCACAGAAGACTCCGGCTCCTACCTGACCGTCTAGCTTAGAGCCGTCCGTGAAAAATTGCAGTGCCTCGTTTTCCAGTATTGATCCGTCCCTCCAAGATTCTCTCGAAGGACAGATGGTCCAGAAACCTTTATCGAAGCACAACGTTGGCTTAATATAATCTAGATTCGCCAGTTCTTCCCTTAGCGATCTAGTTATCGTCGAGTGTCCCGCGTGAAGACACTTCCACTGAGAGACAGCCGAAAGTCTCGTAGCCACATTGGCTGCTATCTGTTTACCAAAAAATTCGATTGGAAGAAGGTGGAACATAACCTCCAAAGCGCGTGTAGGTGTTGACCTAAGTGCCCCGCTTATAAGCATGCAGGCCGTTCTTTGCACCTTTTCCATCATTTTTATATATGTTGCCTTCTCCAGAGCTGGCCACCACACGCCCACCCCGTACGTCAGGTCTTACCACTGCCGTATAGAGCCAGTGCACCAGCTCTGGTTTCAGACCCCATTTCTTCCCTATGGCGTTCCTACACGAGTAAATGGCTACATTAGCCTTATTCACCCTTTCCACAATGTTAGGCTTCCAGCTGAGCTTACTATCCAAGATTATGCCCAGAAATCTTGCTCTGTCAGCAAAAGCCAGCCTAATGTCGTTCACGGTAGGAGGGCTAACTACCGGAATTTTATACTTCTTAGTAAATAGTACCAGCTCAGTCTTGGAAGGGTTGATCCCTAATCCACATTTGCTGGCCCATTTCGTAACGATCAGGAGCGCATTCTGCATAACGTCCCTAATCGTACCCAGATATTTGCCAGAGACAGCCAACGCTACATCGTCTGCATATGCTACAACCCCTATCCCCTCTCTCTCCAGTTCCAACAGCAATCCATTCATCACTGCACTCCAAAGAAAGGGGGACATTACACCTCCTTGAGGGGTTCCTCTAACCACCCGCCTTCTAATGGTGGACTCCCCCAGTTCCGAAGTAATAATCCTGCTTACCAGCATCTGATTTATCAGCCTTATTATGGGGTAATCCACGTTCAAAGGTAGCAGTCCTTCCATGATCGCCTCCGTTTTTACATTATTAAAGGCGCCCTCAATGTCGAGAAATGCTACCATACAGAACTCTTGCGAGTAGATTGACTTCTCAATCATGCGTACCAGATCGTGCAGAGCTGTGTCCACCGACTTACCCTTACAGTACGCATGCTGCGACGTTGCCCAATTCCTGGGCTCAATTTTTGATCGAGTGCCTACATCTACCAACCTTTCCAAGGTTTTCAACAGAAAGGATGATAGAGTTATAGGTCTCAGGTCCTTTGGATAGGCATGTGAGCTTTTTCCCGATTTCGGGAGAAAGACCACTCTGACCTCCATCCATTTCCTAGGAATATAAGCTAGTCTCAGACACCCTCTGAAGATACCCTCCAGCCAGGGGAGGATGACTGCCGAATTCCTTTGGATCTCTGCTGGTATAATCCGATCCGGGCCCGCCGATTTATACGGCTTAAAACCGTTCAGCGCCCACCGGATTCGCTCCCTGTTCAAGATGCTCTCCATCTCTAATGAAGGTGTTGCTCGATGAGCTCCAGGCTCCATCGAGTCTTCAAAGCTTCCCGGAAAATGGGTCTCGATAAGGAGCTCCAATGATTCCGCACTTGAAGTTGTCCATGACCCGTCTGGTCTAATTAAATAACTAGGACTGGTTGGGTTAGTAGCTAGAATTTTCCTAAGGCGAGAAGTCTCAGAGACCTCCTCCATCCTACAACAGAAGAGTCTCCAGGACCCCCTTTGTGCCTTCTTCAACTCTTTTTTGTACTTTCTTAGGTCCTCCTTATAGGAGTCCCAATCCCGAAATTCCCTTGTGCTCTTAGCTTTGTTAAAAGCTGTCCTACACACTCTCCGATACGTTCCCAGCTCTTTGGTCCACCATATCGGCTTCTGCCTGCCCCTAGGCTTTATCAGGGGCACGCAGCATTAAATGAAAGATTGCACGCTCTTGTGATAATATTCACCATGCAGTCTAATTCTTCTACCGTCGCCGGAGGTCCCGGGACCTCCAGCGGCAATAGTTCCCCCAACACTTCTCTATATTTGTTCCAGTTTGTCCTTCTGGGATTCCTGAAGGCTTTCCGGGCTACAGGTTTAATTTCGAGGTTATACGTTACATATCGATGATCAGAGAATGAGTGCTCCTTCGCCACTCTCCACCCTCTGATCATATGAAAAATCGTTTCCGACGCAAAGGTCACATCTAGAACCTCCTGTCGATTTTTAACAATAAATGTCGGTTCTCGTCCAATATTGCAAACTAAAAGGTTGGTATTTAATAAATAATCAAAAAATAACTCACCCCTCTCGTTGATGTCTGTGCTTCCCCATATGGTGTGATGTGCGTTTGCATCACATCCGAGTATAACACCTACCCTTCTGTGATTTGCTTCCCGGATTAATTCCCCCAGGTTATCCGGTGGAATCCCCTTTTCCCGATCCATATAGGCTGAGGCCAGCCATAATTTTTCACAGCCAGCCTCAACACTCACTGCTGTAACATCACCGCTACTAAATTGAGGAAGGAGAAAAATATTCAAGTTATTTTTCGCTAAAATACAGGATCTGATCTTGTCAGAGTTGCTTGAGTATAGTAATGTATACCCTTTCATTCTGAGGCCACAGATCCTGTTATTGCTAATCCAAGGTTCTTGGATTAACACCAAGTCGTCATCAGACTTAGTCAGTCTGAGCACGAGAGCTGCCGAGGCAGCCTTCGTGTGATGTAGGTTTATTTGTACAATGCTAAACATTGTAGTCAACCTTACTCACCTCTACCTGCACCCCCTGCATCGGGATAGTGCCATCTGACTCGTTGTTCCGGCCGCTATCCTCCTCTCGTCGAGAGCCCGACAGGATGTCTCCATCAGACTCCAGTGAGAGGAGGCTACCTCCAGTAACGACATTTCCTGCGTCCGAAGCACTTTTCTGGCTGTCCTCAGCCCGCTTGACCGTCTCCTGCTGAGTCCGTTCACCGTCACTTCCAGGCTGGTCTTTCGTAGTCGCCTCGGTCTCATCTTTTTTATATATTTTAAGGGTGACCGACCCGAACCCGAAGTTGATCACCCCCTTTAGTTTTGCGAGGGAAGCCAGGGACTCTTTGTTGATCAGCATGATTGCCAATCTAAAGCCTCCCTTAGCCTCCTCTCGCTTTACAATCCTCCAGTCTTCGGTCGGAAGATCGGGATTGCTGGCCCGGATGATCTCGAGGATCTCTTCCGGCTTATCCGGCTCGGTTGGCAGCCATACACGTGCCCTCGGCCTGCTCGGGATTTCCTCCCTGCAGACTGCCTCGAGCCTCGCACCCTGCCAGACTGCCTCGAGCCTCGCACCCTGCCACACCTCGCCTACTTCGGCTACCGCTCTTCTGTACAGGTCAGCCGATCTCTGGTCTGAGCACGCAGTCAACTTCACGCGCCCCTGGTACCATCCCGCATCTCTGTAGGATGGAGGGGATCCCGGATTTTCTCTCAGGATCCGTAGAAAAATGGAGTTTAGTGCATTATGCGCTACTCTCCACTTCTCTGACGTGATGCTCCCATCTTCTTGACTTCTGTCAATGACGGCTAGCACCAGCACGTGCTCCTTTAGGATCTCACTGAATAGCTTCAGTTTCCGATCCCTAGGAGCACCCGACGTCTTGTCTGCCTGCACCTTGGCCCGCTTACTGTCACCCGGTTCCAACTCATCCTGGGGCCTCTGTCTTTTAGACACAAGGGCCCTTTCCGAGCTATCACAGCCGACAGTTTCTTTAGCCCATGCTACAGACTTACGCTGTTCGACTGTAAGCTGCCCCTCAGGGGTCGCAGCCAGTCTTTCCAAAACTCTGAACGCCGACCGTCTCTCCCTGTATGGACGCTTTGAAGGAGGGATCTCCTTCACTCCCCCCCTATCTCCTTTGACGGATCCACTTCCACCTGGCTTCGATGCCAAAGTGTCGCTTACCGTTGCTCCTAATGATGTAGCTCCACCTTCACGGTTAGAGTTACTCCCTTCCTCCGGTTTTTGAAGGGTGCCGGCCCCTTTATTTTGTTTTTGTTTGCTTTTTTCCATGTTTTTTCCACGAGTATCGGAGAAATATAAGTCGACCTGCGCAGAGCTCCGTGTACGCAGGCAAGGCTAAATACAACTGGAGGTCGCCAGGTATCCAGAGGGCTCCGTTCACGACTGGGCTTTGTTAAATGGGCCCCCAGTCTAGCCGATTATCAGCACGGGTCGCGTAACACCTTAATCCAGCCCATCCATCCAGTTTTCTCTGTTTTTGAGGATTTAGATTCGATTTAATTTTTTTTTTCTTGTTCAACAAACCCATTTTAATTATTTGGAAGCTTGCGTCTAATAGTGCGTCAGAAGATCTTATCAAAATCTCATTTTCACAAAATTGTCAGATAGGAGGTATTGTCACGAAGCGGGCGATGCTGTTTTTGACAGTGCCTAAACACTTTTGAGCGGTGGTGTACGTAAAAAATGTTGAATATTTTTTTCGGCATGGTACGCATTATCGTATTTTACCTTAATTTAATGGGAAACGTTATAAAGCTTAACGAGTGGTGGAACGAATTATGCTCGTTAAGCGAGGTACCACTGCATTATAACATCTATGTCGAATTTTGAAATCGAGAAGGTTAATTAATAAAATCCCATTGTGGCAAAGGCGAGGAAAAATTTAGGTGAGGAAAAAAGGAAATTTAGGTGAGGATGAATAGAAGGCTTTGGTCCTAGAGAGGCGATGGATATGTTATGTTTAACAGCCAACACCATGTTACTCCGCTAAGATGTAAAAAATTGAGGAAATGCCGAAAAGTACGGGACTGTACTATGGGATTAGGTGCTGAACTGAATCAATCTTTATTTTGTGGAAAATTTATTTTTATTATGTAGGTTGAAGTCTGCAATTTAAGAATGAAAAACAATTTCGTTCATGTGGCTGCCTCTGCTGGCCTTACAGTAAGCCATCCTGTGAATCCAATTTTTGAAAACTCTTCGATGATGTCGGTACCTATTTCGGGAATAACTATCTCAATGTCAAGTTTTGAAGCTGGAATTATCTCTAGATTATCCGCGTAACATCTATCGTTAACGAAACGTCATAGAAAAAAAACAACGGCGTTAAATCGCCGGAGGCCAACTGACATCTCCAAAACGGCCGAATATTCGCTCGTCAAATTTGGCGCGCAAAAAACCGATTGTCGGTCGATTTGTATGGTACGTAGCCCCATCTTGATTGAAACCAAAGGTTGTTCACATTCATAGTATCGATTTGAAGCCATAAAAAGAATATGGCAGATAGCATGGCTCTGTAACGATCGCCATTTTCGGTAACGGCATGTTCAGCAGGGTTTTCGAATAAAAATGGGCCAATTATGCCATCACTTCAAAATCTACACCAAACAATCACTCTTGGTGGATGCATTGGCTTCTCTGCGATTACGTGTGGCTATTCCGAACCCCGAATGCGGCAGTTCTGCTTATTGACATAGTCCCCGAGATGGAAATGCGCTTCGTCTGAAAAAATGATTTTTCAACCAAAATCGACATTATGAAGCTGGGCGCAGAGAACTGATATCGAAGCAGGTGGTAATTTGCTTTCAACTGCTTAGTCATCTGGAACTTGTATTCGAATATTCCGAGGCCTTTGTGCAGTATTCTCCTCAGGGTGGTGCGACTAATGGCCTGTTGCCGCGATTGGCGTCGAGTTGAGGTCGATGGATTCTGTCTTACACTATGGACCACAACCGCAATATTCTCGGGCGTACACACTGTCCGAGCTCGAGAACCACTTTTGTCATCCAATAGCAAGCCTTTCTCACGAACTTTCTTCACTAATTTCACTACCGCGGTTCCGCTTGGCGCTCTTTCACGACCCATATTTCTTTTCAAAATTTGCACCGTTTCGACTACACAACACTGACTTTGAAAATAAGTTTACAATATTTTGAACCGCTCGTCAAGCGAAAACATGATTGTTTCGTGAGAATGAGTTGTCAAAATTTCAAACAAATCATTCAAAAGTGTTACCATAGCTTATACATAAACAAACCAATAGCTGGACCACCCTGTATAACTTATCATTATAGCATGGAATTGAATAGACAGATCAAGTTGTCATTATTCTTATTTTTAACTGCCAGTTATTGCCTGAATATAAATAGAGCTGGGCTTTTACAAACAAAAACTTCTCGGTTTAAACCCAATGCGGCAACACCGTATACGAGAAGCGGTGTTCTATTAAAAAAAATACATTGTAGAGGACATTAAAGCATAGTAAAATTTGTTAAGTAAATAAAAGCGAATATTCTCCAGCAAACAGTGGAGTAGCAATCGCTATTCGTAAAACAAATCAACCAATAAACGTGGCCGAATTTATTTTCTGGTATATTGTCGGAAAAACGATAAATTTGAACAGAAATTATTAGTGAGTATGTATACTTATCCCAAACTGAAAATGTTGATGAAAGGAACCGTGGTGCTGCCGGCGTCAGAAAGTTGTTTGAATGGATGAACGGAAAAAGAACCTAAATTGTATTTGGAGCCTAGAATTCACATATGAGAGAATATGGGGGTTGTAGACAACTATGTGAGAGAAAATCTGGTGATAGACCGCATTCTGGGCCAATAATTAAATATGAAGAACCGTTTGTACGGGAAGTGACTAAAGTGAATCAAAAAATAGTTGAGGTATTTCTGGATGTTGAAAGGGCGTACAACTAAGTGATTCCGTGTGGATTAATTTTTTATTAACTCGAGATTTCCACGGCAAATTCGGGTCTCGCCTAAAGATTTTATGTGTGAGAGAAAGTTTATTTTAAGAGGTCGGAAGTACAAGTTGAACGGAGTGGTAAATATTGGGCTGCCACAAGCCCTTTTAAATCTGTATACCTCAATTATTCATCTGATCAATGCATAATCAAGATAGCGGTCGTGTGGAGGAAGAGAATGTGAGTAGGTATTTCGGTAGACATATGTAATAAACGTCTGAATATGATGAAAAAGGCGAGTAAACAGAAATTGGACGCTAATTCTGGTGTGAATGATATGCAAGGGCGCTATTGTTGGCGGTGGACTAATTTAACCCAAAAGGGTTCCTGTATACTGAGATGAATGATTCATCTATCAATTATATGATAGAACGGGAATCTTTGAATGACATGGTATGTTTACAAATAGGGAGGGTTTATAAACCAACTTACAAACTCATTGCTTTGTGAGCGATGGTAAAATACCAATACAGAGATTTTGAGATCGTTTATACATACATATGCTAGCGTGTGAGTTGGGATATATCTGCCTAGAGTAAACCTTAAAAAAAAAATTCGAATGAATGAAGGCATCTGGTAATGTGGGTTAATTACAACGTTGGAAGGAATTAAGTTGGTGATGATTTATGAATCGGGAGAGGAGATTTTTTCTTTATTATCCGATTCACAAAGCAGTATTTTAATGTATGTGGGTAGAATTTCTGTAAGTATTAATTATTTATATGTGGATGTAACCATTTACGGATTTAGTATTTTTTGGCATAGAAAAATCGAATGTAGTGGAAGGGCTGATATGCAAAAGGCGCAGGTTTTAAATGATAAGCGTACAAGTATAAGACCATATGGATGTCAGAGGCGGCTTCGAACGATGCAGGTGAGTGTGTAGAATAAATGAAACAGAATACGAGAGCTTTAGCACAATAAAAAGGAAATATGCACCATTAATTGTGTTAAGGATTCCAAAGAATTCCTTTCTTCAAGGATTTTAAGGTAAGATAAAATATATTTTTATTTTATTATTATAATATTGCTTGTTTTGGCGAAATATATTTTGAAATAGGAGTTGAGCCCTTATGAAACAAGCTGTGGCAGCATTTAAGCGAAACATCTGGAGAATCTGCTCAGTGCAAAATATATCGAAATGTATTGAACACTTTTAGCGGATCAACGAAGCCTCGAAATGTAAAGAGATCCGCTTCTGGAAATGCAACACATCTACCAAAACGCAGCACTACAAGAAAACGACCACAAATTTCTACATTGTACATGACAAATCATTGGTAGCCGTGTCTGCTAGTATGACATTAGCCGATGAACCAAAATCAACTTAAACAAACAATGCTGACTATCTGAACCTGTTAAATTGGGCGTCAACAACAACGGTTCATTCATGTTCCACTATTTCAGGACCATAGTAAATATGTTCACGAACTAATCAAGTTTGTTCCAATATTTGCATTTTTGCATTTGCAAAATCAGAAATGTTAGAGAAATCGGTAAAACTTCAACGTTTACACAAGGCAGAAGTAATGTATCGTACCCATTGGTTGCCCAACCTAATAAAATTGATCAAAAGCAACACTCGGTTCGAATTTGTTACAGTGTTAGCCTAAACTTTTCATGTTCCGAAAATTTAAGTTACATTGTTTTAGCAATGCAATCGAATGTTTAGTGGAAGTCGGAAGATTTGGAGCAATTTATGCCTCAATTATTTGCCAATATTTCTAGTTTTATCAAAGCGGATTTTGGGTGTCTTAAATCCGAAAATAACCGGTAAAACTTGAGAAATGTTGGAGATTTCAAAAACTTCAAACGGGTGAAAAAATCAGAATTTTATAAAAAATTTAAAGACATTCTAAATTTTATTTAGAAACTACCATTACTAGTTTGTATAAGGAAAGTGTAAAGTTTCTATTGGTTTTTTATTCACTTCATTAATAAAAGACACGGGATTTATAACATACTTAGTTCTACTTTATTTTACACTTTAGTTTACATTTTTTATTCTTCACACCTGCTCTGCTTCAACTCTAATTCTATAATCAATTATTCATTTATAATTTTGGTGAACGCTCGATTTATACAAAAAAACCCGTCAGCGTTCTTCAGTACATTGTACCTCGTACAATTACCTTTTTTGTCATCACTTTTTGTTAATTGAAATATTAATATTTAATTGCAGTTTAAGCTAATTTAATTTATTGGTAAATGCAATTTAACTTATTGGGAAATGCTAATTTATGTAAAGTATTGTATATGCCATACAGGGTGGTATGCATGTATTACAAAAGACTCATACTTCCATATTAAACGCTTGTGGTTTTAAATGGTTCATCACTTTCCCTTAAGCAGTTGTATAGAATTCGAAATAACGGTCCATAAAATATACGATTTATCGTTCAACCAGCTGCAAATGTGCTTTATGTTTTCCGGATGCATACGATTTATTATGGCGAATTTTTTTTTACAAAAACTTTATTTTACCGTTTTTTCAACGGTGTCAACAATGTGTCAATTACTGATCAGGCGCACATGACATGATTGATTGTGCCTCTTTATGTGACGCCGGTCAACGGACCAACGGACACTTACCAAATATTGAAAATGCTATTGTTATTACTATTCAAAAAATCGAAACAATATTCTAGTTCTGTATTATTTTATTTTAGTAATACATATGTAAATGATAAAATGTCGCAATCACCAAATTTTGCAAAATTAAAAAAGAAAGTTAAACAAAAATTATAACTGTGGTAGATGAGATTTACATGTACATATTTGCCTAGTTATATGGAGAAATTAAAGTAACGTAATAACGCTTATTAAACATACCAAACCGTTAAATATTAAATTGCCATTTTCTTAAAACGTAAGGAGCTGAAAACTTTCGCTTACCAATTTTTGATTTTGTAATTTTAGATTTTGCGTGGAATTCAAATAAATTATTAAGAACCATGTAAAGTGTGGTACACACATTTTCAATAAAACAAAGGGCCCGCGAACGTCTCATATTAACAATTTATTTTTGAATAATTCTTACGACAGTACATGGTTTCAATCACGGTATTTTGTGTTTATCCACATGCACATTTTACTGGATGGGTGTGGTGGCCGACTTTTTAAATGAAGCAGCATGAAAAAAATTTCATATAATTTTCTAAGAATTGTATTTTTTGTTTTATTCTATCTCTCATATTCATGTGTAAATATTTTCGAAACAATGTTGGATGGGAAAATTTTGATCCCTAAATTTTCACTGGAAAACATACCAAGCTGATTTCAACAGAAACACTTATTTCATTTTTAAAAAATGTTATTTTATATCCGAAAACTGTAAAGAGGAATTTTTGTTTATTATATATGACCTAGATTTAGGCCCTTGAAAAATGACGTGAAATAAGCTGTAGAACAATAGTCGGTTATAATTTCATCGAGCTACCACGAGATACATTTCTTAAATAGTTTTGGATAGGCAATCTATCAAGGCTGAAACTTGAGATAAAAACGCGTGGATAATTTTACGAACAAAATACATTATTTATATTCTAATTTATATTACCTACCGAGTCCTTTATTGGACTTCATGCGCATATTTACGGTACGTCATATATACGAATTACCAATATTCAATTAAAATTTCAATGAAAATTCAATAAAATACGAATGTTTCATTTTCTTTTTAAACTATACGAGTATAGTACAGTACAATATATTAATAAAATGTCAACAACATATACAAATACAATTTTAAAAAATATAGACATTTTGGAAATTAATAGTCGAAACAATTTTTAAAATAATTTCCTTTCTTTTTGCCTTACTCGTAAACGTTCAATATAACAAACCGATGTCGTTGTAGTTGAGTTACAAATTTACAATATACGGGTGGTGTTTATATGACGGCGGAAAATCCGATTTATTTTGTTATTCTATTTATTTATTGATTTTTCCTTTTTTTTAAGGCAACATTTCATTATTTATTTAGTTACACAATTTGTACACTAATGTTGGGTAATGGGATCTAATAAATAATAAGTACATGTTAGAATATAACTTTTAAATATAATGAATTTTCAATTTTAGAAAACCTATTTTTGAAGATTTTTAAAAAGATGCTTTTCAAATACTACTAAAATCTTTAATGATCATTTGGTAGACATAAACCTACTTTTTGTTAAACAATTTCTTAAAAAAAAGTGTTGAGGGTAACGA
Source organism: Nephrotoma appendiculata (assembly GCA_947310385.1). Classification (NCBI taxonomy): domain Eukaryota; kingdom Metazoa; phylum Arthropoda; class Insecta; order Diptera; family Tipulidae; genus Nephrotoma; species Nephrotoma appendiculata. The sequence goes on from OX371223.1 coordinate 70,470,935, forward strand.
TACACATTCAATATACGTATTTGTTTTATAAAACCCCAAATTATTTTAGGTATTTACCAACATTGTCATAAAATTAAGTGGAAAAAAGAAAATTAGAAATCTAATTAAAGGGAAATTTTGTAAGATCGTAATCAGAAAATTACATTTGAAAATTTCGATTTGGATGACCTAGATACAATTCATTTAATAGCAAATTTAAATCGATTGTTTTTACCAAAAGTTCTTTTTTCGAGTTCAACGAAAAAATTACCTACGAGGATCCGAAACACATGCATTATGTCGCAATTTCCTGTTTAAATGAAGAAAGTTAACATTTTAGTTCACTCCAGGCTTTAGTATGACTACTAATACAAACTTTATGGTAATGTCAAAAACGTCAAATAACAACGATTGATCTTTATTTCTTTGCACGTTTTTTTCATCCAAAAACATGAAGACAAGTATATGCTTACAATCTTATCGTCCCAAGATGCAGTTTCGTGTGTTGGTTGTAGTCGTCATTTCCACATAAACTATACATTCTTCGGAATAAAAACTTATTAAATCGCTTTCATCGAAGCTGAATGAAATTTAATCCACTGGTTCGTCATCCAGAACGTTATCGAGGCATCTATTGAGGCAACTCTACGTCAGTCAGCATTGCACGGGGGAAATTAGAATTAATTTATCCCGTGCAATGCAGGGGTATGTCAGCTAGTTTATAATACAAGTAAAGTTATATAGAACTAGGCTTCATAGCCGCACTTATTGCTGGATTAGTTTGCATCATGGGTAGTTTGTTGGGCATCGAAGAGCATCATACGATCTCTTGTCTTTCACTTACAGGTTGTAAATTTCAGTTCGTTTATGGATAATAATATTAGATCGATCTAATTTCTTTTCGACCATGACCATATCAACTTATTTGATCGTTGTAGCGTTGAAGCATCTTTCATGTTCACAAGACTGTTTTTGTCTGCTCGAATGATTACTCTTTGACCATCTGATGGTATTTGATCCGATGCAGTTTTGAATAAATTTACTAGATGATTGCGTTCAAAAAGCATGAATTGTAATTTCGAATGTTTTGTAGAAATTGTCTGGTTAACTCAGTAGTTCCGGAGACGTACACTGAGGATGTTCAGGTGGACCATTCAGAGGTGACAGTGCATGCTATAATGATTGTCTTTATCGTAATTGAATGTTTCGATCCTTAAAACAGCTCTGAAATTTTCTACTGATCGACTATATCGTAAGCGATTATATTCCAGCCGTGACTAACTCTGTTCATTTTTCAGCAGCTCTGGAAGAAGAGGTTCTGCTTCGGTCGTTTTCTTTTCAGGTAGAAACATTCTTTTTGACGGATCGATCCAATTGATTGCTAACGCAATTCCTTTCGTATAACGTTTCAGAGAACAGTATTATTTTCTTTTCACATTTTCTTTTTACTGAGACGATTCTATTCCCAATCGCTGACGATTACATCCCTATAGAGATAAATAGTTTGATCCACTCTCTTTGAAAAACATTTTTGCATATAATGTACTACACTTTATCGTTAATATGCGGGCTCCATATATTTTAGGTAGAACTGGAGTAGCAAACAATCAGATTATTATAAAATAGATTTTCTTGATAGCTTTGCGATTAATTCGTCACCACCATCTTCATGCTTACTTCGTAAATCCGAGTAAATGGAAAAATGCATGAAAGAATTTCGGTAATTAATTTAAAAAAAGGTTCTAAAAAATCGACATTTTGGAAGAAATTGTATGGAAACACCTAGATCTGGGGCGTCGACCCCATCAAAAATATTATGAAAATCTGCTAATTTTGGTATAAAATCCCTATGCAAAGTTTGAATCCGATTGGATTAATGGTAGAGAAATCATAAAGAGAGTCTTCTTGATCCAGGAACAAACTTCTCGGATTCCGTAATTCCTAGCCTAAACCCATTCCCATGAAAAAGCTTAAAAAAAATTGTACCGGGGATAAGCTTCGAAAACATCATAAAGCTGGTTCTGGACATGCAACTTATACATACATGTTAGAAACATCATGACGATCAGTTGAGTGACTGAAACGCCCATTCGAAAAAACAAACATTTCTGAGGTAAAAATTGTATGGGAGCACCTCTTCAGAAATATTACTAAAACCTGCTCATTTTGATATAAAATTTGTATATAAAACTTGGATCCGATTGGATGAATGGTGTGGAAACTTATAAGTGTTCTCTTGGTCCAGGGACGGGCCCCTCAGATTCGAGCATGTCACTAAATTCATATAACCCTAACTCAAATTTTGCTATCCTTTGATAAACTCATTTCCGTGAAAAAATTAAAATGTTAGAAAAAACTTGTACCCGAACAGACCCCGATTCAAAAATATCGTAAGGTTGTTTCTAGACTTGTATATGGTAAAAATTCCATCACGATTGGTTGAGCGGCTGAAACGCCCATTCGGAACAAACAAACAGACATACCGACAGGAATTCATATGTTACGGTAAAAGTTCGAAATCGGTAAATGTCCGAATAAAAATTGGAAAAAACTGTTTTGTTGGTTCGAAATCTATGAAATGCGAGTCCTGTATTCTAAAAATGGTTCAAAATGGAAAAATCGCGTTTATGGATAAAAATTCAAGAAAACATTTAAAGTTTTTATCCATCTATAAAAAAGTGGAGCTATTTAAGAATTCCTTCTGAAAACGATAGATTCAATTTTTATTAAGAGTCCCTTGTGTTGATTGAACTCAAATACAGATAAGTAAAGGAGTTTTAGTAATAGTTCAAACGGTAGTGAAAGAATTCAGGTTCATTTGGCTAGCTGAACTAAGGTAGCCTACAAGTACCATTTTTATTATCACGCAAGGTTTAGTAAAACTGAAAAGTCGGATTGCCATACCTTATAACCTGGACAGAGTGCGAATTAGTTAAACTAGTTTAGCAAAATTCAATCAAGTGCCCTATGAAAAACTCGAATTTGCTAGTAAATTTTTGATTTTTTCGTAGTATGTCAAACTTAAATTGAATTTTATTTTTTAGGGTACTTGATCGAAATTTTACATAGAACAGGATTGGTGTTCTAACATGAATTTCGGATGAAATTTTGAAGTGAATGGAATATACTAGAATATTTTTTAACCAATTTATTATCAAATTTGTTTTTCAAGAATTTGTTTGGAATTCAAACATGATTTCTGATTTTGGAACTTGATACTGTTTCTAATAAAGATTTTAGACGAAGTACTGGAACTTCACCATGTTCAATGCATCTAAGTCCTCTTGACCCAAGCCAATGGCCACCAGTTCGTCATTAGTTGAAATGACATTTTCTATACGACAGGTTTACAAGGGAGCCTGTAAGATATTGTTCGGATCATGCTAAATGGAACTTGGTTACGATTTCTTAACCAATTATGGTCAAATTTTGAAATATAGAACTGGATTTCTCTTCTAACATGACATTTGGCCAGTCACATTCAGTATGTATAGAATTGGATTAGTATTAACATCGATTTTGAAAGAACGAAGTTCAGGAATACGGCCATATTGAATGGAACTAGGCTCACTGATAGTACTCATAGGTCTACGCGAGTTCGCCAATAGTTGAACATAAATTTTCTGGATAACAGATTGACAGAAAAGGATCAGTAGAATGTCTACCTAGGATTCCTATATTATCGTCTCTTGATTTTTGGAGACATCTAAAGACCGAGATTTATAACGTTTATAATTTATTAAAAACTTAATTTAATTAAATATAAATTAATTAATTATAATAATTTATTACACATTCAAGAATATCAATTAGAATTACAACAACCTATAAAAAATTATTAGTGTTCCCCTTGAAACCCTACTACTTTTGTATCCCACACTTAATAGTAATTCGTGGGTTTCGAGATATTTTTGATGGAACGTTTTCAATTGGACTAATAAAGTGAGATATTTTCCATAAAGATGATTAAAATCTTCCTGATGCTTGAGGCAATTTATTAGCCTTAGCCAGTTCAGGGACTTAACAGAGTGAAACAAAAGGTTTTCCTATTTCCGTTTTCTCGGATACGAACTTGAGATTAATCTTCTTTTGGGAAAAGGTTTTATTATGATTTAATGTAAAGAAAATTTAGTTTAACATTTGTTAGGTCTGATTTTATTTTATCAGATAGACACATCTAACTTTTAGAATAACTTTTCTTAGGCCGAATTTCGGCCTTCGAGGACACGTTCAAGCTTACTTTCCAAATTTTTAGTTCATGCCCATCAATCTTCTAACCAGTCGAGAACTTCAGAAACGTTAAGGCTCCACTTGTGGAGTCTATGATTGCCTATAGTTATTCGAGTGTTATAATAATGTTATTTTGAAAGGCTCAGCGCTGGGTTCCGCAACTGTATCTTATAAGTCTAAATAAGTATAGTAGTTCCACGGGTTTTGTATTGTTGCGAGTGTTTAGGATTATATTCTATCAAATTTTTTAAAAATTACCGTTTTTGGAATCATTCATTCATTAATTGTTAAAATTAACTGTTGGGTTATAATCACCTCTTTCTAGACTTCAAGCTCACTTATGCATCTGTAGATTTGAATTGTTTTATTAGGTATACCTTTTGTTAAACAGGATTTGATTAAATTGCGAATGGTTCATCCATCTATTGATCAGTGGTAAAATATGCGGTCTAATTATCCTTCTTGCTTTGGTAGGAATTAAAACGATTAAAAAGTTTTTAAATAATTTGAATGTTGTAATTTTTAACAGACTTCGCCTACAACACTTTTTCTTATACGTTGAACATAATTTTATGAAATTTATTTTTGGAAAATTAATAAATTTAATAAAACTTTACATCTACATCTGGGCCCACAAATAAAGCAATAAATCATAAAATAAATAATTTATGTAACGCAATCATAAATTCATCGGGACCAACTCATCATCCATCACGTTCTGGCTATACATAATAGAATTGTTATCGATGTAAACCATATTTATCTACATATTTGCGTATATACCTTAATTTATTCAAATTTAATTCCATCAACCCATCTAAACTAAAATAAAATATTTGTTTTTTGATTCTATGATAAACATTCGAATATCACAACAGTAGAACAACATCATAATATAAATCCATCCTCGCCCATTCACAACTTATGAAAATAAAAACAAATTCCCATATTAAATCAAAAATATATTTTTCAGGGAAAATCGCCCAAAAGTGTGAGAAACATTGTTGTTGTATGTATTTTATTATGCAAATCATAAAAATTTAATGTACCTAAAAGTACTGTGTGATGTCTTTTATACGTTTCAATACTTTCTCTCTCTAGAACTTAATAATTTTTATTTGGTATGCGTATTTTTACTTTCGTATGTATACAAAATTATTTCACACGCAATCATAAGTCGTACCAAAAAACTTAAGATTTCTGGAAAAGTAATGGCCGACTAATGGAATTTATCGCTTTAGGGCCAAGGCAAATTCAATTTTGAAATATTTCTGTCAGATGCGTTTTTGTAAAATAGTACGCTCTAAAATTACACATACATTAGATTATTGGTTGGGTTATATAAAATTCACAGGACATTACGCAGAAGTTTCGCACTGATGAACACCCCCCCCTAAAGTAGAATAATCAGCACAGCTTGTAAATGACGTATACAAGTATAATAATTAAGTTCGTTGATCAAGAATATTTACTTTATATTTTAGTGATTATATAAAGACCAGTGTTTTTTAAACTTTCTCAGATGTCGGGTCGGGTGTCTGTTAGCTTAAATTATTCTTTGTTGTCGATTAGAGCCATTGTTTATATATTTATTTACACAGTTAATTACTTAAAATAATTGATGAAATTTTTCTAAATTGGTTTTGTTAAACCGCAATCTATCTAGGATAATTATGACTAGGCCTATTTCTGGGCTAACGTATTTCGCGTTCCTCAGCTCAATACAAGATATTTACCAAAAATGTATAATTAACTTATGTATACACAAGTTGCATGTCCACAAGCAACCTTACGAAATTTTTTAATGGGCTGGACTCCGGGGTCTAGGGGTTCGCGTACAATTTTTTATTCAAAATGAGCAACTTTTCGTAATATTTTTGAAGGGGTGGGCCCTCTTCAGTGTGAGTGCTCCCACAAAATGTTTACCTCAGAAATGTTTGATTTTCCGAAAGGCGTTTCTGTCGATCAACTGATCGTCATAACGTTTCTAACACGTATAAGTTGCATGTCCGTAATCCAGCAACGGCTATGACGAAATGTCGTCAATTTTTTAGCAAATTCATTGTTGATATGTACGAAAAAATTAAGTGTAAGAAGAGAGTATAATTATTTGAAAATGTGGTCACTAGGAGGGTGGTCGACGTTTGTATGGGGAAAATAAAGTGTTGAAATATCTAACGGGACACCCCCTAGAAATGTGAGGTTATAATAACTAAAAACTAAAACAGAAAAAATATTGGGTCAATCGAAGGTCGTTTAGAGGTCGCGACTTGAGCGCAAAGTTTGATAAAAACGGTATTTTTTCAATTTTTCACTTTCAAACGAAAAGAAAAATTATTTAAAATTTTTTCTCAGGCGTAATAAAAATTGTGGTAATAGAGGAGATAATTACCTTTCCAAAACATCAAAGATAACGAAAATCGGTTAACAAATAGAAAGATTATTGCCAATTTTCGAAACTAAGAAAATCCCAAAAAATAAATGTTTTTTTTTAAATCCTGGAATTTATATTCAAAATTACAGAAAAAATAAATAAATAAATAAAAATGAGGTATAACGAATTAACAATTGAATGTTTTATGGTGTCATAACAATCCGTATGAGTCATTAGCAGTTAACATAGTTGTGTTTTATGATGCCATTAACATAAAACACAACTATGTTAAGTCCTTATGATTCGTTCGTCATTAGTTATTGTATTTAAAATTTAAATCCGCCTACCGCATTAATTATGACCTGCTATGGCCAATATATTTCATTGTATCATATAATATATAAACAAAATAAATGCAAACTAATTTCAGTTTAAATCCAAATCTCTCGAGAAAAGGACACAAATTTGTAATAATTAAATCTAGTCCGTTTAACAGTTTTATTAATATTTTTAAGAAAGTGCTATTACAGTTGATAAAATGGCAGCTAGTTTATGGTCCACTACAGAAATTTATCTTCTTCGGCATGAGTACTGTCAAATTATTGGTGCTAAGTTGCCATCAAAAAAGCAAGTGTTGTGTCTCTTTTTACAATCACCGTACTGTAATATTAACTATTCGTGAAAGTGCTTTGAAAGAGCTTTGACAATCCAGGAAGTGCAAGAAGTGTCTATTTTTTGGAATGGAACTTTTCAATGGAACTACATTCCATTGAAAAATCGGAACAAATGCATGATGAGTAGAAAAATTTTCTAAAGAATAAAAATAAACCTTCAAAACTTAACCGTGAAAGCAAAATTACCTTTAATAGTAAACTGGATGATAATTTCGATATCGCACATAGTAATGCCTTGTCCATGATGACCAGTGAAGGCGTTAAGCGATTCCTCTTGTCACCGCGTGAGAAAGGGAGTTCCGGTATTTGGCTGGAGTCAGTCGATATGAAATTGAAAAAGAAAAACAGAAATCCGAACGCATGAAGGCACTAAGGCAGATAAAAATCGTGAAAGAAGAAAAAGTAAATCAATGCCACGTCATCGGAGAGTGACAGCGAAAGGATATATATATAAGTCCACGACATTGGACATTCTATTGATGAACTCGTTTTGAATCGAACAACAGCATCAATTAAATCGACTTTCAAGTTTACAACAGGTGTAGTACATTGGGATGGAAAATTACTTCCGGAGTTCTCTGGAACGGCGACCGTGGATCATTTAACGGTAATTATTTCCCATATAGATGGAGAACACCCAACTAGCATTTTGCTATTTTTTTTTGCCGTGGCAACGTCACAGAGTCAAAAGACGCGCCTATTTGGAAACATATGTTACGAAGTAACGCCCACGATGTGTCTGCCCGGTTACGAAAGTGGAGCAACGCTAAGTGGTAATTGTGTTTGACACTGTTTCGACTATTGTAACTTACAAACATATTTAATATACACAGTGACTAAATTAGTGCCTTCTTGTACATATTTTAGTGGCACAATTAATTCCTTGTTACGACGCAATGTGTGACACAATGACGTCTCTGCGTCAAACATGTTTGTTTATTTTAATAATTGTCAACACAAATAAGGAATTATTACTTTTTATAATAAATATTTTGATCGTATAAAACGATGTACATATTACGAACAAATCGTTGTACTAATCGTGAAGTTAATTTACTATATGCTATAAGATACATCTAGATATTATATGTTATTAATGAATACATATAAAATTGTGAATAGGATAATGTCTAACTTTATAGTACGAAAATAGAAAATTATAACCTTCAATTCTATGGGAAATAGTATTTTGTCAGTGAAATATATTGTTTTACTTCGAAAAACACGATTGCCCTTAAAAATATGTTATAATTAACAAATATAATAATAAATTTAAAATTTTGTAAATTTAATTTCCGAAAAACAAATTGTAAAGATTAAATTTTAAAGATTTTTCTGAAAAAAATATGCTCAAATTGACATTTAAAAGCTTGTTTAGTTTGGTAAAATGCATTAAAATCCTTAAATAAGTTTTCAATTTTTATATACGCCATTTTTATTATGCGATAAATATGCCCGCGAAAAAAAATCCTATTTGCGAATTGTGTTTAAAAATAAACTTTCTATGCAGGAATATTGTATTATTTGTGTCATTCAATTTCTAATTAGGATTTGTGTTTATTTTGCGTTAAAAAAGACTATATTTAGGAATTATGTGCAAATTCGTTTCATATAATTCCTATTTATATATTGTGACTATTTTGTGGCAAAAATGTGTGATTATTGCGTCTAATTTGCGTAAAAAATAATTCCTAATTGGGAATATTTTTTTATATATACAATATTAACGCCCCTATATGTAAACGGCCACTTTATTTATAATAATTTTTTAATTTTTTTTTGTGATTTTATTTATTTATATATCTTGCAAAGTGGAATATACAATATTATGACATTATAGATCAATTTTTCCCAAGTTTATCGGTTTGTTCGTAAAATATTTAATGTTTTTGATGATATCTGCATCTGTAGAAAATCGGAGAATTTAAATTGGTCATATTTATATTTGTGACATAAAATTAAAAAGGAGTACAAGTAATTTTTCTTTTGTTACCATTAAAAATACTTAACTTTGTATAGTTTACTAAAAATTACGGAAATACTACATCAATTTGCTCAGTAACAAAAATTGTTTATCAATTTTTTTAAAAAATCAGTTTATTTTTAGTCTCAATCTACTTTTAATTATTAAATTGTCAATGCAGAAATTGAACACCGCTATTCCATACATCATAAAATGGAAAAATAAGTATTTAAACAACCTCAAAAATAAATAAACTAAAATTAAAATTAATAATACTATATATTTCATGTTATTAGTACAAAACAATTGAAATTTAAAATATAACACCAGATGTCAGATACTTTGCGTTAAAAAATTTAAACGCGATTTTTTTTGTGTTGAGTTGGCCGTGTAACTATATGTTTTGATTGTATTTTATACAGAACTGTCAAAGTCGTATTAAATTTTAAAATGCCAAGTAGTTCATCTATAGCGCACAAAATTGGCCAAAATTCGTTTTTTGAACTTCGACAAATAGGAAGTCCATCAATATTGATAACCAAAGAAATTTTCATTGGCGTTTTAATATCCTGTAATGCATATTTTAAACTCTGCTCAAGCCCATTATGCCAATAGCTGCCATTTCCCATTTTCACAATATTTACTTCAACTGGAGTGGCCAGTAAAGTTCTGCTATCTCTGGGCAAATATTTGATATTGCATGTTGATCGAAATATGCTAAGAAGATCGTTAACAGCTAGATGTGTTATGCGATGTTTGTGTGCCCATATTTTTAAATCATCAATCAAGCTCAGCTTTTCTTCTGTTTGTTCGTGTTCATCGTCATCATCATCGGTGGTATTAGTATTTGGTTCTTCAGTTTTTAGAATTGTCGCAATAGACAAACTACAATCAAAACATCTATTTTCGTTATCTGATGATTTAGACACACCTTGAAATTCACGGCTCGCAAAATAAGGAAGATGTGTTAAGTATGATGGGCTAAAATTTGGAAAGTTAGAACGTTTGTGTATGCGTATAGTAATACTAATTTATAAGACAATTTGTAGTTGAATAGTAAAATCTATAACATTTAAAATTGCTTAATTCCAATGCTTACCGGGAATTATTCACAAGAGACTGCTCTTGGAGAAAAGAAATTCCTTTTTCTGATTCTTTGAATGCATTTAGATTTATAGTAGATATATTTCCAATGTTTCTCAACTTTTGCAATGAGATTTCTTTTTTAACTTTTCGATAAAATGAGTTTGTTGTTTTAAAAGGCCGCTCCATAATTAAAATATTGTCTGGCTTGTTCAAATATTCGCAAATGTCACATAAATTTTAAGTTGCGACTTAATCGAACACAATTTCGTCATTGATTGTAACATAACACAGAACCTTGTGGGCATTTGGGATTTGTGTTCTTAAAATATTTACAGGTCACATATAAGTAAGTGTGTTCACAATGGGTTACTTTAGAATCATATTTGCCGCAAATACCACATTGTGTGTTTTGTTTGTTTCTAAATGGTAATATTCCCAAAAAGGAATTGTTACTCAGTGAGCGTGCAAAATGTTTCAATTTAGGATTATTTTTGAGTAACGAGGACGAAATAATGTAGTCGCGAATGACACAAGACACAATTAGTCGCAAAATGCTACTTGGGCAGTTACTGGGCGTTCCTAAAATATCAAGATTAACTGGTTTGGAAATGGCGGAAGCTGTTTTCTAAAGATTAATTGATTAGAGAGCGGTGTCGTGGTGATTTTGTTGCCAAACACTGGCGAATTTTTAAAACGGTTGAAGATTTCCACAGATTTTCTTATACAAAGTCCGGATATGTGGCCTCAAGATGATAATTTCAAGAACGGAATCAAGATTATCTATTTGACTTTGAAAGTCACAAATGATATCGCAGAACGTGGTGTTAAGTGAATACAAGATTAAAATAAGAAATTAACAAGAAATGTTGATGACATGCAATATTTTACTACAAATCGTAAAGGACTACACACAGAAGTTTGCAACATATACCAAAACATCCTTAATGAGTAGAAGGTCATCCTAGATTGATTATTTTCATCATAAAAATTAATTCGTAATATCATTGTATAGAAGAAACATTATGCATTAATAATAAAAAAATATAGTAAATAATTGGTCTTGTTTTTGTATTTTGGAAATTTAGCAATATTCTTGCTATTTGTTAACCGATTTTCGTTATCTTTGATGTTTTGAAAAGGTAATTATCTCCTCTATTACCACAATTTTTATTACGTCTGAGAAAATTTTTTAAATAATATTTCTGTTCGTTTGAAAGTGAAAAATTGACAAAAAATACCGTTTTTATCGAACTCAAGTCACGACCTCTAAACGACCTTCGATCGACCCAATATTTTTTCTGTTTTAGTTTTTAGCATAACCTCACATTACATTTCTAGGGGGTGTCCCGTTAGAAATTAGAGCTTTCGAAAATTGATCCACCCTAGTGGTCACACATCCCTGCAACATGTGGTCACATCTCTGCAATAATGGGAAGGGATGCTTCTGTTACATAATTCAGCACATTATGAATTCCTAACATATACATGGTCATATATGATTGCAACTACAGCAACATCGAGTTTTTTTAGCAAAATATCCGAAGTTCAAAATAATTCTAATTTCTCCTGTGCAATGCAGGGGTAATTCAGCTGGTGTATAATACAAGTAAAGTTATATAGTACTAGGCTTTTTTAAAATGAAAATATTTTCTACTTTTACGATAAAGTTTAATTCACTTGAAGAAATTTAGTATAATCAAATGCTACGGAAAATGACTTGCTGGACTTACGAAAACTGGACTTTTGAAAAAAAGTTTAAAAATAATCCCAATTTATAAGTAGAATTTAACTACAATATAGCAAAAGCATAATCGAATAAATTAATAACTTTCAACTATGTTGCTGGTGAACTACCTGGCAAGCTACCAATAAAAATAGGAGAACAAGCAATTTAAATAAAATTATAATTGAACAGTCTATAATTGGATAATAATATTATAATATAATTGTTTAGTGTTAAGCTGTTATTTTCTCGCTATTTCTCTAAACTGTAGGGTGGAATATTTATTTTAATTTATATATAAAACGCCACCATTTATCGACTATTTCATTTATAGCCTTTAAAACACCAACGCAATATATTGTACGATTGCTGCTTTGGGCTATATTATTTTGCCCTGCCCAGATACAATAAATTTTAGTGTTTGTTGCCAGTCCCAAAAGTCGTAACGACACAACCACAGTTAAAAATCATTAATAACAAATACGACATGTCACATATAGTTATATCGTTTTATGACATTCTACCATTTCGATAGATATCTGAAAAATCTGATGAATTATAAATACAAATTTAGGGGGATTAGGGAAAGTATTATTTATTAGATAATGAAATAAATATGTATATCCAGTAATTATAGTTTTCGGCTACTTACTGTAAAAACACTATACAAAATATTTTGAAATGGTGTGAGGACTGAGGAGACAAATATTAAATTCGAATATACTAAGGACGTAAGTCGCGATAATATGTTTGCATCGTCTAACACTCGAGTTGTATTGTAGATTTAATGACCATGATTTAATTTATATTGTACTACCGAAATATACTAAATTTTATGTATGAATATCTCAATAAAAGTTTAGAAAAAATAATTTGACCACCCCTAAACTAGTTACCTTTAATTTATTACACTTTCTACTAACAACAGGTACAAATATTATTTGTATTAAAAAAAAAGGAAAATGTCTAAGAACGCTCCCAGCCAATAATATAAAAATCGTTGTGCTTGTTGTTTTCGTTTTAAAATTAAACCATAAAAAAGAAAACCCGAGTTTAGCTTTTTTAGAAAAACGACTGCTTAAAGTGAAAAAAATTAGCCTTTCCACATGTAAAAATACATAAATTTGACAAGAAAACTGTTTTTCTTTTAACATTTCATCTTTTCTTGTGTGCTTCGAGCTCAACAAAAAATAAAAACTTGGAAAGTCTTGAAACAGTTTTTTTATACTTTATTGAAATAATACGATTATACCCTTTTTGCAAACGAACACCTTTGTGAGTTGCTTAGATTGTTTTGGATGGAGTTTTCTTTAAGTGAATTTTTAAAGTGACAATGATGACAACCTTACAGAACATAAAATTTTTTTACTTGAGTTAATTTTATGGTGAAACTATTAAGATATACTGGAATTACCTCTCTGCATTATATTTGATAATCTTAATCTGTATACGTACCAACCAGATATAGGTATACAAATAATATACAGGCAGAGTGGTTTAGCTTTGTGGGGTGGGTAATGATTTAAGGAGATTAGTGGTGTGAACTTTATTTTATTTTTGTTTTTATTAATGTTATGGGTTAATTGGTGTGGATTAGTAATATAATAGTTGCTTAAGGCAATGAAGTGGGTATATAATATAAGGTTTCATAAATCGATTTAATGCGATATAACTATCTGACTTTGACATAATATTTCAAGGAAGAAAGTAAAATTTATTGCCATTTGACACTGTTGTATATACTACATCTTGATTAGAAAATTTCGAAATTTTTTAGACGAGTTATTCCAATATTCATTTTGAAGCTAACATTTTAGAGGACAGGCGACGTTCATGGCCACTTTTTTCATAAGAAATTGTGAAATACATTGCGATTCATAACGCAGTTAAACCGCATTTGCCGTCTGTACCTTACATGAAAAGAAGCGTTCAAAGGGTCAGACAAGGAACAGTAACAATTCCGCAAACAATTAATGAATTGTGTGTATTGGAGCAATATAAAGTAGCTCTAGTTGGTAAGCCATTTTTATTATATGACTCTGAAGCAGCAGAAAATCGATTTATGAGCGATGCCAAGAATTGGTACGTGGCCGGCACCTTTAAAACAGTGCCTTTGATTTTCAATCAATTGTTTACAATTGACGGCGTCAAAAAAAATTTATCCTTACCACTTGTATATGCGCTACTTCCAAATAAGAAAACAGATACTTACAAGAATTTATTTGAGCAGTTGAAAATATTATTATCCGGTTTAAATCATACCAGTGTTATATCTGAATTTGAACAAGCAATTGTAAATGCTATTCAGTTTTCCTTTGCTGACGTTAAACATCATTTGTGTCTCTTTCATTTTTCACAAAATTTATATCGGAAATTATGTGCAGTAGGGTTCAAAAATCAATACAATGAAGATGCACAGTTTGCTCACAACATCAAAATGTTATTAGCACTTTCGTTTGTTCCTCCTGCAGACGTTGTTTGAGAAACTGAAGCAAAACACAAATAGTTAATTTGTTAACAATATTTATTTATTTGTGCTACATGTTTTAAACAATTAACGCTTCAGCTTTTCCACGTATCTCTCTAGTAAGATTCAGTCAGACTATATAAATTCACACTCACTAGTCCAGTTTTATCCAATATTACCTAAAATGGAATTAATTATACTTTAGTATTATATAAATGGGTCATACAAAATTAAATACTTATCTTGTCAATTAATTTATAACACTTAGCAAATAGCATATTAGAATTTTTCACTGCAAAACTGTTAACACAAATTACTATTAAAAATGTTTGTTTACTTTGATATGTCAAAATAATGTCAATCAATTTTGTCACCTAATGTACTAGATTAGCGAGTATGTTTAATGCAGTTTCCTAATTAGTATCTAGTAGTGTATAATGATTTAATTCCGAAAACTAATTAGTATACATGAGATGACAAAATTGAATCAATAATTTCAAGAAATTTTGTAAAACAAATTCTTCTTTTTCTACCTGGCGAACGAATAACATCATAAACCAAATAATAAAAATATTATAAAATAAATTGTAAAAATTTGAATATTGTTTAATTGCTACCTGCAATTAAGTTTATTGCGGTTGCTTATTGGAGAGAAGATCACAGCCGAGTTGAACAAATAGAATTATTGGGTCGAGACATAACTTCTGGCGTTAGTAACAACATTTTTGACGAACATTTTGGTGCCGAAACCCGGGAATTTCCCACATAAAACAGCTAAGTAGAATTTTTATTTTAAATATACTACTACATATTACAATTAAACGCATATACAGTGAAACTCGAATATTTAATTCTATCTATGGTGTTGAACTTTTATTCGTAACATTGAGCTTAAATTAGTGCAGTAATAAAGTGTGATAAAGTGCTTTTATTTTTCGTGAAATTACAATGGAGAGATTAGAACGACTTCGCGATCGCGCTTGCAATCAAATAATTCAAATTCTGCGATTTGCAGAAGAGATAAATGCAGACACTAACATCGAAGACATTAAAGGTCGGCTTGACATTTTGGAGCTTAGATACCAAACTTTCAGTGAACATGAGGTTGAATTATTTGAATTTCCCACGTATAAACCAATCACCGACAAAGTGGGTCAACAGTACTACAAAGCACGAGCATTATTATCGACAGCTATTAACGGTCGAGGTCAAGGTCGAGATGAAGGTAACACCACACATGGTTTAAACACAACCTTGGAGCAGTTTATTGACCAGCAACGAACATTTTATGAAGGAGTGAATACATCACAACAAGTACGATTACCAAAAATCCAAATAGAAAATTTCTCTGGGGATTATAGATATTGGGCCTCGTTCCACGATTTGTTTAATTCTACCGTGCATAACAACAAAAATATCAGTGATGTGCATAAACTACAAATGTTGAAAGGGTTACTATCGGGTGATGCTGCCGCTCTTATACGACATATTACCATCACTGCAAATAATTATTCAGAAGCATGGGACAAATTATGTAGTCGTTACAATAAAATGACTCCAATTGTGACATCACTCACTCAAACATTTTTCGACCAGAAACCATGTGTTCAATCGAACGGCAAAGACTTACGGCGCATTACTGAAACAGCTGACGAGGTAATACGTGGACTTCGCGCACTAGGACCAGAAGCTGAAACTCGCGACCCTTGGCTTATCCACATACTACTTAGTAAAATCGACAATGAATCTAAGCAATTGTGGGCAAACGAGTCAGTCGGTACGAATTTTCCTACGTTCACAAATTTACTCGCATTTCTAAATAAGAGATGTGATGCTTTGGAAATTTGCGATGCAACATCTAAAAGGCATGCCGTGAAACCAACTGCAAAATCGTTTCTGTCTTCGAGTTCTAACAATAATCTAGAATGCTTCGTTTGTAAACAGCCACATCCATTGTTCAGATGTCCGGTCTTTAAAAACCAAAGTATAGATGCGAGAATGAAATTAGTAAATCAAATGGATTCATGTCGAAACTGTTTGAAAAAAGGTCACACAACGAGAACATGTTTCAGCAAAACGTCATGCCTAATTTGCAATAAACGACACCATACTCTGCTTCATCCAGGTGAAAGTGAAACACAATCAGAACACAAATCTGCATCCTCGAGTCATCATGTGTCAATTAATGATCCTTACGGTAATAAATCAATACTTGATTCTTCTAAAGCTCAATCGACAAATGAAAATGACCATCCTGTTAAACCATCACCTTCGTCCAATAAGCAACCAGATGCTCAAGTTTTACATACGCTGTATTCATCGCCACACACGGTACTGCCAACTGCTATTATATATATTAGATCACGTACCGGAGATCTCCAGTCATTTCGGGCACTTCTTGATTCGGGATCGCAAACTTCATTCGTAACCGAACATTGCGCTCAACGCCTAGGCCTTAAGCGAAGTCAAGCTTCCATATCTATTTACGGGCTAGCATCTACATCGACTGGTAAAACAAAGGAGAAAATCGATATGACCATTTATTCTCGTATAGACAAGCACTATACATTAAACGTCACGGCTCATATCATTGGTAACATAACAAGTTCATTACCAACCAAACCAATTAAATTAAATAAAGTCATTCCGGAATTACAATTAGCCGATCCGGAGTTTTACAAACCAAATAAAATAGACGTTTTGCTAGGAGCTGATATATTTTTCGACGTTTTAAGCCAAGAAAAATGTGCTGTTGATGGCTTCCCAACTTTATACTCATCCAAGTTTGGGTGGTTAATCGCTGGGACATGGGCAGAAGAAAATGTCAATATAAACTTACGTGTAAACGTCGAACCAGCCATTCAAACGTTAAATGAGGATCTTCACCAACTGTTGAAAAATTGCTGGGAAATCGAAGAAGTTTCATACCAAGCAGAACTGCTAGTCAATAACGAACAAAATTGGCCAAAATCAACTAAGGAAAAGGAATCCATCGATAACGTAACTTCAGAGGAAAGACAAAAATATACAAATGTATTAACATTAACCACCGATGTTGACAACGTAGTTCACAATCTAATAATTAAACTTTCGTCTTGGTCCAAAATTAAAAAAATCATTGTGTTTATATTACGATTTGGTTTAATGAAAGGTAGTTCCCAACATTACAACAGATCGATAACATTGGCTGTAATGAATGAAGCGGAAACTATACTTATCCGTAATGTGCAAAAATCTGCGTTTATTCATGAACTCACTATTCTAAGTAAGAACCACCAACACCCTGTAAGAAATCAACTATCTTCATTCGATCCGTTTGCAGTAAAACATCTGGTTATTTTACCAAAAAATAACTTAGCATGCCAATTGATTATTCGTGAAGTTCATCTAACCAATATGCATGCCGGTACCGCGCTAAATCTGATTATTGTACGAAGCAAATATTGGATAATAGGAGCAAGTGATACAATTAAACGTTGTATAAAATATTGCGTCGTCTCTATCCGTTACCGTTGCCATAAACCTGAGCAGAAAATGGCTGATTTACCAGCAAAAAGGTGTACACAAAGTCGTGTATTTTCAAAAATCGAATTAGATTACGTCGGTCTACTTTATATTAAAACGAGTAAACGAAGAAATTCTCCGATCGAGAAGGCATATGTCGCTGTCTTTGTCCGTCCAGCTGTTAAAGCGATGCATTTGAAAGTGGTCAGCAGTTTACATACCGAGTCATTCTTGGCTGCACTTAAATGTTTTGATGCTCGACGAGTTGCTCCGCAACAAATCTGGGGTGACAATGGTTCTAATTTCGTGGTCGCCAATAAAGAACTCCAACAACTAAAACATCAAATAATTAATCAACTAAACAATTTATTAATCTCCGAATTTCTATTACAGAAAAGTATTAAATTCAATTTTAATCCTCCACATGCACCACACTTTGGCAGCCTATGGGAATCCTCGGTGAAATCCTTCAAAATCCACGCAAAAAGGGTGGCCAATGTAAATCTTGTGTTTGAGGAGATGAAAACATTGCTAACGCCAATAGCTCTTCTGAATTCGAGGCCTCTTTGTAAACTAAACGACGATCCAGCTGATTTGGAAATTCTAACTACTGCGCATTTCCTGATTGAAACATCCTTGACTGCTATTCCAGAACCGGCTCTAGCTGAAATGAAAACAACTAAATTATCCAAATGGCAAAATCTTCAGCAGCGACTCCAAGGTTTTTGGAAGCAGTGGCACCGTGATTATCTTGCTGCTCTACAAAGAAACAAATGGAAAATGAAAACCTACGTATTCCAAATTCATGATGTAGTGCTTATCCGAGAAGATAATTTGCATCCGTATCAGTGGATGCGTGGCAGAATCATAAACATATTCATCCTGGAAATGACGGTCTCACAAGGGTAGTAACACTGAAGACATCCAGAAACAAAATAAAACGTCCTATAACAATATTAGTTAAATTAGTTAAATTAAGAAATAAAATTCCTTAAGGCGCGGGAGTATGTTTGAGAAACTGAAGCAAAACACAAATAGTTAATTTGTTAACAATATTTATTTATTTGTGCTACATGTTTTAAACAATTAACGCTTCAGCTTTTCCACGTATCTCTCTAGTAAGATTCAGTCAGACTATATAAATTCACACTCACTAGTCCAGTTTTATCCAATATTACCTAAAATGGAATTAATTATACTTTAGTATTATATAAATGGGTCATACAAAATTAAATACTTATCTTGTCAATTAATTTATAACACTTAGCAAATAGCATATTAGAATTTTTCACTGCAAAACTGTTAACACAAATTACTATTAAAAATGTTTGTTTACTTTGATATGTCAAAATAATGTCAATCAATTTTGTCACCTAATGTACTAGATTAGCGAGTATGTTTAATGCAGTTTCCTAATTAGTATCTAGTAGTGTATAATGATTTAATTCCGAAAACTAATTAGTATACATGAGATGACAAAATTGAATCAATAATTTCAAGAAATTTTGTAAAACAAATTCTTCTTTTTCTACCTGGCGAACGAATAACATCATAAACCAAATAATAAAAATATTATAAAATAAATTGTAAAAATTTGAATATTGTTTAATTGCTACCTGCAATTAAGTTTATTGCGGTTGCTTATTGGAGAGAAGATCACAGCCGAGTTGAACAAATAGAATTATTGGGTCGAGACATAACTTCTGGCGTTAGTAACAACATTTTTGACGAACAGACGTGATAAAAGCATTTGAACTGTTAAAAGAGCGAAACATAATTTCTGAAGCAGTCAATGAATTGCTAGACTATTTTGAAGATAATTATGTGGGTAGATTAGAAGTTCACATTAAAAACACATCCGGTAGGCGAGATCCGAGGTATCCGATCAAAGCATGGAATGTTTATGAAGCCGAGCAACAAGGATTTCCGCGAACAAACAATAATGTCGAGCGATGGCACAATGGTTTCAAAAAATTGATTGGCTCAGAGCATCCTTCAATGTGGTGTTTTTTGGAAAAGTTGCAATTGGAACAATCAAAAAATGAGATAACGTTACAAGAAATTTTTGTTGGAATGCCTATATGCCACCAAAAAAGAAAAAATATCGTGATTATGATCAAAGATTACAAGAAATTGTATCCTCTTATTCAACAATGGAAATATGTAATTGAATTTTTAAGTGCTGTTGCGCATAATATAATAATTTAAAATAATCCAAATTATGAATTGTTTTTTTGTTATTTATAATTGTTACTAATAATTAAAAATATTGAATAAATAGAATGTACATAGGTCCATTTTTTTATATTTCAATATTTTATTATCTTATAATAAGTCGCCGCGACTTTCAAGACATTATTTTTTACGTAAGCTCCGCTTCTGTGAACTCTGCTTCTGTGAATTGTGCTTCTGTTAATTGTACTTCTGTGAATTGTTTTTCTATGAATTGTTTTCCTGTAAACTGACTTACATTCCCGAAGGAATAGCTATACCGCGAAAGTAACTGAGTTCACATTGATGGTCAGTGGTGGACAAAACAATCACCTTGATCAGCACCTTATTATCATCTAGTTGAGGCTAGCCTTCAAAATCCTCAGATTCAGTGAAATTTAAAAAATTTAATTTAACCTATTCTTGACCAATGTATGATTTATCATACCAAAAACAGCATTTTTATATCTTTTCTATGTTACATATTACTTTTTCTGTGTATTGGTTTTAAATCAACAAAAATACCCTAAAGCAAATATAGTTGTGTTTAAGTTGTGACAAAAGGCACACGTAGTTGCTAAGTGCGGTGGTAAGTGTCATTTTTTATAAAATATGTTTTTATTTAATTTGACGTTATTCATATAAGATAGACATGCATACTAATGTTTTAATATTAAAAAAACTAGTAATTTTACAAATGCGTAAGAATTATGGCGTTTTATTTTAAATGATATATCATACATTGGTCTGAAGTATGTAAAAAATGTGGTATGATATATCATACCTATATTGAACTGAAGTATGTAAAAAAATGTACACTCTGCGACAAAATTCATCGTACACCCTAAAATCTACGAAAACTCAAATACCTTGCAACCAATATTACCAAATTCTGTAAGTTAGAAAGGCGATCGAAAATAAAAACTATTTGTATATAATTCAATGTTTTTTGTTTTATTTAATATAATTAAAAAAATAAAAGTTCTCATTTACTATCAAACATAATTCATCGGTTAGTTAAAAAAATTGTGCTTATGCAAACCATCAATATCTGGTTGGGCCACATTTTGCATCTAGGACGTACTGTAGCCTTTTTGTTATCGATTACACCAATTTCTGGGATAACTGTGCTGGAACCGCTTATCTCATTCTGTTCTGATAGCTTGCTCCAAGGTTTTTTTGAGGTTATTACGTGGTTACATAACTTTTTCTCAATATAATCCCACATATGCTCTATCGGATTTAGGTCTGGACTTTGCGGAGATGAATTCAATTGTTTGGGAGTCTTACAACACTCCCATTGGTAGACATTCCCGAACAATATGAGCAGTACGCTTGGGGTCATTGTGCTGTTGGAATATCCAATTGCTTGCGAAACCTAACTTTTCTATTGATGCATTCAAATTGCACATTAAAATGTCGAAGTATTTGTGCTGGTTCATAATACCGTCAATGAATACTAAGTTTCCCACACCTGCGCCAGACATACAGCCCCAAACCATTACACTTGCTCGGCCATGTTTCACAGTACTTCTAAGATTATTGATTTGAAGCGCTTGCCTTTTCTTCATCACACTTTCGACGGCCTGTCATGTCCAAAAACGTTGTACTTGCTCTCATCGGAGAACATAACAGTCTGTCAGAAGGAACTTTCTTCATTTGGATGCAATTTAGCGAATTCAATTCTTTTCTTTTTATTAGCATTACTAATCAACGGCTTTTTCCTTGCAGTTCTGGAGAAATAGACGTGTCTGTTTAGCAGCCGCTGCACAGTTCGAGGGCTCAGGTTCTTTTTACAACTGGTGGCTACCATTTTCTGGACAGCCGAACTGGATGTTCTAGGATTTTAGCGAATCGTCTGTACAACAGTACGTTCATCCCGCTCGTTCAAAATACGTTATCGACCTGGTTTTGTCCTATAACTGATGCTACCTGTTTTCTTGTACGTTCGTACTATGTGCTGAATGGTCGATTTCGGTTTTTCACAATTTTTGCAATTTTAGAAAGAGAACGGCTTTCTAAGTGCAGCTTTATTTTGATTTCACGAAAATCAACACTTGTTTGCTTTTTGTTCATTTTAATTTATATTTATTACAATCACACTATAATATTACTTTATTAATTCCCGCTTATAATTTAACTGAAGTAATTAGAGCCAACATTTCGAGTTAATATATAGGCACAGATCTAACAGTAAAAGCTATCGTACGATGAAATATGTCTTCCCACAAAAAAGACAAAAAATCTAATTGTTTTTTTCCGTTGTCTCAACGAAAATGAAAAAAAAAATTGTGCGTATAATGTCCTGAATTTTAGGATTTTTTACTTTTCTGCAAATGTTTTAGAGATTAACTGGCTAAATACAGGGTAATTCGTTTTTTTTTCGCATCGTACGATGATTTATGTCGAGGAGTGTACGTGTTTAATATTAAGTCTCTTCAATGTATTATTTATGGTTACTGTACTTTTACATACGTTATGGTATAATTTTAATGTCGAACGTGATACGGAGATTTTGAAATATTTAGAAGAGCTGAATTCAGATAATGACGATGAAGACATCCAAGAGTACGAACTAGCACTAATACCCCCAACTGACGGGGCAGACAGCGATCGAGATGATGCAGCTAGTGAAGATGAAGGGGAACAAAACCTACAAAGCCTAGGTAGAAAATTTCTATCTCAAAAATGCGAATTAAATGTAAGAAAAAATGAGGATTTGGTGGAAGTATTAACAAACGAGGGGGAAGCCAATATTGAAAATTGACATTATGGACACGCCACTAGCAAATGAAACTAATCGTATGCTGAATATTTCCTACCAATTCAAACCAACATACAGCAATAGAATTATCGAAGAAGGATTGAGACCGATAAACGCTTTCATGGAATTTTTTAATGCCGATATTATGAGTCACATCTGATCTGAAACAATCAAATACGCCCAAATCGAAAGGAGCAATAACATTTAAGCTAACAGTATACGAATTATACAAGTTTGTTGGCATACTTATATTATCGGGTTATGAAAAAGTACCAAATCGGAACATGTACTGGGAAGTCCAGGAAGATGCATTTAATATAATGATAACTAATGCCATTTCAAGAAATCGATTCAAAACCAGATTTACAGTATCTTCACTTCAATGATAATGCCAACATTGATATAAGCGATAAGTTATACAAAATTCGGCCATTGATCGAGCACCTAAATGGAAAATTTCAGCTGCATAGTGAATCCCAGTGCACTACGTTTTCCATTGACGAAGCAATGGAACCATATTATGGCCAAAAGTAACATGAAACAGTTCATAAGAGGCCAGCCCATTCGATTTGGGTTCAAATTTTGGTGCTAGTAATGGATGCCTAATAAAGTTTGTGCCGTATACCGGTAAGTATTTTGTATTGTAACATGTCTTTCGATTATTGTAATTTAAAATTTCACTATACATATTTAGGAAAGACTGAACGAGATCCTAACACACCATTGGGCGAGAACGTTGTGAAGAAACTACCCGAAAACATAATTAAAGAAGGCTCTGTAATATTTATAGATAATTATTTTACGTCTTTGCAGCTACTAGAGCAATTTAAAAATAATAATATCAATATTAGCTGTGTTTCTTGACGCTTGATATGATCCAGTTCAGTTCATGTTTCATGAAACAACACAAAGGCGCTTGCTAGATTTAAAATCAAAATTTGTAATCT
Source organism: Nephrotoma appendiculata (assembly GCA_947310385.1). Lineage (NCBI taxonomy): Eukaryota > Metazoa > Arthropoda > Insecta > Diptera > Tipulidae > Nephrotoma > Nephrotoma appendiculata. Next base: position 70,494,857 of record OX371223.1, read on the forward strand.
AAAACAAAATTTGGATCATGTTTTCCATATAAAATTTGAACTGATCCAGATCAATGAGCGTCAAGAAACACGGCAATTGTTGGAAATATCCGGAAAAACAGAGTTGAGAAAGCGCCCTTGGATGATCTAAAAAAACTGAATGCGATGCCTTTCATGCCATTCGAGGCAAAGATTCTGGCATTACACTGAAACGATGGCATGACAAGACAACAACGTAGTTACTATGGCAACAAATATTATGGATATCGTTTTATTAGAATCGTCATGTACACGATACAGTAGCAAAGAGAAAAAGAAAGTTTCTGTACCACAGCCACATTTGATTAAAATGTATAATGGTGGAATGGGCGGAGTTTACTATTTCGACCAGCAGAGAGGGCTATATCGGATACGGATACGGTCAAAAAAATGGTATTGGCCATTAGGTTTATTAGGTTTATGCTAAATGATACTATAACTAATGCCTATGGTTTCTATATAGAGAAGCACATCCCACGACTTTACTTCTGCAATTTACTCGAGATTTAGTTAGCAGTCTACTTGCAGAAAATCTTCCTAGTAATAGTTCTTCCATTTCCTCAAAGAAACCGGGCCCTAAACCGTCGACATCTAGGACACGTTTTGATGGATTAGGCCATTTAATAGTATTCAATCCAACTCAACGGAAATGTTTTGTATGTAAACAAGCGTACAAAATTAACATGTGAGAAGTGCAGGGGTTAGATCCAAAGGACTGCTTCAAGATGAAATGAAATGTGATAATAATTATAATTTTGAAATTTTATTTTATTGAATTTTGAGATTTTTGTAAACAGCTGTGAATTAGAAAATAAATTTATGTTCTTAAAAAAATCTAGTTGTTTGTGGCCAATGTATGATATATCATACCGGCTACATACAAATAAATAAAATGTTTTCAAGGTAAAGCAGCCAACAAAAATTTAAAAAACATTCACTGTGAATTTTGTACAAAATCATTTAGTAAATTTGGATTTTATAATTTAGTATCCAAGAAGATCCATAATCACGTCGCTTGAAACGATACTACTAAGAGAATGTTGTTGCAGGGGGTGTAACGTTTAAGAACGTGGTAAGAGCCACGAGAGGTGGTGATATTCACGAATTCCAGGAATAAATCAGAAGAATATTATAGCATTTAAAGAAAGAATATTACAACGAAATAGCCTTCTCATTTTCGTAGTGGGTTGAAGGAAGATAGTCAACGGAAACGTTCCAACTAACCTTCTAACATTACTCATTACAATAATTATTTACTAATTCGGGAACTTTAAAATGGTGATGATACTTGTGAGGAGAAACACCGATCTGTAAAGTGGAAAAACGACTGATCGCTAGAGTAGGTTTTCTCATAAGCTACAATTATTAACACCTCTTTATCCTGTAATATTAGACAGCCTCGCAGGTTCAAGATTCCTAGTCAGTTCGTACACCGATTTGTGTCTCAAATAACAGATTTATTCGATTAATTAGGTGATAATCGAATGGAGCAGCGGTAATACACTCTTATACATTATTAAAGAAATATGTATACTAAAAATTGAACATTTGGATTAACAAAATCCAAATTATATTATGCGTATACATAGAAATCAATAACTAATTGAATTTTAATTCATGTAAAATAATTTTATGTTATTTAATATCAAATTTCATTTCTAATCGAAATTGAAAAGTATTTCTATTTTGTACGCTTTTTTTCAAATCAAAATTAATGATTAGCATTTTGGATTTTGATTTGTATTAGGTTGATATGATTAAACAGAAAAGATCCATTTACAACAGATGAATTCAGGAGAATTACAAATCTGCGTCAATAAATTAAGACCTTTCTATAAAGTTATTTATTAAGGTAGATTTGCTAATGTTTTAAATTTTATTAGTTCTTTATATTTAAAAAAAAAAAAAAATAGAATATTATAATTATAGTGTCTGGGCCCGCATATCGGCAAGGAAATTCAATTTCAAATCGACATAAAAAAAAGTTTACACCTTGATAAAACTTTAATGAACTTTTTTGAAAACTACAATAACAATAATAACAAACATAATAATAAACAATACCATGTTCAAGGTAAAGGAAAATGTTCCAAAGCTTAAACTCAATCATTGTACATAGAAAAACTATTACATTAAAATGTTTAGTTAAATATGTACTTAGTTTGTTTGCATAAAGAAGAAAACAACGAGTAGAGCGATATGCATACATGCCTCAAACTAACACAAGAAGCTATTTATAGCCACTATATTATTCAGCCTTAACCAAATTCATGAAACCAATTTTAATCTAAAGGACATAAATAATAAGTTTCATTTATTATTTAGAGTTGAATTGTTTAATATCATTGTGTACGCTTTTGCATCTCTAAATTGTGCTATATAGCTTTGGAAATATATTAGTATCACGTGCCCGTGCATACAAAATTTAAATTCCGACCAATGGAACACAGTTTATCATTTCAGTTTGAGAAAGACATTAATATTTCAGCAGTCACATTATTAAATAAAATTCATGTAATTTTAAAATCATTAATATAAAGTGCTAAATATTTACCATTAAACATGTCCTTGATGATATCATTCGTTTAGGACACAAGTACACGTGTTTACAAATTGTCTGCGGAATATTTAACGTCCGTGTTAAACATACCATTTTTTATTCGGTATTAACACCTTTATCGTCTTCCAAAAGGAGACAACATGTATAAACCACAACACAGTAAACTAACCCCAAAAATAAATTGTAAACCGTAAATAACACAGAAACATTTTGACATTTTAATTAACGCATTAGAAAATTTCCAGCAATTAAAATTTTTATATTTTTTCTTCGAATGAATTTTTTACGCTCCAAAACAACAACAACACAAAACACAAGCAATTTGTTGTACTATGTTGTAAAATAAAGAAGTTAAAAAGAAAATTATTTCACTTTTTCTTTATCATTTAATCATTACAGATTAAAGAAAGAAAAATGGGAAAAATGTGATGTGATTAAATTTTATCGCATGAAGCACAAAAATTAAAATATAATGGAAAATGACATAAGAAAGTGTAGTGTAGATAAAATAATTTAAATTTTAATTGCTTCATGTTTTAAAGGGGATTCATCGGATTATGTTCCATCATCAACCAAACATCATGGAATACATTTTTTCACTATCGTTTTCCTGCTTTCTCGATGCAAGTAATCTCGCAGTTTCAGTTATTCTCAGGCATTTGTGAAGTTACTCTTTACTGTGGTGCATTTTTTATCTATCATCAAAGACCCCGGCTACGTTATATTTACGGTCACTTGCAATAAGTAACACGGTTGCCCAGAGTTGCTTACTGACTCATTTTCTTCCTGAACTTTTCATAACCTCTTGATATCCTACTGTTCCCCTATACCTCTACATTATCACATCTGCCCTTCCTGGCTCGTTGTTTAGCGATCAACAGACCCTGCATTGAGCATTTTCCGATGATTTTATTTTATTTTTGAACTCTGGCCTTTTGAATGATTTTCTTCACGTTGTGAATAAATATTGAGCTACGGTCTTGATAGCTCGGAATAGGTACAAAGAGCCGAATGTCGAAGGACCGAATGTCGAAGAGCCGAATGTGTCGAAGGGCTGAATGTGTCGAAGGGCCGAATGTGTCGAAGGGCCGAATGTGTCGAAGTGCTGAATGGGTCGAAGGGCCGAATGGGTCGAAGGGCCGAATGGGTCGAAGGGCCGAATGGGTCGAAGGGCCCAATGGGTCGAAGGGCCGAATTTTTTTTGTTTTTAGAAATACAATTTTTTAAATTTGTTGTTTTATAACAAAATATAATATTTTAAGAATATTAGAATATTTTTATATTTTTTTATTTTTCATATTTTTTTTTTATAGAATATTTTGTAAATTTTTTTTTATTAAACATAAATGAATTTCTTATGAATTTATGTATTTTAATATTTTTCATCATTGAATATTTATGAAATTCCACGTATCCGGTCAGCGATACATTTTGGTGAAGGAAAATTTTGTCATGCGCCACCAGAGACATTCGGCCCTATTTGTCAGCCTTCTGATAATAGGTATATGATACAAAAATTAAAAAAAATAATTAAATTAAATAATTGAATTAAATAAATAATTAAAAAAATATATTTCTAAAAACAAAACAAAAAAAAACAAAAAAATTCGGCCCTTCGACATTCGGCCCTTCGACACATTGGGCCCTTCGACACATTCGGCCCTTCGACACATTCGGCCCTTCGACATTCGGCCCTTCGACACATTCGGCCCTTTGAAATTCGGCCCTTCGACATTCGGCCCTTTGATATCATACCGATAGCTCGTTTAATTTAGCACCAAGCTGATCAAATTTTGCACATTGATGAACAATTTTGGCATTTTTCACAGATCTGGAAACTGATTAATTACTCGTCTAAATTGGCGACTTGGACGATGAAAACGACGGTGAAATCGATGAATTAATTTTCAATTCTTATCTTCTGATCAACAATTGGAAGTTCGTCAAGCCGAGGAAGACTAATGGGGATTTAGAATAAAAGCCAAGTTATCAACTTTGAAAGGATGGCATCAATAAAAGAGATACTCTCAGAATTAATAGAAAGGTCGGACAGCCATGTTTCTGACATAAAACACTTATCATATTTACATGATGTAACGGTCACTATGTGGAGATCGCTACTGTGCATTTGTTTTTAGAACTACATCTAAATATAGACTATAGGTAAATGGTGAACGTGGGTCAGTGCTGAACGTATTACGCAAGGCATATTTTCAGCGGCAGCTAAAACACAAAAACTAAATTTATTATCAGTCATTGGGAGCTTTCATGTCTCACAACAGTTGGCAACAATTTGGACAAAATCGTTATTAAAACTTCAACTCAATGAAAATTTTAAAACAAATTGGCGATGGTTTAACTAATCATGAGGTCAACATTTGGCAGACTTGAAAGCGTTTGTAAATTTCAATAGGTGAACCACGGCGATTTTAATAAAGAAAAAAAAGAAAAATTGCACGGTAAGATTATTGTTTTTGCATTATTTTGTGAATGAACAATTTTAAATTTTTTTTTAAAAAAATTTGTTTGGGTTTAATAAGGTACTAATATCTCTTATGTACGTATGTTATTCCCTTTCTATATAATTGACCGTCACCATTTTGCTCAGACGGTGACTGTGAGTGAATTTTTATTAGAACATCCTTGTGATGAACCCATATATTGAAAAATACGTCAAATCACAAATTTGATACATGGGGTTTTGATGCCAACTCGCACATTTTAGTTCGGCGATCAGCAAGAATCATGTCGTGGATTTTATCAACGATTTGGCCTAGCTGCCCATCGTCAAAAATAGGTGTGCGACCATCTTTAAATTCGTTGAACCAATATCTCACGGTTGTCATAGATGGTGAGGGGTCCCCATATTCCTTCTCATGTTTGTCCATCCAAAAATCAAAATCAAAATACGGATCGATATTGCTCTTTTCCATTTTATTAAGAAACACGAAACACGAGTAATACAACTGGCCGCCAAATAAAAACTAACCTGTGAACTAGACTGAAATTTAGTATGGTATGGTGTCGTTTGACAGATGACAATACACGATTGTAATATCAACTTCCCTCAGCAACACCACCTGTTTTGAAACATAGGTACTTATTGATCGACTCGCGTATATGACAATCTACCCATTTTTTTAATATAAAATCAAATTGTAATGTATAATGTTTTCAATTTTTAACAATTGTTTTCCGATCGACCTGATAGAGTAACTATTTAGAATCATTCAGGAGACCTTTAGGACACTATTTCTTTTATTTATTTATTTATTTTATTTTAATATAAATGTTTGAAGTTATTATGAACTTATTACATTAGTGGCAACTACTTATTTTAATTTATTTCTAATTTATTTATTGAATTAACCTATAGGTGGTGTGCAGCAACATTTTAGCGATTCATCAACTTGAAATTGGCAAAAAATAGAATTTTAATATTATTAAGCTGAAGAAAAGTATTTTTTCTCGACGTTATTACGTAACGAATTCCACATGCTACGAGGGCAAATCAAAAAGTCTTGCAATATCATATGAAAAAAAGAGTGAGACAGCAATATTTTTATTTTTCGACATAATCTCCTTTAAGGTTTATACATTTGTCACATCGATCAATTAACTTGCCTAAACCCTCTAAAAAAAAAGATTTCTTTTGCTCCATAAAATATTCATTTACAACAGACTGTACTTCATAGTCACTGGAAAATTTCCGGCCCCTTAGTGTTTTTTTCAAATTGGGAAACAGAAAGTAGTCACTGGGTGCCAAGTCTGGATTTTACGGTGGATGCGGAATTTCCACGAAGCCGCAGTCCTTTAATGCAGCTTGAGCAATATTAGCCTTGTGCACGGGTGCATTGTCGTGAAGAGCAAGATTTTTTTCCTAAATTTCCTTGGCCGTTTTTTCCGGATCGCTTTTTTCAATTTTCGCAAAATCTCTGCGTAATATATGCCTGTGATTGTGGTTTTTGTTGGCATATTACCGATTATCAAAATTCCTTCAGCATCCCAAAAAATTGTTGCCAAAACCTTACCAGCAGACGGTTGAGTTTTGAATTTCTTTGGTGGTGGTTCACTACGTTTAATCCATTGCATCGATTCTTGTTTGGATTCCGGATACCAGTGATGAAGCCATGTTTCATCGCCTGTTATTATGTTATCCAAGAAATTTTCTGGATCTTCTTTGTACATATCTAAAATCGCCTTTGAAGTTTGAACACGCATTTTTTTTTTGTTCTGCATTCAACAAACGGGGAACCCATCGCGCACTTACTTTCGACATGTGAAGGTGGTCATGTAATATAGTATATGTGGTACCGTATGAAAGAGAAAGTCTCCACGCTAACTGCGGAACAGAAATACGCCGCTCCTCCAATACAATAGATTCGGCCAAAATTACGTTTTCATGGCTAATAGCATCTGCTGGCTGACCCGAGCGGTTGTCGTCTTCTAATGACTCCCGACCACTTTTGAATAATTTTACTCACCTTGCTACTGTGGCATATGATGGTGCAGATTCGCCGTAAACTTTTGATATATAGTTGAATATATAAATTGCATTTCGTCCAGCTTTACAGAAAAATTTAATAACGGCGCGATTTTCAATTTCATTCATTTTAAGAAAAATTCAAAACACATGTTACTAAATTGACAAAAACAAATTAACTGTAAAATTTACATCGAAATGTTCTTCTAGAAGTTTCATCGCGATAAAAAATGGTTTTGAAAAATATATTGTTGTCTCACTCACTCTATTTTTTCATATGATATTGCAAGACTTTTTGATATACCCTCGTAGCTCCCCTCACAAAAAATGATGAATTCATCAGATTACATTTATTAATAGCCAGAGTCAAAAGATGAATGCGACGATTGGAAGATGAAACTAATTTCCCTACAATATAGGTGGGTTGTTTATACTTTAACAACTTGAAAATATATAAACAAATTCGAAACTCATAGAATTCAGCAAGAGAATAACCAAGTAATGAATTAGCAAAATTCGAGATGTGGTCGTACTTTCTTAGCCCGTATACGTATCTCACACAAGAAATAAATATCAATCGAAGTTCATTAAAGTACTTCTTCTTAAATTCAAAGAAGACAATATCTCCGTACAAAAAATGTGGAAGGATGTAAGATTTCACCAATTGGAGTCTAAGATTGGTATTAAAACACTTCGTGGTAGCCCATAACATTCTTAATAAAAAAATTACTCGATTACAAACTGTTTCGATGTGGTAACTCCAGCATAAGCACTTGTCAAAAGTTAAGCCTAAATTATTCACAGAAGTAGAGAAATCTACCTCCTCTCCTAGTACGCTGATTTTAGGTAGGTTGTGCATATTACGAATTGTAGAAGATATAATAATAGATTTGGTTTTTCCACCATTAAGTTCAAGATTATTTTCTATAGACCATTTTGTAATCAATTGAATATCGAAATTAACAGTTCCGATAGAATTTGTTATCTCGTTGGGCCTACAAAATCTATAAATCTGCATGTCGTCCGCGAAAAGGTGATATTAGCATTGAGTGATAACTGCAGGTAGGTCCTTTATATACATCATGAATAGAAAAGGACCTAATACCGATCCCTGGGGAACACCGCAATTAGTATAACAAGAGCTTGAGATTTCTGAATTAGTTCTAACCAATAGTGATCGATTTGATAGATATGACAAAACCAAACGACAAGCCGACATTGAGAATTTAAAATTGTTACGAAGTTTGCTAACCAAAATTGAATGATCAATTTTATCGAAAGCTTTACTAAAGTCTAGAAGAACCAGCGTACAAAGATAACCCTTATCTATGGCTCTGCGGATGTCGTCATTGATATGTAGTAAAGCACTATTAGTGCTGAAATGACGTCTGTAAGCAGACTGGTACATTGATAGTAAATTTTCCGATTCAACGTAAGTTAATATTTGTGATTGTAGTATTTTTTCAAAAACTTTAGACAAAGCAGGAAGAGCAGACTAATAGGGCGAAAATCAGATAAGCATTTGCGATTTTTATTCTTGGGAATGGGAATAATAATTGATTGCTTCCAACTCTCTGGAAAAATAGAAAACGTTATTAAGCTATTGAAAATATGTAGTACATAGCAATCAACCTTTGGTAAAATAAGTTTAACAAACTTAATTGGTATTTCGTCAACTCCAACAGCGTTTGATTTAACGGAATCTAAAGCATCCATAAGGTCAGTGATATCGATGTTATTAAAACTAAAGTTACCTTCCATCGAACTAGAGTTCATTAATACATCAAAAGTTAGTAACCTCACTGAACGTGCACTGTTAAGAGAAAAATAATTATTGAACTCATTTGGTGAAAATTGTGTAGATCGTTTTTCGTTGAATAATATGAAAGGAACCAACAGATTTTAAATTTTTCCAAAAAACTTTTGAAGCAAGGGATGGGTGCAAAATAGATGAAAAATATTTGGCTTTTGCGCGTTTTATAATATTATTACTCCGATTCGTACAGCTTTATATTCTTGGTACAGTTCAACTCTTCTTGTACGCTTCCACCGACGTAAAATAAAATCCCTGAAATTTATGGTATCCCTGATCTCATCATTGAACCTAGGCGGCTGTTTAGGTTTGGGTGATATAGTCCTTAGTGGCACAAATTTCTCAAACAAGTCTACAACTAGTTCTGTAAAGTATTCTACTTTATCAACAGGATTGTTAAAATTGTAAACCATGCACCAATTTAAATTATTACATTTATCAAGCAAATCTGATAACCTAATGCTATTGTAGTCACGAAATGAAATTTTAGAAATAGATCTCTCATGTTTAATAGCATAGGAAAAATAAAGAAGATCGTGATCACTAAATCAAACCGAGATTTGGTTATGAAATACAATTTTATCCGTATTAGAAATAATACAGTACAATAATGAACGATAGTGTGACGTGAAATATGTTGGCTCGGTGTTCACAGGAGTGAGAGAAAATTCAGTTAGCAACCTTTTAAATTTTTTCGTTGTCGATTTAGTTTGTTTGAGGTCACAATTGAAGTCACCGGACAGTACAATATCATTATAGTTAACACTATAATTTTGCGGCAAGAAGGTCCCAAAATCTTCAAGGAAACGTTTATTCGGCGGTTTATATGCAACAACCAACAACACCTTAGCTGCTCCGAATAATAGTTCTATGAGCATTACCTCCAAATTATGTGCACAATGATCATGTACCAGTTTATATCGAATGCCTGATTTCAGGAAAACGCTAATTCCACCTCCCGTTATTTTGCATCCGAATTTCGGTCCAATCGTAATATATTATGTCCAGAAAGACAAATTGAAGCGTTTCATCAATCTTGTGAAGAGTACTACGAGTGTTTAGAAAAGAAAAATTCAGACCTTTGTGCTTATTAATTGAAGATTTGAGAACCACATTGTTTACTATTGAGGAGGAAGCATGTGAATTAACACGTAGATGATTCATGTAACATCCCAGTATATTTCGGAAAAAATAAGATATATAAGAAACGTATAAATCAAAATGAAATTAATATTAAAATCAATGAATAGCCTGTCGCTGCATACACCATTTTAATAAAAAAATTAAAAAACGAAATGGTCCATAAACTACTCACGCTATTTTTGACAATTTTTAACTCCACCTCGTCTCTTCGTTACAGTTCGTTACAAAATTTAATAGAATGGTAGTGAACAATGTGTGAACAAAGGCACTACCCACTCTTTCGCCGTTCGCTTTTCCGGGCCCGTTTTCCTGCAATTCGAGGACGTACGAGCCGATTTTCGTAGAACCATCTGCATATTGCATGGAAGATGGGTAGGTCTATAAGTTCTGCACTCCGACAGCGGTAAATAGTTGTGTCAATTTTCGTTACAGATCGTAATCTGATGATGAAAAACAAAGTTGATTGGGAAACTTGGGCCTCAAGACTTAGATGAACGTGTTTTTATTATTTAAAAAATTGAACACTTGAAAATTGCTAAAACTAAAAATTAAAATATAATTCATTAAATAAGACATGAACGCAAGAAGTTATATTTACGAAATACACCCCTACTAATTTATTTGCAAATTACATATTATAAGTGCAGAGTAACTGCTTTTAATTAAGTGAGGTCACATTTAATTATTCCCTCCCTCCCCCCCATCTTCACGACAGTCGATACTCATACCTCCCCACAAAAGTGTGATGTAGTGTTTATGGATCGCCCCTAAAGCAACTAGATTATTATAAAATTTTGGTATGAGTCATTTATTTTGTTAGGTCCAACACAATTTTCTGTACTTGAACATAATTTTTTGGGACGGGCTTTTCAAAATTTATTTGTATTTTTGAAATAATTAGTAGTAGGCCTGTAACAAATCCAGGAAGAATTCAACAAACCAAAATAAATGGTACGAACAGCTAAAACTAAGGAAAATAAGAACGGTTCAGTAAGTCTTTCAGGAACCAAACCTGAAAATGGGATAAGTGATGAACTCAGGTATTCAGTACTAGAATATTATAACGATGATGATGTTAGTTGTATGATCTCCGGGAAAAGTTAAAATTCGTCCTAAAAACTATGTCATTAGTTCATTATTTATGGAACCAAGATGGAGAATGTCATCAATGAAAAAATTTCGCGATAACAGGACTGCGTTTCATCTATATTATGTACCAATCCAACATCAACAAGTTATCTTCTGCAATGCGAGAACTGCCCAGGATTGGATAATTTTCGCGGATATTTGCAAACACATTTTTGAACAATGATTGTTTGGATGCTGAATTATTGTTCAGTTAGTGGTTAAAACCCATCTTATAATTACCTTATAATTAAACTGAAAATCTAATTAATCATTGCCTTATTTCACTACCGCAATCTGGTTTCTTAAAAAGTAGGTTAACTCTGGAGCCCACAGAAATATTTGTGCCTTGTAACTTTGTAGAAAGTTATCCGTTTATAATGCAAAATGCAGCACAGGTATTTCATTGGGACAAGAAAGATGCGACTATTCATCCGTTAGTTATTTACAAAAATGAGGGGGAGGGGGGGAGATAATTTAAGCACTACAGCTTGTTTACTAGCAGTTTACTTGTTCACTGAAAAATTGTTGCAGTTATACGAATGATGCAATAACAGAGTCGATTGTGAGTGGTATTTTCACACATGCTCATGAAAAGGGACCGTGTGATGCAATATGAGGTACTATTAAAAGTATGGCATCCAGGGCCAGTCTCACCAACGAATATGATGATAAATTAACCAATGTAGAACATTTTTTCAAATGGATTAAAACTTCGAAAATTTACGATTTTCACGCAGTTATAGCTTCGTTTTTCCAATAAAACGAATTAAACATATGGTGTAACCAGCAAAACGCAGCCTTAGCTAATAATTCTACATAACGAGTTCTAAAATATAAAATCAATGTTTCTCCCATTCAATAAACAGTCAAATCTAATTGATCAAGTAAAATAATGTGATTTATACGGGTCAAACGAAACAATTTTTACAAATAAGTATTTACCGTCATAAAAATGGCGTTAATAATGATGAAGACTAAAGTACGACTGCACTCACAACACAATTGGCTACAAAAGGCACTTACAATAGTTCCGAGGTTGACACATAGATGGCGCATCAAACAATTAAATTTCAATTTGTGAAATTTTGCCACCTTAGACAACGACTTCTGACACGGTGTATTTTCTTGGTGAAAGAGACCATTTTTTTCAATTGGGGTCGTTTTTTCGAAATTTCTACTTTCAAACGCGCCAATCAAATAAATGCAGAAAAATATAAAATTCAGCTTTATAAAAACTAACAGTCTTTAATAAAATTTAATTATAGCTGCATAAAAACCCTATATGGATCTGGGCTCGGGCAGTGCATCTAGGTACTAGCCCTATTGCTTTAAAAATGTTGCTATATGACATCATTGTATGTCGACGTTTTCAATGTTTGACTTTAGGTGGCAGTATAATCAATGAAAAGATACAATGTTTTGTATATTCATTTTTCTTGAAATGATAATCGCAGTGAAAAAGCACTAAATTCTACAAAAAAGTCAATTAAAAATTATATTACAAGTCTGAATCGCAAGAACTTTTTAAAAACATTACTGCCATTTACAGTTTAGAAAAGAACTTGTCGTAAACTCCCATCTATTATATTAAAAATACGTTTTTTTATAAATTTAAAAAAAAAAATATTGTGGCCATTTCCTTCGCTGCCTTAATGGCCTTTGGTTGCATAATATTTTTATATTAAGTGGAATTATTTCCACTTACATTAAAAAAAATCATATGATCCCTTGCTTGTAAATGTTTTAGAACGTTTGCGTCTCGAACACTATAAACTTCTGATTTTCTTCATTATGAGCTATTTTAATTTAGCTCACAAACAAATTATTATCTATGAACCTGTCAGAACTATTGTTAAAAAATGACATGTTATTTAGTTTCAATATTGTTTTATACAGTACATGAAATTTATAGAACTACTGAATCTCTGACACTAACACTCAAACTGCAACACACACCATACACACCCACTCTCACATCACCTTGGTATAAACGACTAATAATTTATTTTAATTTGTTTAAATAATAAATAAATATATTTTTATTATCTCATGTTTAATTTGAGACACGCACACTCTTGTGTGGTATATTATAAGGACGACCAGCATAATTTATGCAAAATGTTGTAGATAGTATTTGCTAGTCGTCGCCGTGACAATCAAAGTTTGTGGAAATCCCGTTTTTATTGCCATATAGTGTAGAAGTGGTGTTTTTGTGGGAAAACATTTTTTTTTATTATTGCGTGTCACATATTCACGGATAGTTTACATATTATTTATTTAAAATGTCCCGCGAAACGAAACGTTTGTTTTCGGTTCAAAAAAATGTTCAACGAATTATTGAATAGCACAGCAAGCAAGGTACTACACCAATCTCCAAGACCAAATCAAACCAAAAGCTATTAATTTTTAGATAGGAGCAGTAACTGCATTTTATTTCATACTGGATGTAATACCGCATCTTCAACAATCTGTTTTTTAGATTTGTTGACCCTCATTTGCTGGTGTTGTCGATGTGCATTGCGCTTGCGAACTACTTATAAATTTCTTTAGATTTAAAGAATATAGCGGATATATCGAATATAGATATAGCGGATATAGCGAATATAGATATAGCGGTTTGAAAAGACCTCTGTTAGATGTGAAATTTGTTGAAAAAAATAACGTAGATGTATGAAGTAAATTTAAGACGACTTATCAAAATGTAGTACGACTGCAGAGCCAAATATATGCATGTGAGCTCGGTCAAGCTTGCAATATCTGTTGTGTTTCCTGGTATAATACAAAATCGTATGAATACCTTGACTCTCTAATTAAAAGTAATACTTTCAGGACCTGGAGCAAAGTTATGTGTCCGTCTTCACAAACAAATTCTTTCTCTGGTAATTCTGAGTAGCGGAATAATTTCATTGTCGAATATGACATTGGCGGGTTACTATACGCGTTCCGAAACGAAAGTTGTTTTACGTACGACGATTGAGATTTGAAGTTAGCAGTAGTAATGTTAATCCGTTTGCGATGAAGACTCAATTTGAATCAATTTGAGTTTTATATTAAATCTGTTAGGCTGTCGATGAAAACAAGGAAAATCCAGGATTCAATATATGATTCTTGAAGAACATCAAATCTCACCTCAATAACGTTGGATTTCTTATTTCCTATTATTATATATTGTAGACGATTTATTAGGTACAACTTAAATCTATTGAAGTATTCGGATGAAATTCTTTGGAGGGCTTTAAGATGACGTAAATCCGTGTAAGCTACGTCTATTTGCTGATGTTTATCAATCTAATTTATTACGTTGTGGTTAATTTAGCCAAGAAGATCAAAGTACGCAAAGCCTGGACAATAGTTAAACTAATTTAGCAAAATTCGATCAAGTTCGACCGACACACTACAAAAAATCAAATATCAACTAGCAAATTAAATTTTTTCCGTATGTAACGTAATCGCCCATTTAAAGATTGGTATTATCTGCAAGATTATTCATTTTCTGGAAACGCAGCAGTAGTTAACGTCCGGTTTTCTCGTTTGATCGATAGATAAATTAAAGAAAATTTTAGAAAACATGTTAGCTATATGTTTGGTGTTCGACGTATTAGTTAAAAATTATATTTACCCTTCGCTTTCAAGGTTAAGTCTGTTTCCAACCATGATTTAATCATTTTCGTGATACATTTGCGAGTTGCCAGAAACAAGACAACGGGTGAATAAAGAAAAGAAAGTGGTAGTCAAGATTCTCATCACATAAAATTGTAGCAACATAAATATATATATTGATAAAACAACAACAAAAAAAGGAATACAATTTTTTTTAATGACTAGAAGATAATGAAAAAGATGTTCGTAAATGATGGTGCATTAATGTCAAGACTTTTCTTATTGCGGTCCCAAATAAATAAAGTATTAAATAGAATAAAAAATAGGCAAAATGGAACACGCCTTTATGCATATCAGTTTTTCGGGTGTGCTAGTTTTCGCCAGTAAATTTCGCCACATATTTTTTTAGTTTGACAGAAGTCTTTTGTTAACGGGATGAGTAAGTGATTTCGGTGGCATGAGGCAGTAGATTATCCCAGGGAGGAGAATGAATAAATCAAGCTGCATAATTTATATCATTTGAGAGGCCATAAGCAAGGAGGAGGTATCGTCCGGTGGACCAAAAACGGTGAGTTCATTCAAACCAGGTCAATTGTTCGTTCGGTTTCCTTCTTTCCTCTTTTTTGGTGGACATACTCCCTAACCAAATTACACACTCCATAGTGAAGATATTTGAATAGAGAGTCGGTTAGATTTTTTTGTTATTTTCATGCGTCATTAAAAAAATGCCCTGTAATTTCGTCTGCTCGTCGAGCGCTTAGCCGAGCTAAATGTGCCAGGTAGATTGTATTGGAAAAATTAAAATCTTTTGCCATTTCTAATAATTTGTTAAAATGGATTAAATCATACCTTACTGAACGCATACAGTTTGTAAAAATAAATGACAGATTTTCTAATCCGATAAAAGTGCATTCGGGAGTTAAACAGGGTTCCCATCTTGGACCCCTTATCTTCATTTTATTCTTGAACGATATCACCAAATGTGTCAAATTCGCTCGTTGTCTAATTTATGCTGATGATCTAAAAATATTTTCCCCTATAAATAATACGCAAGACTCATTTAATCTGCAGAAGGACATTGATGCAATTAGCCATTGGTGTGAAAATAATTTATTATTTTTGAATACCAAGAAATGTAAAATTATGTCATTTACCCGCTCATCGTCATATGTAATACATGATTATTGTATTAATAATGATAAGTTATCAAGAATAACTGAAGTAAGAGATCTTGGGGTTATGTTTACACAAACCTTATCAGTGAATCGGCATATTGATTTGATAATTGCAAAGGCTTGTTCTATGTTAGGATTTCTTAAACGAATTATGAAAGAGTTTAATAACCCGAAAGCTTTGATCTCGCTATATCAATCTCTTGTCCGTTCACAACTTGAATATGCGTCATGTGTTTGGTGTCCAAGTTACAGTAATCATGTCAAGAGAATTGAGGCGGTTCAGAAATCATTCTTAATTTTCTATGCCTGGAAAACTATTGGGTTTGATAATCGTAGAATGTGGTGGGAGAATGTTTTAGGCCTCCCTCCATATACCGAGCGATGTAAATCTTTAAAACTCGAGCCACTTGATATTCGTCGGCAGCATGCTGGGGCTATTTTCATTTCCAATTTACTAAATGGCGAAATAGTCAGCCCGTATTTATTATTTAACCTTAACTTGTATGCCCCTGTGAGGAATCTAAGTACTCGAACCCTTCTGAAATTAGATTTTCATAAAACTAATTATGGATGTGACGAACCTTTGAATTTAATGTCGAAGTTTTATAATCAATTAAGTATGTTTTGTGATTTTAATATGACGAAATCTGGAATCAGACTATCTTTAAAGGAAAACTATTTTAAATAATTTATTATAATAACCAGAATTATGTATTTCATTTGATATATTTTTTATTGCTAAAATTGTACTGTAATTTATATTACGAATTAATTCACTAAAAAATAAAATAAATAGACTGGCGCCTAACAATTTTTGCAATAATCTTTGTGAATCTTCTTACCCGACACGTTATATTGTACGCGCCTAACATGGGGCTTAGCGATGAAAAGTGTGGTTACCCGTATAAAATTGATTTGTTTTCGAGAAATAACATTGCGCGGTAAATAATTCGCTGTACGCGCGCGCCCATACCAGGTCACAAATATTACAGCGGAAATATTTTTAAATTTTTAAATTTAAAAATATTTAAATAAATTTGCGGATTTTACTAAATTAGCAGAAAACCCGGTTTTTTACAACCGATTTTTGAGTACCCACGATCCATAGTAGAATTTAAAGTATAAGAATCTCCATCTTCCATGTCAGTAGCCTAAGTCTACGTCTATGTAAATCAGACCTATAGTCGAACGTCTTTATTTGGCTACTGCGTAAGGTAGGACGTTAAAATCGAACCGTGAAAGTGTTGGCAGTGCATCAGCCCCAGAACAGATTACAAAGTAAATAAATAAACAAACAAACAATAGAATTTAAGGAGAATTATTAACGAGAGAATCATTTTGGGTAATTTGGCAGAAAATTTTAAATTCGTAAAAGTAATTGAGCAAAAAATAGCAGAAATACTTTTTACGCTATTTGCCGTAGGCACTTGGCGAAACACACTTATACTTAATAAACACATTTTTTATTAATCACTTGTTTTTTCTTTCGCAGTTATTTTGAATAATTTTCAAAAAGTTTAAAAAATCACTCGATCGATTTCGACTTGTTAGGTCATTCGACTTGCTAGGTAGATACTCCTGATGGTGACCTAACAAGTCGAAATCGATCGAGTGATTTTTTAAACTTTTTGAAAATTATTCAAAATAACTGCGAAACAAAAAACAAGTGATTAATAAAAAATGTGTTTATTAAGAATAACAGAAATAATTTGCTGTGTAAGTCAAATATATGTAATGAAGAATTGGCGCTTCAAAAAATTCTACTAAATTTCGTTGAATCAAATATAAACGCATTCAATTTAACAAAATTATTAACCACCTCTAGGAAACAAAGAGTACTTTTGAAAAAATATCTTCAAATTGACGAAAGGTCGGTTGTATTATTTTAAACCATGAGGAAAACAACTTTTAAGTCAGTTCGAGGCGCATTGTGTATTTGGAAATATCTAATTCGAGTTATTTTTATGGCTAATGGCAAAAAACAAGTTTCTTTTTAAATCCAAGAAAAAAAAACATTTTTTATTGTTTTAAACGATTTTTTAGTTTTTAATATGTTTTTTAATTATGTTTTTAAAAAAGTGTTTAAAATCTCTTTTGGTTTTGAAATCACACCTTTTTCGGTTCGTTTCACCACTGCGTGGTTCGGATCAAAATCAAAAATAAATAAACGAAGTTTGCACTCAGGAGAATGAAAATTTAATTTTCTGCTAAATTTACGACATAACCAAATAAAGCAAAAACTTTTCAAAAAAAAAAAATTCATAGCATTTGTATGAAACTTTTTTCGCGTTTACGCTATTTGGCCCTTAACACTCAATATATTATGGCCGTATGCTTATATAGGCACTGGTTTCTTTCATTTATTATCTCAAAAAATTCTCCAAATTGAAACCTATTTGGAAAATTCGCCAATTTTGGTAAAAGTGTGTTTTGAGAACCGTACAGGGTTCGATGCTGCGATTTCTGCTAAATTTAATAACTTAATATTAAAGCACAAAATTACTTTAAAAAAAAACTTAAATTGGTTGCGGTTGCGCTGAGTAAATCGCAAATGGATACTTGCACAATCGGTGAGGTGACTCAAGTTTGGATACATATAATGGAGAAGTTCGAGAATGATACAGATCCATCGCCAACAGATTTGCAAGCATTCCATAAACGCTTAAATGAAGCACCTGCCCACTATGTTGCAAACTTAACCGATTCATGTTTCCAAGGACTAGAATTAAATGAGAAATGGCTTAAATGTGCAATGCAGTATATTACCGAAAATTACGCCGAAGTTATGCCAGAAATCATAAATTACCAGACTAAATCATTTCCTTTTAAAAGTTATTTATTTGTTTTTTTTTTTTTTTAAGGAAGTATCAATTGTCCAGTGGATTTAATGTCCTTTGAAGGTCAATTAATACCCCCCTTTCATTCACGTACAGACCACCCATTCACACAATTACAGTATACCACCTGCACATTGCAAGCTCCATGTCAACCTGTACACTGACATGGACGGTGGGTCGGCACTAAATTCTGCACTCCAACAGAGGGTCTTAGTTGTTTTTACTAACATTACCGATCGTAATCGATGACGAAAATTCAAAATTAAGCAATTACTTATGCAACGGAAAAGTTGCTACACTTGTACGAATTTATAAAAATCTTAATTCCACTTCATCAAAAAATCAATTGAATTAACAAAATGAAATAAAATTAAACAATAATTCGTTTTTATTATATTAACCTAGTTTAAAATCTAATTATAAAAAACATGTTTAAAACAGACGTTTAGTCTAAAATATTTTCAGTTTAAAACAATTCCTTATGTTTAAAACATTTTTAAAACACTGATTAAAACCATCATGTTTTAAACATGCCAACCCTGATGATAAACAAGGATTACGCATGCGGCATGACTACAACATCGCAAAATGTATTTCCGAAAGCATTATGTTGATGTTTACTTCAGAACTAATGGTAATTATATTTCTAAGAAGAAACTATTCAACCCATCCAAATAAACAGATTATTGGATGGGCTGGATAGTTATAATTTTATTATACATTATGTACAAATATATGTAACAAGTTGTTATATGTTTAGTTCACTTCAAAACTCCAGAGTTAAACTTCAACGAGCACCTGGTGCTATTATGACCGACCATTACTCTTGGGCGAACTGGAACACCATTGGCAAGCAACCAAAAATTAAATTCACTGTTGAAATATGGAACAAATGGAGGCAGTATAAGATACTACTGGATTACAAGTTGGTATGTATACCACCTTGATCAAAAAGTTCCCGGAATAACCACCGTGTGGCGCTCCCATCGTTCCGATTTGAGTTCTGTTTTTTTCTTAAGTTGGTACTTCTGTTGTTGATATTCCCTCTAAATCTTAGCGTCATAACTTGACATTTGCAAAAGTTAAGTAGCCAATAGTACATCTATCTCTGTGTGTGTTGGCGATTATTTACAATTTTAGAAATGGATTTAAATTTGCAACAACGAACTTGTATTAAATTTTGCATAAAAAACGGATTTAATGGTGCACAAACGTTGGAAATGTTGGAAAAGTGTTTCGGCAACGATTCTCTAAAGAAAACGGTCGTTTACCAGTGGCACGAGCGGTTCAAAAGTGGTCGTGAGTCAATCGAAGATGATGAACCATCGGCAGACCATCGACATCGAAAACCGACGAAAACATTGATAAAGTAAAAGAAATGTTGGTCAATAACCGCAAATTAACCATCAGAGAGATAGCGGAGGACTTGAACATTGCCTATGGATCGTCCAAATTGATGCCAAAAGATCTCAATTTCATGCAAAAAAGAGACCGTGTTGACGTCGCAAAAGACACGATTTGCGAGGCTGAATCCACACATTCATCAAAAGGATCATTACTGGAGATGAAACATGGGTTTATGAGTACGAAACGCAATCCAGACATCAGGCAAGTGAATGGCGTTCACCAAATGAGCCGAGACCAAAAAACTACATCGTCTTCAGTCAAAAAAGAAGGCAATGCTCACGGTTTTCATGGATTACAATGGTGTAGTGCACCATGAATTTTTGCCAGAAGGCCAGACCGTAAACAAAGAGTATTATTTGGGCATTATGAGACGTTTGCGTGAAGCAATTCGCCGAAAGAGACCAGAATTGTGGGCAGAAAACTCGTGGATTTTGCACCATGGTAACGCACCGTCGCACAGTGCCATCATTATTCGTAATTTTTTGACAAAAAATGCAACAAATACCATCCAACAGCCACCGAATTCACCTGATTTGGCTCCCTGTGACTTCTTTCTGTTCAATCGAGTTAAAACACCATTACGGGGAACGCGTTTCAGCAGCCGAGAGGAAATAATGGAAAAATCGCAGGAAGCACTGATGGACATACCGAAAACCGAATATAAAAAATGTTTCGAGGATTGGATAAGCGCTGACGTAAGTGTGTTGCAGTCGATGGGGATTACTTTGAAGGGAACAATATAGATTTAGTAAAATAAATTCCGGAAACTTTTTGATCAAGGTGGTATAACAAACTCACACACATTTGTATTTTTTATTTCATTGAATGATTTTTGGAGGCTTTGTTCAGCAAACGGAATTGTAACTTACGTGTTATTGATAAAAGGAAACTAAAAATTAGCTTATTGAGCTCTGATTACCAAAAGTTCAAAATTACCAAATTAAATACAACTCTCGTGTAATACGTTTTTCTAAAATATATTTTGCTTTCTTTCTCTTTTATTTCTTGAAATTCTAATATAATTTTTTAACTGAATTTATATTTTATGTGCTTAATTTTATAGTCAACATATTGAATAGCCGAACTACGTATCACGATGTTTAAACGACGAATTAAATAAAGGGTTCAACATTATTGAGACCTCTGAAACATTTATCCATCCCATATGTATTTCTCAACTGGTAATTGCGTTAGGGAGCAACTCAAAAAATAAAGGGCCCAACATGTTACTGAATCTAAGTTATTAAATTCTAAATTTATTAAATTACAACAATTATATAAATTATTTTTGTTTAGATGGTTGGTGTTGTGCCATTTTCCATTATTCCTTGTAGAAGGAGTAAACAAAAAGGATCAGTACTAAATGTTCAATTTGTAATTCCCAAGGAAGTTTCTTGAGTTTGGGGCGAACTATACTGTTATTCAATCACTGATCTGCTATTCAACCACTGATTTTAATTACCAAAACTACGTTAGCCTCAACAGAGTTTATTGTTTATTTCGATGGTGTGAAATATATTTTAAACTTATTTATTGAATGTGTAAATATTTATTTTAAAATATTCAATATTCTTAAATTAGAATATCGATTAGCATCCTGCTTAGTGTAAAGGATTATTCAAAATTATATTTTCAACATTAGAACAAAATACGATAACCATAATATGCAGGCAGGTAAAATGCCTGATATCAGTATTAAAATTATTTTTATTTTATTAATTATTAGTTAACACAATAAAAAATTAAATGAAAATATGTATTATATATTTTATTTTTGTACTACAATTGAATTTAGCAATAAAAATACAATTTCATTGAATTGACAAATATTTTATTCAGATTGATGATAGTTTTATTCGGTTCAACAATGCTTTCATTAAATTTAATGAATTAAAATGAAAAAAATTTATTCAAATCAACGAATTTTTTATTTAAACCAGCAGTAAGACATTCTTTAATTTGACGAAATTTTATTCAGTTCGATAGCTATTTATCAATTGCATTTCTTCAACCAATTTATTCAGTTCGATGAAATTTCGTCAAATTAAAAAAACAATACACTTTAATTTTTAATTTGAATGACGCTTCGTTGACGCTATATTGAACGCTATTTCTTCAATTTGACTGACGATATATTCCGATTAACCACTTTATTTTTTTGGGTGAACGGATAACTTCCATATGGCCCAATATGAAAAATAATAATTCTAATTCTCATAGCAATATGTTATACCGGAAATGGTTGTTACTGTTCTAGTGGAATGAAAGTTCGTCGATGAGAAATAATTATTCAGATATAAAATGTTAGACAACTGCAATCAACTCATACTCGAAGTAGATTGTAATCTTTTAGTGCCACTTGGATTAATTAGACAAAGATTAAAATTCACCGTTCTAGAATATTATAAAACAAACTGTAGTTAGCGTATAGAGATACAGCCAGAGAAGACAATTAATCATTTTGAAATTAGTTCGCGGAAAACTAATTTCAACTCTACATGATTTTTAATCAATACAACAAATATATTTGCACATAATGTTTATCAAACCGTAAATACAAATATATTACCATACAAAACAACATAATATCCACGAGACTACATAAATCAGTTTGTATCATTAAGCTTTGTGAAACGCGCACACGATATATTGATTTTGGTTTAAACTATTCCAAAAATCGATTCTACTAAATTTGAATGCATATCATACACTCGTACATTGTCATAAAGTGTTTTAATTAATAATCGGAGTGTAAAAGTACTGTTTCCATTATGATGTTATTATTAACATTCACAAGTGTTTTAATTTATGCTGTATTTAAAAAGAAAATAAAGGGATTCTTGGGATATTAGCATTACACAGAATAATGTATCCAATTAGCTTAGAGGAAACACAATAGCTGGAGGTATTTAATTGTTATTTTCCTCTCACTATATATTTACATACATTAAACATATCGATTTTATTTTTTATATATGTTAACACGGATTATGTATACATACTAGCAAAGTGTTGATATTGAAATTGAATTTTTATAGCTTCAATTAGGTTCTATAGCTATTTATGTTGTGTGTATATAATCAAAAATTGGAGTTGTAGTGTAACATCTCGGTCACATGCGCAACTTTAATCTTCGACCCCGATTAGCTATACGTTTTCATTTATTTCTAGATAAATTATTTATCGTATGAAAATTCGTATAACATTTCTTTACATCGATATCATTTTACACACAAATTTTAAGCCAATTTAGAAGCAATCTTCTTTGATTACAAAATGGAAAATATGAATTTGGATGAAACTTATTTAATATTAACACAAAACATTCGATAGAATATGTTGTATACGAGTAGTGTATCTCTTTTTTTTTGCTTTCCGAATTTCCATTGATCATTCGTAGCCAAGTATCTTTATTCTATTACAAATCTCCAACAGGTTGAAAGGCTTAGATTTCATCAACGTTCTGGTCAAATATACTTTGTACATCAACAAGAATGTGATAAGTTTTAATTCACAGTTCTGGGTTTCCTATTTTCTTATTTAACTTTAAAACCAACCCCAAAAAAAATATTTGCATTTTCACAAATTAAAAATAAACAATAAATTCGGTATCATATTTTCGGAAAAAACGGTATTTTTTACAGTATGTAATCCCTAACATAAGAATAATAAAAATAAATTAAACTTTCCATTCTTTGTTTTTACTTTTTTCTGTATGTATTTTCCTTTCGACTTAACTTTTTTATTTTCAATCATGGGCTTTAAAAAAGCTTATTGTTTTGGATATAATATAGTATGTTGTTCATGAATTTTCAATATTACGAAGAATTGTTAGTTCACTGGTACATATGTTCCTACAACACTTATGTGTTACATACATCTAAAATTGTTTTTACACATTGTTGCCGTACAATTTGTGACTATTATAGAATAATGTAGACCAGTTGCTGTTAAATAATTTAAAATTATAAAAGCTCTTCGTCTAGTTATCAAGATGCGTATTAATGTTAATCCTTTAATCCAATATGGATTATCCAAATTATTACTAAATTTTACAATATGTTCCCTCAACCATTTGTAATAATAAATTCAACCAACCTCATGTTAAACCTCGTATCTCTTAACTTACCTGAAAAGAGAAAAAGAAAAATGTGAAATTATTTTTTTATAACAAAACAAAGAAGCAATTTAAAATTTTCAGATTTCCAGGTTTTATAGGAACCGGTTAAAGTCAACATTAAGACTGCGTACATGACTTCGGGAATTAGTTCGGAAAAAATAACATGGTGTCACACAAAATGTATTAATACTAAAACAAAGTTAAAAATATTTCAACTCGAGTATGGAACTAGTAGGCGCCCAAAGCATTTCACGAAATTTGATTGGATTTTGAGTTCGAAAGCGAGTATGATGCTTTTATTTCCGGTGTCATGTCCGCAGCGAATAAGACGTGTGTTTGTTTCAAAACTTCAATGAAATCTGCTGACAGTTAGAAAACTAGAACGTACCCAAGTAGCAATTTTTAACTGTGGTTAGAAATTAACTATCGCTTTTTGAACGATTACGTTGTGTGTAAGTTATTTTCAGACGGGGCATATTTTTAACTTGAAATCCACGTTCTAAAACCTATACTTTTGAGTCAAATATTACTGTGTTTAATAATAACAAATTTTCTGTGAAATAGAGTTTAAATTTAACTTCCTAGTTGTTTTCCAACGCTTTCTGAACCTTTTTAAAACCAAGTCAAATTGATATGATTGTGTTTTCTTTTTTTATGATTTTAGTTATTCTCAAACATTTTCAAACCTAATTTAAACTCCAGTTAAGTTCAAAACTCCAAAGTTTCTTATTGACCTAATTGAGTCAATGCTATGTCAATATAGAGTAAACAATCAACCTATCTACTTTGTATAAACTTGATTTTAACCAAAGTTTAATTTAAGTTAAATACCAGTTATAATTTAAAATTGCGGTAAAGATAAATCCAATACCACAGTAAAGTTAATAATCAACTTATTAGGTACCTATCAACCTCGACTCAACTAATTTTCAACCAAAGTTGAATTTAAGTTAGAATCAAGTTAAAGTTTAACTTAAAGGTTTGAAAATAACGCTTTAAACCCTTACTTTAAACATAGTTGAATCCTATATCGATGAAAAGTTAATAATTAACTTATTGGTTTACCATGTACCTTGTTTCAACTCAATTTTAACCATAGTTAAATTAAAGTAAGAATCGAGTTACAGTTTAACTCAAAGGTTTGAAAATATCATATTTAAGCCTTAATTACAACCATACTAAAAAATCGAATAAGCAAAATTTGTTGAACTGGTTATAAGTGTTTTAGTGTTTTAATCGTTCATAAGTGTGATTTTTGGTATAGTGATAATTATAAAATCCTAAATTATTATAAAAAATAAAAATTAAGTGCAATCACTTAAATAAATTTGTTCGTCGTGCCACACTTATAAGACGTATTTGCGCTTATTTGCTAAAATATAAAACAATTACTAATGCAAATTATTGTGAAGTGCAAAGTAAAAACAAGAATTCATTTAAAAGTGGTATAGTCCCGTGAATATTAAAGGCAGAAAAAATGGTTCTGAAACAAGTGCATCTGAATATGAAACATCGGACAGTGAATTTCTACCAGAAATAGAAGAAGAGTCATTGATTTGTATAAGAAATCAACTGAGGTCATGGGCTAAATTACAAAGTTACACATGTTGCTATAAACGATCTTTTGGCCATATTAATTCAGCAACAAATATTCGGTTTACCAAGAGACGCAAGAACCTTGCTTCAAACACCAATCAAAAATATTTGCCAAGTTGTTCCACCGGGGAATATTCACATTTTGAGCTAAGTGATATGTTAAAAAAAGTTTTGAAAAATGTTCCCTGCATCCTATTGAAATTTTTGATCAATTTTAATGTTGATGGCCTTCCTATTAGCAAAAGTTCAAAGGGACAGTTTTGGCCAATCTTCTGTTCAATACAAAATTTAAAATTAAGACCGTTTGCTATTGGAATTTATTATGGACAATCAAAACTAAACAGTGCTAAAGAATTTTTACAGGATTTCATAGTTGAAATTAAGGGACTACTTAGCGAAGGTGTCAACATTAACTTCGTAATGATTTATATAGAAATAAATAGTTTTATTTGCGATGCGCCCGCCAGAGCATTCCATAAAGGAACTAAAGAACATAACGGATATTTTGTATGTGATAGGTGTATGGTAGAAAGAGACTACTGTCACCGAACATATAAAATTAGTTTCGGTCAATTTGATTGTCACTTACGACAAATGAGAACTTTCGCAATAGAACTCAGGAGGAACATCACATATATGACACACCATTGGAAGAATTATCCATTGATATGGTGTTATCGTTTCAATTGGACTATCTTCACTTAATTTGTCTAGGAATAGTGAAAAAACGGCTCCTTAGGTAAAAGGAAATTCCAAACTAGGCGTTAAACTTTCAAGCAAAGACATCAGAGGCATATCCAATGGTTTACGGAGAATTTTTTCCACCCAACCAGTTGAATTTAACAGAGCTATTCGAATGTTAGATGTAATTAGTTTGTGGAAAGGAACAGAGTTTCGTACATTTATGTTGTATGCAGGACCACTAGTATTAAAAGGATTCGTCTGCACTGAAGTTTACGATTACTTTTTACTTCTACACTGTGCAATTACCATTTATATTAGCAAGCGACATTCAAAATATATTGAAGCAGCATCATGCCTAACCAAATCGTTTGTGGACATGTTCGGTGACATTTACAGATTTAACAATATCAGTTATTATCACAGCCTTATTCATTTAATAGATGATGTCCGCAAACATGGAGTTCTGGATAATTTTAGTACATTTTACTTTGAAAGTTCTTTGAGGGTTCTCAAATATCTATTACGAACAGGAAAAAAACCGCTACAACAAATTTCTAATCGACTTGCTGAACGCATCTCAACAAAAAATACATCAACCTTAAAAACCTTATCTATATTTAAGGAAAAAATAGAATGACGATCACGTAGTATATGACTGCCAAGGAACGTACTTTCAAGTCGAATTTGAAGATTACGTTCTTGATAGTTCATTCAAAATTAAGTGGTTTCTTACGAAACATAAAACTAATGTCGCAATGATAAATAGCACTTTGCGAATGGGACAAATAGTTATATTTGGAGGATATTCATATTGTTCAGCTGTTCCAGAAACTTGGATAAAAGACGGAGTCTTGCGATGGCCATTACGAGATGTCGATGTGATGAAGGGGCGAAAATTAGGTATTACACCTAACGAAAATTGGCGATCAGTACCATGCAGGGTAATTAGCAAGGGAATTGGTGAGTTATCACAACACTTGAAGTTTTTTTGTAGAATATATTCAAAATTTATAAAACATTATATTAAGAAAAAGTAAAAATTTAAGTTGGTTGTGTTATGGTTATAAATGAGGGTAATGAATACACATAATTTTTGTTACAGATAAATTTAAAACTGCTTTAGAACTCGAAGCCAAAGCTGAAATTATGACGTCGAGCTCAGACGAAATGAATTCACAAAACAAAACACATTCGATTCCACTTGATATCAACGATGTAATGGATGAAGTTAATGAGTATGAGTCACCTAATGAGCAGATTCAAATTGAACCGATTATAGTTCCAAAAGAGATTGTAGGGACTTCTAATTTGATTTATACCACTGAACAAATTCAAAATGCAGAGTTCGTCGAAACTCTGAATACTGGTAGGTTATGTTATGATTTAAAGAAACAATCAAATAATCATTGCTGATTAATATTTTTATTTTATTCAGGATGTTATGTAAATTGCACAAACTGCTCAAACATTGATGAGCGGTTTGACGCGATGGAGCGAGCCATTACAGAAAAAATTAATGTAGGATTTAAAGCAATGGAGAAATCTATTGCTGAAATAAAAATAACCATGGAAGTTATTTTAGAAAAAATAACAAGTTCGCATGTGGCTGAAACGGAAACAATCGATGAAAGCGAGTGGGATAAGTTTCCATTACAAAATGTAGATGATTGTGAAAGTTTAGAAAAACGCCTGCGAAATGATAAACTCTATAAAATTAATTTGGTATTTTTTTGATAAAATTTAAATATATTTTTTGATTTTGACTTGCATGATTTGCACTACATTTAATTTTTCTTAAACGCAAATTGTCAATCAAAGTTAGTTTACTAAGTTCTCACTAATATTTCCGTTTTAAACAAAATATTAATTGGGGGTACAAATTGAAAATGCGGGATTTTTTTCTATTTTTGAACGTTTATTCTGAAAAAATGGTAACAAATGAATTATTCAAAATATTGTCCATCGCTAGCCACAACTTTTTCCTATCTTTCTAGCAATTTACGGATACCGTCGCGAAAAAATTCGGCCGGCTTGGCTGCTATCCAGTCATCGACCCATTTTTGGGCTTCTTCGTAAGAATGGAAGCGCTGGTCAGCTAGGTCATGTGTCATCGATCGGAAAGGTGGTAATCGGAAGGAGCAATATCTGGGCTATACGGCGGGTGCGGTAAGACTTCCCATTTCAGCGTTTGTAGGTATGTTTTGACCGGCGCTGCAACATGTGGCCGAGCGTTGTCATGTTGCAAAATTACTTTGTCGTGTCTTTGCTCGTATTGTGGCCGTTTTTCTTTGAGTGCGCGGCTCAAACGCATCAATTGAGTTCGGTATAGTGCTCCTGTGATGGTTTCGTTCGATTTCAATAGCTCATAATACACCACACCCAGCTGGTCCCACCAAATACAGAGCATGAGCTTGGCGCCGTGAATATTTGGTTTGGCCGTCGATGATGATGCATGGCCGGGGTAACCATATGATTTTTTGCGCTTCGGGTTATCGTAATGGATCCACTTTTCATCACCAGTGACAATGCGATGCAAAAAACCCTTCCGTTTTTGCCGTTCGAGCAGCAGTTCGCATGCAAAAAAACGGCGCTCGACGTCTCTCGGCTTCAGCTCATACGGCACCCAATGTCCTTGCTTTTGGATCATTCCGAGGGCTTTTATACGATGGGAAATGGCTTGTTGTGTCACTCCCAATGAATCTGCGAGCTCTTGTTGAGTTTGACACGAGTCTTCATTGAGTATTGCCTCCAATTCAGCATTCTCAAACTTTTTCACTTGGCCCGGCCGCTCTTTGTCCTCAACGTCAAAATCACCACTTCTAAACCGCACAAACCATCTCTCGCACGTTGAAACCGATGGAACATGACTCGGATAAGCCTCGCAGACCAATCGATGTGCTTCAGCGCACTTTTCTTCAAATTAAAGAAGTAAATTAAAACTTCCCGCAAATGCTGTTTTGTTGGCACGAAACTCGACATATTGAGAGCTCAAAAAACTATGAATTTGACACTGCTACAAATTGACACATACTGAAAATTAAAGCTATAAGACGTAGCTTTGACATGAACATAGTCACAGTACTGCCTGATGCGTATAGCGTTAGTAACGCCATCTGCTATCAATCCCGCATTTTCAATTTGTACCCCCAATCGGTATGTTTCGAGATTCAACAATTATTTAAATATATGAATACAATTATATTTTTTTTATGAATTTTTAGAAACAAACAGAAAAACATGGAAGACAACACCGAAGATAATACCGAGTCAACTGGCGTAAATTAAAATACACTCATGGAAATAACTATAAGAACAAGAAATCAATGAATGTATTATATAAGTTTATAATATAAAACCAATAAAAATAATTTGATTCAGTATTTAATGTATTCATAAATCATAAAATAATAAATAATAGGAACATTTGATTTCAGTATCATATTTAAAGCAAAAACAAAAATAGTTTGAAGGAAATATATATAAGAACACAGTTAGTTTAAAAATGAAAAATATTTTGTTTTCCTTTGATTTGTGTTTTCTCCATTTTTTATTATCACCTGCTGCAATCTTCGCGGCATTGAATCAATGTATCTTTTTAAGGTAGTTTCGTCTATTTTTGACCATTCCAATTTAATTACACTCTTTAATTCTAAAACTGTGTCGAACTGTCGCCCATTTGCAAACATCCGTTGTGCAAGCAGCCCCCAAACGTTCTCAATTGAATTGAGATCGGGACTGCATGCTGGCCAATCCAACATCGGTATGTTTCGTTCACTCAAAATTTTTTTTATCGTTTTGGCATTGTAGATGGACGCATTGTCCTGTTGAAAAATCCAGTCTTCAGACATGTAATCGTCTCCAAATGTGATTAAAACATCGTCTAACAATTCAACGTATTTATTGGACGTCATTTTTGTGGAAATTATACATATTGGTGACCTTACCGTATAGCTGAAGGCTTATCGGCTTGGAAAAGGCAAGGAAATCGCTTATCGGCCCAATATCTCCGGCAGGCATCAGGTCCGTTTAAATTAAACTTTTTTTCGTCACTAAAGACGACTTTTTTCCATTCTTCATCCCAAAATTGGTATTTTTCAGCAAATGCAAGTCTTGCTGTTTTATGCCGCAATAGAAGTCGTGGAAGGGCCATCCGTTTTGAGTATTTTATGTTTAAATCCGCATTAAGAATTTGACGAACACGACAACTGGTTACCGGCAAACGAATTTCACGCACTATGGCACTCGATGAAAGGGTCTTGTTGCCTGCAAGTCGCTTAATTTCTCTTTTGCACCGCTCAGTGATTGTGGGCGTTCTTTCGGATCGTTTATTCTGTCCATATTTTGACCCCAATCTTATACAGTTGTGCACAACACAAACACTTTTATTCATAAGTTGAGCTATTTCTCGAAAAGTTTTGCCCTGCTCATGATAAACTTGTATTTTTCCTTGTTCAATTGGCGTTAAAGCTTTTTTCCTTAGGCATATCTACATAAAAAACACGTACATATTTTTTATAACATTACAACGCCTAACATTTAAATTTATTCATCCGAAGATGTAGATATCTTTAGTTTATTTAAAAGTAATTAATTTAATATATTTACCTTAATTTAATTTTAATTATAATTTTTTCGATATAATAAATTTTGTTCTTATAATTATCTCCCAACAAAATAAATTTTGTTCTTATAATTATTTCCAATCGCTCTTATCAAGTTTGATGAGCTACTAAAATACTAGTACAAAAAACAAAAAAACTTTTACACGAATTTTAACAAACTTGTCGAAACATGAAAATGTCAAAAAAATACAAAAATATTTTGATTACGGTAAATTGAGGAAAGAGATAGTAACAAATTTTGTTCTTATAGTAATTTCCGTGAGTGTATGTATATACATATTATTTTTTTATGATTATTTAATATTGAAATTTTTATTTTTTGTATCTGAACTAAAATACATACATCACGTTTTGTTTTATTTTCTTAAGCTGTGTGCCTCATGTCGATTTTTTTGTCTGAATTTCCAACTAACGAAATTGATGGTTAGTTCATACCAATCGTTCAAAGATGGCACAAAAGAAAGCACATCTGATGTTTAAATAAAATCTGCTATATAAACTTAAATTTAACATTGTACGAAACATTTCTAATCGATAATTGATAAATCGGAACTAAGTTTGCAGTTTAGAACTAAATATCGATAGATTTTGGCTTATAAATATTAGAGACATCTAACAATACCTGGATGAACTAACGGTCAATTTAGTTAGTCGGAAATTTAGACAAAAATATCGGCGTCAGACACACAGCATTAATGTGTATTGGGTAGCAATGGTAGTTCGAAAAAGTTGAAAAAGATTATTTTGAAAACCGAAAGGTTAGATTTGTGAAGGATAGCTATAGGTTATATCCTGGTCGGTTTCTAACTCTTCTTAGATTCAGGAACCAACGGTTAGCAAGTTACCCGGTTTAAACTGACAAGTTACAGGTAAGTTTATTTCTACCGGTTGGTAAACCACATATATACGACTACAGTATAACATAGGTTAGATAGACCCTTGAATTTACTTGTCAATCAACAGTTGACTAAACGTTTGAATAACGAGAAATTAACCAAAATTTAGCCTATGCATTGTTTCAACCCACGTTTTAAACCGGTTAAATAGCCGTTTTTCATCTTCAAATTGTTACTTGGGTAAGTACTATCCAATTTGTTAAAGACAAGAGCAAATAAAGTTTAAATCCAATCCAGCTATTCACTGTAAACTCTAGAAATAAAATTTACAAAGAAACTCAATTCTAACAAGTATTCAATGCCGAATTCTTTTCAAACAAAATTTTGATCCCAGATCAAAAAAATGACTGCCAATGCAATAAATCTTCAATTCGAATTTATCGCAATGGCCTTGATTTTTTTGATTTAATATTGTAAATTTTATTAGACAGATTGGAGGACGAGGAGAGGAATGCTATTTGATCAATTACACAGACTCATAAACTAACTCATAAACTAAAAAAACAGCGTCCTGCAATAAAAGCATAGAAATAATGACATTAGAATATTAGCATGGAATGATAATATGGGATATTGAAACATTAGTAGGAATTGCAAATGCTCTTGGACTCTTGGATGTCAGAAGACCCTTCACAAAACATTCGCATATAAAATAGACAGAATATTAGGTATCACTTAATACACTCAGAAAATCCTGCCAGGAGTGGAAGTGCTAATATAGTTAAAGGCAATATGCTATGCACAATTACGATGGACAAAAATATAAAAATCTCAGTACAGTAATAAAATGTGGGTGTTGACACAAAAACCCCGCAACTTTGTTGCCAACAGATCTTCATAGCGAACAAGCTATCGATTTCTTACGTTAATATCGAAAAAGGTTCAGCCTCGAGCGCAAATCAATTCCCATACTACTCACTCTCAGTGACAAAAAAAATATCCAAATCATGAATGCTATTCTTGAAGCATGAAGCCTAAATAATAGAAAAAAATTAAAGAAAGGTCATCGGGGTGAACAAGTTCGAAAACACTTCCAATAAGAAGCGGGGAAATAAAATTTTATGCCACGAGAATCAGGCCCAATGTCCATTGTCGCCTGCAACCATTAAAGATGTATGTCAAGAAGAAATGTAAAGAGCTCAGACGTATGTGAACTTATCCCAGAATTCTATCCCAGAAAATAAAATTTTTTAATCAGGCAACACTAACATATCAATAACCAATTTGATCTTGTGTGAAGTTATCCCAGCCCAGAATTTTTATCAATTTTAAGGAAAAAATGAAAAGTTATTAAATTTATTAAATTTGATTTGTTTTTTATAAAATAATAAAAATTAAAATCTAACGTATAAAAAAACTGTAGAATTTAGTAATGGAAAATTACAGGCAATGCAAGAAAAAATTTGTTCCGTGGCATTTCCCGGAAATGAACTCTGGGCTAGGAATTTCATTGATTTTTTATACATATAATTTTTGTTCCCGCTCGATAAATTTAAAATTATTTTGCGAAAACTAAATGTCTACCTAAATGTCTCGGATCAGGAAATATGTGCATGCCGTAGCAAGTTCCTGAAAATGAAATCTAGGCTGGGAAATTTCATTGATCCGAGACATTTACCTATATGAAGTTGGCCCAAAATTCTGGCCCAAAAAATGGCGGTTTTAAAAGCTGGCAACACAAATGCAAGTGTCGTGAAAAAATGAAAATATTGTGATAGAAAATATTAAGATACAAAAATGATAAATCTTTAAAAAGTTGTTATGGTTCCTTATGTATATGAAGTTGGGCCAAAAATGTTAACCCCAAAACTATTAAGGTTCTGTAAAATATACGAACATTTACTGCATCAAGTATCTGCCAAATATTTTGTATTTTTGATATGTTAAATCAAAACTTATTCTGTTACCACAGCAAAACCGCCATATTTTAATGTCAGCCCAAAAATATATATGTCGTAAAACTATGAAACCCGCATGATAGATAAATCAATTCTATCAAATCAAAAATTAACGAAATAAACAATACATTTCAGTTCCATAGCAATTTATTTGAGACTTAACTTTTCACTATAATTAGAATTTATGTTAAAGTATACAACAGCGCATTAAACGACATAATCATTTGTTTTGAAATCGGAGGTTTAAGGTGCCCGCCTTGTCATTATTCCGATGATAGTACCATTCAGCAAAATATGTAATCCGCACGACAAAGGACACCGCCGGCGCAAAGTTTTAGGACGATGTAATTAGTATCTCATGGCGAGAATGGCCCACATATAGCCACTTTGAGAACACACTGTATATCTTAATGGAAGTTGAGATTTTGGGTATAGGTCATCGGTCTCACTATGATTTTCGGGTAGTTCTGATCCCAGCCTTTGCCGGTGCAAAGTTTTAAGAGGATGTAATTGGTATCTTATGGCGAGAATGGCCCATATATTAACCACTTTGAGAATACATTGTATATCTTCATGGAAGTTGAGACTGGGTATTGGTTATCGGTCTGACTATGATTTTCGAGTAGTTCTGCTCCCAACCTTTGCCGGTACAAAGTTCTAGGACGATGCAGTTGTTTTCTCATGGCGAGAATGGCCCACATATAGCCACATTAAGAACATACTGTATATCGTCATGGAAGTTGAGATTTTGGTTATTGTTCATCGGTCTCACTATGCCTTTCGAGTAGTCCTCGTCCCTAATTACATCCTCCTAAAACTTTGCACCTGCAAAGCTTACGACCAGAACTACTGGAAAGTCATAGTGTAAAATATGGGTTTATTTATTTCGACTTACTTTAAAAATCTTTAACGAAAAATATTTTTGTATTTTGGGCTGACATCATTAAAATGTTGTGACATACGATTTTTTTGGGCTCAATGAAATTCCCAGCCGGAGTTCAATTTTGCGAACTTGCCACGGAACGATTTTTTTCTAATTTAACTTAATTTTAGCTACTAGTGTATACATTATTTACAATCATGCAGCCCTGGGCGCGTATTCTTGAAATCGGTGGATATTTCCGTCTGCGAATTATAATTTGCTTTAAAATTCTTTATATTATTCGAATTTTTCGGCAGTTACTTTAATCATTTTTTTTTTCAAATTTGCTTGTAACCCTTCTATTATTTATTTCACTACTAAACGAAAATCGGTGGAAATTTCCGACTGGGTAAATCAATGCGGAAGGCTATATCCTCTATCCGGTCGCAAATTAATTATTTGCGATCAGAAATATGGTTACTAGATTTATTTTGCCATGCCAATTCTCACATCTTTTTTAAATTTAATTTTTTTTTGCGATTGTTAAGTAGAAATACATAAAAATACTGCGACTTCGGAAAACGCGTAGCAGTCTTTTCGTAGGTTTCTACTCTACAATTGCAAAACGGGTCCCATTTGAAACGCGATATTTTAAAACGCGAATTATCAAAACGCGATATTTTAAAATGCGATATTTCAAAACACGATAGAGTACAAAACGCGATATGGTACAAAACGCGATATGGTACAAAACGGGCATTTAGGATCGGTTTATATCAGTCGGGTGAAGGGGAAATTTACTTTCAGTTTATAGGAATTTAAAAATCGATATGAGCAAGAGTATATAGGATCGGTATAAATCGGATCGCTACGCTTCCGTCGCTTCACAATGCACATTCTGTACCATAACGCGTTTTGAAATATCGCGTTTTGAAATATCGCTTTTTGTACCATATCGCGTTTTGTACCATACCGCGTTTTAAAATATCGCATTTTGAAATATTGCGTTTTGTACCATATCTCGTTTTGTGATATCTCGTTTCGAAATATCGCGTTTTAAAATATCGCGTTTCGAGCGAATCCGTTGCAAAACAAATTTAAATTTTAAGAAAATGTGTCAATTGGCACGGTAAATAAAATCTAGTAACCATATTTCACCTCGCAATTAAATAATTTGCGACCGGATAGAGGATAT
This sequence comes from Nephrotoma appendiculata, assembly GCA_947310385.1. Lineage (NCBI taxonomy): Eukaryota > Metazoa > Arthropoda > Insecta > Diptera > Tipulidae > Nephrotoma > Nephrotoma appendiculata. The sequence goes on from OX371223.1 coordinate 70,530,894, forward strand.
ACCGCCTTATTCACCCAAATAGTAGAAAACTTGCAAGCAAATTTGAAAAAAAAACGATTAAAGTAACTGGCGAAAAATTCGAATAATACAAAGAATTTAAAGCAAATTATAATCCGCAGACGGAAATATCCACCGATTTTAAGAATACGCGGTCTGATCCAAGACATTTTTAGTTTTGGCGAAATAATTTTAGATTTATCGAGCGGGACGAAAAATTATATAAAAATTAATGAAATTCCTAGCCCAAAGTTCATTTTCAGAAACTTGCCACGGAACAATTTTTTTCTTACATTGCCTGTAATTTTCCATTACTTTAGCATTTAAGTTATTTTGTTGTATGAAAAACAAATCAAATTTAATAAAATTGATAATTTTTCGTTTTTTCATTAAAATTGATAAAAATTCTGGGCTGGGCTAACCTCACAAATATAGTGAAATTGAATGAAATGAATCAAAAGTTGGGCTGGGATAACTTCACACAAGAGCAAATTTGTTATTGATATGTTAGTGTTGCCTGATTAAAAAATTTTATTTTCTGAAATAGAAATCTGGGATAACTTCACATACTAGAGTTCCGGCTCAAAACAGATTTCCTTTTGGGAAAATTCGCAATTGTCAAGACAATAATCTGATGATGTGTATCCATAGATAATAAGCCCATTTGAACATATGTAATTCAGCTGTTTCGTTACTAAGCCGAGCAACCAGAAAATCATCAAAATATTCCAAAACATATTTCTGAGGGATATGAATAAATAAAACTTACAAACATAAATAAAAAATTATTTTTCATCAAACTTGATATCAACGAACCGCTTCTTTCTACTATTCTAGAAGACCAAAATACATAACACTACTTTCTTCTTCTTCGAATAGACTGATGGCAAATTCTCGATTTTGAGATTTGTTCATCAGCAGTTCAATCTAATTTATTTAAAAATTCGTTTTTTAAATTATTTACCGGTATTCGAAACCCTACCTTTTTGTTATCATAAACGTAAATTGAGGGAAACCTGTACAGTTGCATCAACTTTGAATAGTTTGTTATAACAACGCATACAAATTTCTCATGTTGATAATCAATAAATATTCAAATTTTACTTTTCGTGATGATTTCTAACATTTTTTCATTAAAAAATTGATAATAAATTTGAGTATCCGTTACAGTGAAAAATTTAAAACTAGTTTGGAAACAAAACGATTTAGCTTCAAGTGGTTTATGAATACAACTATCATTGTTAAAATTTAAAGCGGAACTGTAATCTCTAATATTGAAGAAATCAATTTGTTTATATCTCTTTCGAAATGGAAAGCTTCGATATTTGGAAAATTTACGATTTAAAACAGTGTTAACTCATTCTTGAATTCCATTTGGAATCCCCCTAATCAAATCAGTACACCAAACTGATGAATGCAATGAATTTTTGATTGTTGTTGTTATTATTGTATAAATATAAATAACATACATTTTTTAAGCTGTTTGGAATTGATACCAACGCATACAAAAAAACACATCGAAATGAAAATGTTTTTCATATTTCAAATGATAAAATCAATATTAATTGAAAAATTTCATTTTTGTTATAAATAAATTTGTGTAAATCCGAGTATGATGGTTGGTATAGGCTGGTAAACTGTACGTACGACGTACAAACATGATAATGGTCGTTTGGTATCAACTTTAATAAAATTACGTTTATTGAATAGTTTGGTGCACAAAACAATCTAGAACGAATTTTTTACATGGCTTACTTTTAAATTCTGGGTGCGTATTCTTGAATTTTGGTCGAAAAAATCCACCGACGAATATCTGTCAAATTACGTCATTTCAGTCGAACATTTAAATTGTGGTTTTCTTGAAATTCGTCGTCGATACATTTCGTTCAAAAAGTGGACGAATTCTTTCGTCTAGTAAAAATCAGGCGATTTACGAATTCGTCAACGTTTCTCTGTCAAATAGTGCTAACTGAATACATTTTTTTGTAAAGTTTAAAAAAGATGGAAAATAAAACGCAAAGACTAGGTCATACTTATATCAATAACACAGAAAAATGCACTAATTAATTTCGTGGAAAATCACCCGGAGCTTCTTAGGCAGAAGATTGATAGTAGTTTGTCATACAAACAAACCGCGAAGCTATAATGGGAAGAATGTGCGCGAATTGTTAACGCAATTCCCGGAGCTTACAAGCCATGGCAGAATTGGAGAAAGGTAATATTATAAATTATATGTATAATTAAAAATCTGTTTGTCAACGATTTTTTTTCTACAGTGCTGGCGGAACCTAAAAAATGGCGTAAGGCTAAAATTGAGTGGAAAAAACATGCTCATGGAGCGGGAAGAGATGGTACATCGAATTTTATACTTAGTGATCTCGAAGAAAGAATTTCGGTTTTAATAGATAATGTTACCGTTTATGGACATCATGTTGTATCAAAGAGTGTAGTTAATTTGGTATAACAATATATTTATTATGTTATTATACAAATAATAATTTCAATATAATATTACATATTAGGAAATGCCGCTCACAAAATGGTTCTTGTGCAGAATATGCTGAACAGATTACAAATGATTCGGCACCGATTCCCATGGTGCAAATAACACCTATAGAAGAAACAAGCAACCCCTTATATTAGCGGAAATTACCAACGAACATACTCCTAATGAAACATCTTCTATTGTGCCCCAACCACAAAGTACGAGTAATGGACAATCATACACTGGTAAAATGTGAGATTATATTTAAAAAATTTCTATTTTTTTACAAATGCGTAGACGTAATGTAGCTACTCAACGGCTAACACGAACACTAGATACAACCGACCAAATAACACAGAGCATAAATAATAAAAGTAACATTAAAGAAAAGTACTACGCCAAAAAGTTAGAGATGTTCGAAAGGCTAGTAAAGGCTAAGGAGAAAAGTGCTGAAGCAAAGGTGCGGAAGAATAGAATTGCCGCTGGGATAGAAAATATTGCAAAATCTTTAGCAAACATCGAAAATCAACACAACTTAGTCATTATAATGATAATAAATATAATAAATATTTATAAATTTGTTTAAAAATTTTAGAAAATGTATGTTTTTTATTTTAGTATCTTGAACTTATATTCTAAAATATTTCCTCAAAATCGTTTATTGTATCCTTCTACCTTCTTCATCAGTTATTTTACTATTTGAGAGAAAAACCTTCAAAAAATACGGATATAAAGCAGCTTATAAAAACAGCAATAAACTAGGACAAAGACTTAAAACCCGTGACTCATCACCAGAAATAGACTCAGGAGTATATAACTTAACATGTGACGATTGCCCCAAATTTAACATTGAGCAAACAGGTAGAAGTTTCACAGAAAGATTCAAAGAACATATTAGCGAAAAAGCACGAAAATTGATCAATTTTTTCAATTTTGAAACAAACGGACGAATTTACTCATTCACTGTATCGAGCATTGGCCAGTACGCAGATATTTCCAACGGACATGGTATATATGTGTAGTTAGCTTAAGACATCCCAAACAAATAAAAATTATCCCCATTTTAATACGATGAGGTAGAACAATTTGTTATTGCTCCCGAACTTGATCAATTTTTACAAATTTGAAACAAACGGACAAATTTACACATTCACTGTATCGAGGATTGGCCAGTACCCAGAGATTTCCAACGGACATGGTATATATGTGTAGTTAGCTTAAGACATCCCAAACAAATAAAAATTATTCCCATTTTAATACGATGAGGTAGAACGATTTATTATTGCTCCCGAATTTGAGCAATTTTTACAAATTTGAAACAAACGGACAAATTTACACATTCACTGTATCGAGGATTGGCCAGTACCCAGAGATTTCCAACGGACATGGTATATATGTGTAGTTAGCTTAAGACATCCCAAACAAATAAAAATTATCCCCATTTTAATACGATGAGGTAGAACGATTTATTATTGCTCCCGAATTTGAGCAATTTTTACAAATTTGAAACAAACGGACAAATTTACACATTCACTGTATCGAGGATTGGCCAGTACCCAGAGATTTCCAACGGACATGGTATATATGTGTAGTTAGCTTAAGACATCCCAAACAAATAAAAATTATCCCCATTTTAATACGATGAGGTAGAACGATTTGTTATTGCTCCCGAACTTGAGCAATTTTTACAAATTTGGTATAAATAAAATTTACATATTCACTGTATCGAGGATTGGCCAGTACCCAGAGATTTCCAACGGACATGGTATATATGTGTAGTTAGCTTAAGACATCCTAAACAAATAAAAATTATCCCCATTTTAATACGATGAGGTAGAACGATTTGTTATTGCTCCCGAACTTGATCAATTTTTACAAATTTGGTATAAATGAAATTTACATATTCACTGTATCGAGGATTGGCCAGTACCCAGAGATTTCCAACGGACATGGTATATATGTGTAGTTAGCTTAAGACATCCCAAACAAATAAAAATTATCCCCATTTTAATACGATGAGGTAGAACGATTTATTATTGCTCCCGAATTTGAGCAATTTTTACAAATTTGAAACAAACGGACAAATTTACACATTCACTGTATCGAGGATTGGCCAGTACCCAGAGATTTCCAACGGACATGGTATATATGTGTAGTTAGCTTAAGACATCGCAAACAAATAAAAATTATCCCCATTTGAATACCATGAGGTAGAACGATTTATTATTGCTCCCGAATTTGAGCAATTTTTACAAATTTGAAACAAACGGACAAATTTACACATTCACTGTATCGAGGATTGGCCAGTACCCAGAGATTTCCAACGGACATGGTATATATGTGTAGTTAGCTTAAGACATCCCAAACAAATAAAAATTATCCCCATTTGAATACCATGAGGTAGAACGATTTATTATTGCTCCCGAATTTGAGCAATTTTTACAAATTTGAAACAAACGGACAAATTTACACATTCACTGTATCGAGGATTGGCCAGTACCCAGAGATTTCCAACGGACATGGTATATATGTGTAGTTAGCTTAAGACATCCCAAACAAATAAAAATTATCCCCATTTTAATACGATGAGGTAGAACGATTTATTATTGCTCCCGAATTTGAGCAATTTTTACAAATTTGAAACAAACGGACAAATTTACACATTCACTGTATCGAGGATTGGCCAGTACCCAGAGATTTCCAACGGACATGGTATATATGTGTAGTTAGCTTAAGACATCCCAAACAAATAAAAATTATCCCCATTTTAATACGATGAGGTAGAACGATTTATTATTGCTCCCGAATTTGAGCAATTTTTACAAATTTGAAACAAACGGACAAATTTACACATTCACTGTATCGAGGATTGGCCAGTACCCAGAGATTTTCAACGGACATGGTATATATGTGTAGTTAGCTTAAGACATCCTAAACAAATAAAAATTATCCCCATTTTAATACGATGAGGTAGAACGATTTGTTATTGCTCCCGAACTTGATCAATTTTTACAAATTTGGTATAAATGAAATTTACACATTCACTGTATCGAGGATTGGCCAGTACCCAGAGATTTCCAACGGACATGGTATATATGTGTAGTTAGCTTAAGACATCGCAAACAAATAAAAATTATCCCCATTTTAATACGATGAGGTAGAACGATTTATTATTGCTCCCGAATTTGAGCAATTTTTACAAATTTGAAACAAACGGACAAATTTACACATTCACTGTATCGAGGATTGGCCAGTACCCAGAGATTTCCAACGGACATGGTATATATGTGTAGTTAGCTTAAGACATCCCAAACAAATAAAAATTATCCCCATTTTAATACGATGAGGTAGAACGATTTGTTATTGCTCCCGAACTTGAGCAATTTTTACAAATTTGGTATAAATAAAATTTACATATTCACTGTATCGAGGATTGGCCAGTACCCAGAGATTTCCAACGGACATGGTATATATGTGTAGTTAGCTTAAGACATCCTAAACAAATAAAAATTATCCCCATTTTAATACGATGAGGTAGAACGATTTGTTATTGCTCCCGAACTTGATCAATTTTTACAAATTTGGTATAAATGAAATTTACATATTCACTGTATCGAGGATTGGCCAGTACCCAGAGATTTCCAACGGACATGGTATATATGTGTAGTTAGCTTAAGACATCCCAAACAAATAAAAATTATCCCCATTTTAATACGATGAGGTAGAACGATTTATTATTGCTCCCGAATTTGAGCAATTTTTACAAATTTGAAACAAACGGACAAATTTACACATTCACTGTATCGAGGATTGGCCAGTACCCAGAGATTTCCAACGGACATGGTATATATGTGTAGTTAGCTTAAGACATCGCAAACAAATAAAAATTATCCCCATTTTAATACGATGAGGTAGAACGATTTATTATTGCTCCCGAATTTGAGCAATTTTTACAAATTTGAAACAAACGGACAAATTTACACATTCACTGTATCGAGGATTGGCCAGTACCCAGAGATTTCCAACGGACATGGTATATATGTGTAGTTAGCTTAAGACATCCCAAACAAATAAAAATTATCCCCATTTTAATACGATGAGGTAGAACGATTTGTTATTGCTCCCGAACTTGAGCAATTTTTACAAATTTGGTATAAATAAAATTTACATATTCACTGTATCGAGGATTGGCCAGTACCCAGAGATTTCCAACGGACATGGTATATATGTGTAGTTAGCTTAAGACATCCTAAACAAATAAAAATTATCCCCATTTTAATACGATGAGGTAGAACGATTTGTTATTGCTCCCGAACTTGAGCAATTTTTACAAATTTGGTATAAATGAAATTTACATATTCACTGTATCGAGGATTGGCCAGTACCCAGAGATTTCCAACGGACATGGTATATATGTGTAGTTAGCTTAAGACATCCCAAACAAATAAAAATTATCCCCATTTTAATACGATGAGGTAGAACGATTTATTATTGCTCCCGAATTTGAGCAATTTTTACAAATTTGAAACAAACGGACAAATTTACACATTCACTGTATCGAGGATTGGCCAGTACCCAGAGATTTCCAACGGACATGGTATATATGTGTAGTTAGCTTAAGACATCCCAAACAAATAAAAATTATCCCCATTTTAATACGATGAGGTAGAACGATTTGTTATTGCTTCCGAACTTGATCAATTTTTACAAATTTGGTATAAATGAAATTTACACATTCACTGTATCGAGGATTGGCCAGTACCCAGAGATTTCCAACGGACATGGTATATATGTGTAGTTAGCTTAAGACATCCTGAACAAATAAAAATTATCCCCATTTTAATACGATGAGGTAGAACGATTTATTATTGCTCCCGAATTTGAGCAATTTTTACAAATTTGAAACAAACGGACAAATTTACACATTCACTGTATCGAGGATTGACCAGTACCCAGAGATTTCCAACGGACATGGTATATATGTGTAGTTAGTTTAAGACATCCCAAACAAATAAAAATTATCCCCATTTTAATACGATGGGGCCCTACACTTAAAAACCGAAAATCACAAAGACACAGACATAGACACAAACTTAACAGTAGCATAAACTTGGAAAAGGACAACAATTGAATACTAGAAGAATTTGAGATATACCCAGAAAGGAAAAACAATAACTTACTCAACGACAAAATCAATACAAAGACCAATAGAATCTATGATCTAATACTGAAATGTAAAAAATAGAAAGAGGAAGAGTTAAATGCAAATCAAAACTATAGTATATAAGACGAAGAGAAAATGTAAATAATTGTATAGTAAAATAACTGATGCACGCCATCCGGAATTGATATTAAAAATAAAATAAACCTGTATTGTCACTATAAGGAAAATTATCAAATAAATAAATAAACAGTGTTTTATATATAACATATTCTTTATTTTTTAGTTTCTTAGTAGGATGTAAAAACTTTTACCTTTTCCTCTACACTTAAAGCGCTGGTTCGTGCGCAATCTGGCATATGCGGTTCCAAGCTGCTTGGAGAAACAACAAGAAACTTATTCAATCGGAATAGTTTAATAAAATTTTTGTCGGACAATTCAAAACAATTTTGTGTTTCCCTTTTGAATCGACTTGTTTCCATTGCTTTTGCCTGTTCGCTTCCTGAATGAGATAGAACTATACCCAATTCATCTAATCCGGCCATAACAATAATTTATTAAGTAAAAGCAGTATTTCTTATAATTTTAATTGATTACACGGTTTAATTGTTAATTTTCAACAAATATTTTTTCTCATCAAAACACAAAACAACAATAATTTTTTGACATCCATTTATTTACCACTATATGAAGTTGGTTACAATTGGAGAGTGGTGAAAATAAAATTCGATCAACTCCAAGAATACATTAATATTAGTGTCGGTAGATTTTTTAGTGGATTTTGTGATCGAATAAATTCGTCGGTGGATTTTTTCGACCGAAATTCAAGAATACGCGCCCCGGAGAGAAATTGACATTTTTGGACTTAACAAAAATACAAACAATTTACACTTAATTATTTACCTGATACCTCTGCTCTCCCTCCTATCAAACTATAGATTCTTTTGTAGGTTATTAATCCGAGAGTGTAGCGATCGAATCACGGCGATCCGATATGTTTTATTTGGGTGCTGTTACGCTACTTAGTCGCATAAGACGGTATCAAACGACTTAATCTAGTCCTAGTCAAGAACTCAAGGTGAAATATGGTGATGTAAGTCTCGTCTTAAGTTTTTGCATTGCTCGATAAGATGTAATCTTCGTGTAATTGAAATAAGTTTTTTATTTTATTTTATTTTTTTCCAAGAAATTAGACTCTCAATTTAAGTTTATGTTTCTGAAGTCAAGTGTTTTAGAGTCCGTGGTACTATTCTGGTTTTCCCTGGGAAAAGGGAATTGGGAAAAATATGTTCATAGCATTTCTGACTGAACTATATTTTTCTGGCCTACTGTTGAAATTAGTTTGGTGTAAATATTTTTGAAACAAAGTCATATTGGGAATTATTTTTCCCTATAAAAATTTTGTGGAAAAAATGTTTTCCATTCTACTTTGTTTCTAAAATATTAACATCGAACTAATTCCAACAGTAGGCCAGAAAAATATAATTTAACAAAAATGCTATGAACATATTTTTCCCAATTCCCTATTCACAGGGAAAGCCCGAATAGTGCCCCTGGATGATGTATAAAATGTTCAACAATGGGGCACTACAAGGCAATTTTGTTTGGTTAGAATAGGCCGAATGAGTATTCAAAACCATACAATTTATGGACGCTTCGTATAAATTGACCCAGTAATTAATTCATTGACACTTGAATTTTGGAGAACATTTCCCATTAGTTGTAATGTTGGATTTGTGTGATAACCAGATGTTCCGTTTTGTGATTTTTGCTTTATTGGCTTTTTACATTTGTTTTCATAAATATTTTTAAGACACTCTGTCAAGAAAATAACGGGAATTGGTCATTTAAAAAGCCCACTTAAAGGGATTGTAAACTTTTTTGGTCGCTAAGTTGGCACAACTACCTCTATCTTGACGTGAAGTTTGCGCGCGATCTGTCATTTAGTTTGTTTACAGTGCGCTATTTTATCAGTTCATCTCAAGTGTATTTCCCAATTTTTATAATGAATAAAAACGGGTGAAACAGATGAATACATAAAAAAACGAATCAACAAAGTCTTCAATCTGGAACACATCTATCCTATTTCGCAACATGAACGATTGCGATACCTGGAAGGATACGCATATGATAAACAATACGCTACAGATGATTGTCAATAAATGTCTGAGGAGAATACTGATGAGATGCTTAGGGCCCAACAAAATAACAAACGTTGAGCTTGTTAGGCAAACGAATCAAACAGTCATTGTGACCGAAATAAGTAGGAGTAAGTGGAGATAGATTGGCCACACACTGTGGAAGTCATCGAATGACATAACAAGAAGATCTCTGGAATGGAACCCTCAAGGGAAAAGGAAAGTCAGACGATCAGCTGTAACGTGGAAACGAGCGATGCTAGCAGAAGCGAAACAACTCGGAGACATGGGAGGAAATCAAAGCAATAGCCCCAACAGAGGTAGATGATCCAGCCTAGTAGACGTCCTATATTCCTAAATTGGAGATAAATGGAAAAAAAAGGTTTCTAGTTTTTAAATTTATATTTTTAGATTAAAACACGCGCGGTTAAAACTTCTATTTTAAGTACAGCCTTGGCCAAAAGTATTGAGCACCCTATAAATTTGGGGCGTACACGATAACTATAACAGAAAACAACCCCTTTTGTTTGTTTATTATTTTTTCGACACCTAAAAAGGACTAAAAACAGTGACTCACTGTTGATGAGTGGTCATACCCCAGGTGTGGCAATAAACCATCTGGTGCAATAAAACTTGTTATTTTTCTATTTTGTATTTATTTGTCAGTTCGCTACTTTCGCTCATTGTGTACATATCCAGTGATCTAGTCCATTTTTGGTGTTTTGATTTGTTAAATTTAGTGATATTGCAATATTCCGAAACAAAAAGAGTTAAGTTTATAACAACGTGTGTAAATACAGTTTCTCCATGAGCAAGGATAATCACAAGTAGAGAGTTCTAAAACTGTGAAATGTTCACGCCGATCTGTGCAATATACTATTGAGCGTTTCACCGCTAGTGGATCACATAGTAATAGGTACAGAACCGGGTTCAAACGCATCACCACATAGCGTGACGCCCGAAACAATCTATGCTCGCACCACTCGCAGAAAGCTTCAGGAAGCTGGTTTGAAAGGCTGTAAAGCCAGAAAGAAACCCTGGCTCTCAGAAAAAACAACACGGCTCGGTATAAATAGGCCTTAAAATACCAAAGTTTCACCGAAGAAGATTGGTTAAATATCGTGTGGTCAGACGAATCAAACTTTGAAGTAAATTGACAATTCTATGCCCTAATAATATTAAATATGTAATATGATTTTCAAATAAAATTCATCGATACAAATATTTTAGTTTTCCGAAGTCTCCACATTTTTTTTATTTCAGATGTTTGGTACACCTGGTGTGCCTTTTATGCGTCGCCGGGTAGGCGAAGCATTTAGTCCAGAGTGTGTGGGACCAACCATAAAACACGGCGGTGCAGCATAATGGTCTGAGGCTGCATGACTAATTCTGAAGTTGGCGAAATGTTCGTGTGTGAGGGCCACACGAACTCTTCCAAATACATAAACGTCGTAGAATCTGCGTTGCTGCCCTCATTTTTAACACTTTTTGTCATAAATCTGCCCGCACAATGGCATGGTTTCGAGAAAATGGCATTAAGGTTCTGGAGTGGCCTGCCCAGTCCCCGGATCTTAACCCCATAGAACATTTATGGAGTTTATTAAAACGCAGTCAGACGCTACACAATAAATAACAAAGAAGACCTAAAACGCTGTCCGCACCAAGAATGGAGCGCCTACGTCCTGCAGAATGCAAAAAACTTGTAAGCTGTCTACCCAAAAGAATTTCTGCCGTAATTAAGGCAAAGGGTGGACCCACAAAATATTAATTTTATATAAATAAATAGTAATATGAACCTATAAAAATTGTTTCAATTTATTTCAAATTGATACTCCCAAAAAAATTGTAAGATATCATGGGTGCTCAATACTTTTGGCCAAGACTGTACATTTTCATGAGTTAGAGTATTATTTGCTTTTGTTTTGGGTATATTCAGAAAAGACAAACAGTGTCTGTTAAATACAGAGTCTTATAAAGGAAGTTTTCTTTTCGAATGAATAGTTTTTGTTTAGAGTATTTTAAATACTTCTATTCGCAACGGATGGCTCCTCCAAACTCTGGGTTTCCACCTGGGGCACTATTCTGGTAATTCTCGGGAATAGGGAATTGGGGAATTTTTCACGATATATTTGAAAGGAAATACTTGAAAAATCGAGAACATTTCTAAACTCAGTTTAAAATACTAATAATAACCATAATAGATCCCTCACTAAGCAGCAGGACAGTCGAAACACTATCAAAATGAATAAACGCGACGCTAAGATCACCTCTAGGGTTTTAGTTATTCGATTGTTTTACAATAAATCGGGTTCGTAGCTTACGATACTTATTTTGGAATGACATTTGGGTACATTTCAATTGGTGAATGTAATATATTGGGGATGCAAATAAGTTTCAAGTTTTATTTTATACTTAACTTTGAAGTTTTATTCAGAGAAATTGGTACAACGTTTTGATATGATATGATAAGAAACGTACAGGCCAACCATCATGGCGATCCTAGATATGTATAGCACATTCCTGGAGTAATCGTAATCCAATATAAAAAGCATATTTGAAAAACAAATCGTACTCCAGAATTGTGCGGGCCAAGCCTGCATCCTCACATTGAAGGTTAAATAAGGAAGGGATTAGTTAGTCATACAAACGACTAGAGCGCCACACAGCAAAGTCATTATCTAACTACTTACTTAATAAATTTTAAATACGATTTGTTAATTATTTACACATACACGCGTTTTCTGTAGAGAGGATTTGTCAGTTTATCAATCTGCATTAGTTGTGACTAGGTATAGGATTTCTAAATTTTATCATATGTATCTATCGTCCGCAGTCGTAAACGACTGGAATAATTAATTCAAAGATGTTGTAGCTACAATCATCCCTTGAACTCTCGTATGTTTGTAAAATAATAAATATAAATTAAATTTAATTAACAGACGCTAATATTATTTGTTTCTCCAGCCGGTCCGCAATCCAGTCAGCGTCGCACAAACTGTTGAAGCCGAAGGAAACACGGATTTCAACCCTTCAGCAATGCATGCACACTTCTATTTTAGACTTCGACATCTTCTTCTCATTCCCGTTCAACATAAGCCGATTTCTAATCATCCAATTCGAAAGCACTGCAATTTTTACGCGGATTCAATAAAAATAGCAACAAACAGCACGACAGTATCAAGCAAAATACAACGTATTTTATTCAAATTTTATTCACTTTTCCCTATCTTTTAGACAGCATATGGATTCCGCATCAAAAAAATTCCTCATGTTTTGAGGCGATCCTAGAATCGACCCAATTTATGGCTTCTTCGTAAGCAGTGAAGTGTTGCTCGGCCAGGCCATGAATCATCAACTGGAACAAGTGGTAGTCGGGAGGAGCAATATCTGATGAATACGGCGAATGGAGTAGGACATCCCATTGAAGCGCCTCCAAAGTTTCATTGACGACTCTTGCAACATGTGGCCGAGCGTTGTTGTACTGGAAGATCACTTTGTTATATGTTTTGGCATATTGTAGGCATTTGAGCGTCATGAGCGGCTTAATTGCATCCATTTTTGTTGATAACGTTCTCCAGTGATGGTTTCGTTAGGCTGGAGTAGCTGATAGTAGATCACTCCAAACTAATACGATCAGATGCACAGGCCAGACCGGGCTTACTCCACGATTTTCTGCGCTTTGGGTTGTCGTAGTGGGTCCACATTGCGTCTCTCGTCACGATTTGTTGCAAAAAAAGAACGTTCTAATTTTGTCTTTGGTGCAGTTGTTTGCACGTGGAAAACGACTTTCGACGTCTCTTGGCTTGAGTTCATAAGGAACCCAACTTCATTTTTTTGCAACATACCTATGGTCTTGAAACGGTTTTGAATTGCTTGTTAAATCACTCTCAAAGTTTCAGCGAGCTCCTCTTGTGTCTGGCATGACTCATGGTCCAATAACGCCTCCAACCCAGCGTCTTGGTGTCCACATCGACAGTTTTAAAATGACGCAGCCAGTACTCATTCGTTTTTATTAATGGAGCATGTTCCCCATATGCTTTACACAGCAATCGATGTCCATCAGCTGCAATTTTCTTCAAATTAAAACAAAAAAGAAGCGCTTCCCGCAAATTGTGTTTTGTTGGCACAAAGATTGGCATGGTTAGAGCACAAAAAAATATGTTGTTTATACTTCAGCGAAATGACACATACTGATTTTAGAGGGCAATAATGACGCTTTAACATGAATATATGTAGTTACAAGATGGCCCGATGCGATTTAATACTAGTTACGCCATCTTTGGTACAATAATACATTTTAGTATATTTATCACAATCATAAACGACATGTGATATGACGAATAATTTGTCATGAGGCCATTTTGTCATCGAATGTGTTATATAAAATCATACACATAACTGGTGTTTTTGGTCAACTGCCCCCCATTACGTGCGGAAGCAAACTGTATAAGCTTGCACTAACCGCCACATTGTATAAACCCTAATTTCATCACTACAAAGATCTCAATTTAAAAACTTATACTGTGTCCGCAGAAGTTTTATGTTGAGAAGGAAAATAATCCCTCTGTAAAACGTTGTACGACCTGTACACACATTCCTGGTGAGACCGGTGCCCACCAAAGGCGGGAGTAATAGGACGAGCCCACAGGTATCTAAAGAGAGCAGCCAACTAAGCAAATCAAATTGCAGCGAGAGTCCACGTTGCAGGTACTTAAATTAACTACGTGCTCCGACCAGAGATATACACCCAATGACAATAAAAAGTTTCCACTGCGATTTTTTAGTTTTAATTTACATATCTATACCAGAGTTAAAAGAAAATTGGAAAATCTTGAAAATAAATCAATTATAAGGTTGTGTTGTAATAATTTGCAAACAATTTATTTAATTTTCATTCCGTGTTACTGCATTATTAACTTAAACAAAATAATGGATACAATTCTGGGTTTAGTTTGTGTGATAAAAATAACTTAATTTAAATTGTTCAAAAGAATTTCTGAAACAGCTTCCATAAAAAGCAATTCTAATTTATTTCGGATCAATTTTAAAAGGTATACGGACTATTTTACATTCATTACAGACACACACTATTATTAATAAGCAATGGGGCCACCTTTTGCTTTGATGACCGCTTCGATACGCCTGGGCATAGATCTATAAAGACTTTGGAGATCTTCAATTTTGTTTCTTTTCTCTAAACTTTTTGCCCATTACATACCATAAAGTCTCAATCGGATTGAGATCTGGACTATTCCCTGGCCACGATAACGAAGAAATTCCCAACTTTTGTTGGTGTTTATCCACCTGTATTACAAAACATACATTTCCTGAATTACGAGTTCCCTGTCTAAAATACTCACAATTTTAGCTCTATGGCATGGAGCAGAATCATCCTGAAATATTACACTATCCACTTCACTAAAAAGCTGTTCAATAGTTGGTATAACACCATCATTTATTGTATCAATGTACTTCGCGCCATTCACTGATCCTTCTAGTAATATAATATTACCAACTCCATAAAATGTTATGCATCCCCAGGCCATAACATAAGGAGAATGTTTGACAGTGGAGAGAGTACATTCTTCATTATACCGTTTTCCTAGTCTTCGTCTGATCTTCAGAGCACCATCCGGCCCAACTAAATTAAATTTTGATTCGTCTGAAAAAATGACTTTTGACCAATCATTTTCGATCCAGTTTTCGTATGTGCGACAACAGGCTAATCTTTTAGACTTCATCTTCTTGGATAATAAAGGCTTTTTTGCCGGAGATCTTGATTTTAGTCCCATTACATTCAGTCGCCGTTGGACCGTACGCACACTACATGGTATTATTTGAGATTTTGCTATCTCAAAAATGAATTTGAGTGGCCGGTGCAAATCGATTTTGCAGACATAGCCGCTTCATGTGGGATTCGTCTCTAGCGGAAGTTACGCGTGTTCTTGTGGAACCCTTTTTTCGTAAAATGCTACCATTTTCTTCATATTTCTTAATTATTTTATTTATAGCTGTGTGGCTACGCTTTACGCGCAATTTCCCGTTTACTAACATTATTTTTATAAAAACTGATAATTTCGACGTTCTGTTCCAAAGAAATTTGACGATTAGATTTCATTTTTTTTTAAATATTTTTTTTTAAATATATAAAACTCTATTTGTAACACTATATTCTCAATACTGTGAAAACTGAAAATAACGTTTATAGATTTAACATTAAAAACAAATTTTTCGGTGATTTATCTATTTTTATAAGAGAAATTCTTTTTCAAATGTTTAATTTGTATAAATTTAGTAGTAAAAACTTATTTTTGTCGTTGGGTGTAGAATTATACAAACCAACAACCCCGATCTTCCGACAAATAATTGGAAGATCATTAAATTGGTGAAAATCAAGAATCTCTAACTCCAATTGCAACGCCGTTTCAGGTCGATAAACCTTAGAAAGATTCTTTCTAAACGAGAGTAGAACGCACCTATACATCGAATGATGGTGATCGGTCGATTGAGAAGATACCTACGAAAAGTGATACCATCGATTGGTGGATATGCATTACAAGATGTTCCGCACTATTCAAATTAAACTTTTTAAATTTGTTTTTTATAAAAGAACGTTCATATAAAATAATAACAACGGGATATGTGGTCTCAGAACGAAAGGCTTTATTTTCTCAACATATAATTCAGATAATTGAAGAATAACCTCTGCCGGATAAACTGGGGAGCTAGCTTCCGAGATAGAGAGAAAGGGAATCACACAAATAATCAAGCTAAGTAAATTTGCTTAGGCCTGTGATGGCTAGGTATCCAATCCCACATTTCTAATGTTATGAGAAATCGATACCAAAAGAGATTAGTTAAAAATATTTTCTACTTTTTCTAATGAAAAAAAAACATTCATCAACGTCAATTGAAAATTACTATATTTAATGACGTCATTCGGGAAAGAAAAATTAATAATGATTTGTTTGATACTCTTTCCATTCTAAATAATTTTTTTTCGAATATACATCAGAAATTACGAGTTTTATGTGATTATTTATTTAGGAAGCGACAATAAAATAAAAAAAAATTCAAACTGATTTAGAATTATTTCTAAATGTCATTGGGGTTTAGGCCTATACGATTGTTAAACTAAGAAGGCGTATAGAGCGAGAATTTTTGTGTCTATATACTTCACTATACTAATCCGCCTACATCCCTACCACCCCATTCTCTCGCCAGACAATTTCATTATTAATAATATCTTGAGAGGCTTTAAATATTTCTAACCCACTTTCAATAAATAATATAAGATATATATATGTCCTACTTAATTAATTATACCGCATCTTCAAAAATTGGCATTTAAATTCTACACACAAAATCCACAGTTTACTGGCATAAATATGTAGAGCTCAAGTAAAACGGTAAAACATTTCCACATAAATAATAAATAATTTCTTACGTATCGCGAACGAAACAGATTGATTTATTATTTATAACAAAAAAGTTGGTGAGAAAAAATCAAATCTTATTACATCTTCTTTAGAAATTAGGAATAAGACAAATCTATTATATAGCCACTACGTACCGGCTGTCTTATTTACATCCAAAAATATGTTCAACCTTAAGACGTGTTCTATACTACAATACGTAAAATTATATTGTCAAATATCTTCAGGGCAAATATAATATAAAAAAGTATCATGTATACATTCTTAAGATTTGATCAATAGTATCTTCTCGTTTTTGATGTTGATTAATGAATTAAGTGCTTAGATGTTTTACGTTGCGCCGTTGTCTCATACTCTATTCTTTGTTATTTTGTATTAGTCACAATTGGAAGATTGGAACTAAACCACTACAAAATTAGTAAACAAACAAAAAATTTGTTTTTATACATGCTTCATCTTCATCTCAGATTTAATTTTTTGGATTTTTTTTTAAGATATAGGTTAGCAGTATCGTAACCCATTACATTAGAAAACAAAACCAAAAAAATTTGGATAAGTATTTCTTAAAAGCTAATTGTATTTTTGGGTTAACTCGTGGTTTCTTAATGATTTTTAATGGGTTGAGTTTTAGAACATTACAACAAAATTTATGTCTGACATGTTTAATTATATTATTTTTGAATTGGTTACAAACAGTGGTTTGTTTATTTTGATAGGAAGTTTGTGATTTGAATCTATTTCCTATATAGTTTCAACGGTCGATCAACTTTTTGATTGCTTTAGTCATTACCGGGGTGACTGAAATTTACTGTTTGTTTATATACCCTTCAATAAAACTAAAATGTTTAATTGTGGTGATTAAATACAAGTGGAAAATTGGGTATACATAGTATTTTGTGACAGCAACTTTCTCTATGTGGAATTAACCCTCATAAAATTTCGTTAAGTTTGCGTATATATTTACATCGAGGGCTCGATTCATATTCGACTTCAATGGACTAGAGCGCTCACATAAATCAATAGTGTCATAGCAACAGGGCTATAGCCTCGAAATACAAACTTAATTCAAGCTTGTTCATTTTTCTTCCAAGTTCTACAAAAACAATAACAACGAAATTCGTACATCAATGGTATGATGCTTTTGGCCTTACTTATGAATTATTACAATTTGATCAATATAGATGAGGGACTTTGTTGAAAAAGGCGAATTATATAGAAAAACAAAGAAACTGCATGCTTAATTATGGTGAAGCTTGATTATATTTAACAAAATATTTTCATAATTCTATTTTTACCATCTCCACAAGTTGTATTAATCGGCTTAAAGGTTTTGAAATATGTAATAAGAAAAGCTCCGATCAATTTCAACAGATCAGAACATATTCTTATGTTTGGTAAGTCACAGACCTACCGCACTCTTATGGTAAAATGACTTGGAGACATTTACGTGTACAGTAAATTATAATTTCCAGAGGTTCCCCATTATTTAATTATCCAATTGTGAGTGCGCTAGTGCCGAACAGAAAAAGTGAAAATTTCCTCTTTTTATGCGTCCTTATAGCTTCTAATTAAGTCATTATGGATTCCAAACCAAATTTTCACGCATGTTTGCCAAGAAGACAGAATTTGGTGACACATCTTATACAGGGTGCTTTTTATGTATCAGGCCGATTTTATTTGGCCGCCATTTTGTTTTGGATGACATTTGTCAGTTCGCATTTGACAGTTGTAGAGAGTGGCCGATAATTTATTACATATTATTTAAACAATTATGCACGTTACTTTTTTGGTGTTAATCATGTGCCGAATTTTGAAAATATGAATACACTGGGAGATGTAGTAAGGACTGGGCGACAATTTAACCAATGTACACCAGAACACCAGAAAAGATTGATGCAGCAACCCAGAGTGTTTCTGGATTCCCAGGTATCTCTTACCGACGCCGTGCACAAAAATTAGGAATGTATCCATCATATTTGTTAAGAAATATCCAAGATTTATATTTTTACCCTTATATAATTCAATTGACACGAGAGTTGCCGGAAAATGAATCTGAACTACAGCGAGTTTGGAGTGCTCTAGTTTTACAGGTCGGTATAGACGACCACAGTTTTTGGCAAAAAATCATTATGAGCGACTAAGCACATTTCGACTTGGCTGGCTTCGTAAATAAACAGAACAACCGCTATTGGGGCACTGGAAATTCTAAATTGATTCACCAAAGACCGCTACACCCTCGTAGAGTAACTGTATGGTGCGCCATTTGGGTCGGCGGCATCATTGGGCCATATTTGTTTTGAGGATGCTAGAGGCAATGCTGTAAAAGTTACTGGTGACCGCTATCGGGACATGTTGAAAAACTTTTTTTGTGCCCGAATTGGATCAATTGTGTCGACTAAAAGCAAACGGGACGTTTTCCACTTTTGGCAATTTCTAGATATTCAACAAAAACCGTTTATTCTCCCAATTTCCATATATTTAACCTATT
This sequence comes from Nephrotoma appendiculata, assembly GCA_947310385.1. Lineage (NCBI taxonomy): Eukaryota > Metazoa > Arthropoda > Insecta > Diptera > Tipulidae > Nephrotoma > Nephrotoma appendiculata. Next base: position 70,550,599 of record OX371223.1, read on the forward strand.
GTTTAGTTTATAGTAAATATATTTACATTCTCTTTCAGATAATGTTAGGGTCTTTTAAATTTTCAGTAAGAGATTCATAAAATAATGAAATAAATTTTGGAAATGGGACCTTTTGAAAATAGCTTTCGGAAAAGATACTTCCTGAAACCAAGAAACTGTAAGTGATCCCGTTTGCTTCTAATTTTCATGGGATGTTAGAAAAACAAAACCACGATTAATAAATTATTTACTCAGTATAATAGTTATATACATACCAGAAATAGTAGATAATTATATAACAAAACATAGATAATATGCACCTAATTCAAATATTAGAAAAATTTAGTCTTAATAGAAAATAAAAATATAATATTGCTATTAAATACGAAGAATATTTTCATCATCATGGTTCTTGCAGAATTCTTTTTCATATTCAATGCTTCCTTGATCTTCATCAATAATTTTCTTGTAGAATACTAAATTATTGTTCTCTCGCCAGTTTTCTCCACAATGTTTTTTTAACAACTTGTCCACATCCGAAAGCTTTTCAGCTTTAATTTTCGGCTTTTCTGTTAGGATATTCGGGAGCTGCTTTGTTTCAATTTTTTTTGTTTTTTCGTAACAAAGTTTTTGCTACACACATATCAGACTTGTAAACACTCCACGTACCGTTATTGATTTATTGCGCATTCTTTTAATAATAATTTTCTTGAGCTGTGTGAAAACACGATCTGGCGGAATATAGGAATGACCTGGTATCGGATAAATTAGTTGCACTTCGTTTAATTATGCTGGAGCCTGATTAAACAGCCAATAAGATATCATAGCCACCATAGCTTGATTTTTATTTTGGAATCCATATCCATCACAAATTAAGCGAATTTTGTTTGTCATCCTCAAAAATAGTGCTGTACAATCGATGATGCACGGCCGATGCAATCCCGTTACACCCTTTCGGTCTAATGTTTTCCGTCCAGAGATACAAGAACACATTGTCTAGTTTTAAATGAGATTGAGATGATCTTTTAACAATGGCGAAGTTGAATAAATAAAATTGTCGGCTGTAATAAGCCGCTTGGTCTGACACTTTAAGTACAACATATTTTTTTAACAATCGAATGAAAATGTCGTCAGGCCAGGTAATCTTCTTTGGTTGATTTTTTCCATTTTAATCTGATCCTTCAACATTATGCAGGTTGAACACATATCACTAGATGGCATTTTAAAGCCAATATTAAAATGTGTGTTAAATACATGTCTAAAATAGCACGATTTGACTTGTAACTCCGGCGATGTGGGTAGATTATAATGTCGATACATTCGACTTATCGATAAATCGCCAGGTAAATACTGCCTTAAGGAGGATTTCGATCGACAATAATGCTTCTCTATAACTTTATATTTACTTATATACATAATCACGGCTTGCTTTTTAGCAGAAAATTTGGCGGATACCCGATCTCCTCACCGATTTTCTTTATAGGAGCAATTTCGGTACGGAAATGACGCTGACACACTCCTTTTACTCTTTTTGCTTTTATTTTTAGAACATTACAAAATGCTGTCTTGCATACTCTAAGAAGCTTACCGTTATTCGTCCGTATATAATATTGAACTCAAAACTTTTGTCGGATCATTATTTCGCCGATCCATTCGCTTTGGAGTATGTATAATTGTATTAGCAAGAATAAAGGCGTCTTGTTCAGCTTTGCACGATGATTATGATTCATAAATCAATTCCCCGCAGATCTTGACAACGATACGTTACACCTTTATGCCGGCATTCTGGTACCTTCGAAGGCCCTTTGGGTTTTAGTCTACAGTTAATAAAACTGTAAGTACCGGAATTTGAAATTAAAATAAAGATTATGACATTCTTACCTCATTTCTTTTTCCTTTTGTCGTTTCCAATTTTCTTTATTTACAGTGCGTTTCCTAGCCTTCTCACCTCTTTGCACTACATGAGGAATATCGTTTTCCATTTTTCGTAACGATTAATTTTATCTAATTGAAAAATCACTATCACTAATGACATGAACGTGTTACAACCCGTACAGGAAAAATTAAACTGAATTACTAGTGGTGCATACACCAGAGAACTGAACGAATACTAAATTTTCGAGCAAATTCGGAACGCAAAAAAAAATGAAACAGAGTAATAATCCCAAAAAATAATATTATGTAATTTTTTTTCTCGTTGCATTTTGTTATGACGTACAAAAATAACAAAACGAGTTAACACCCAAGTATCGCTACTTCCAACTTATTTCGTTTTTTATGGAACAATTGTTGGAACTAAGTTCCACGGTCAAGTTCCATTTTATTACAAGTTTTACTATGAAGTGTGGAACAAAAACCCGTAACTCAATGAACTGGATATTATACGAGTTCCATGTCTTCCATGAAATATCTCAAAAAAATCACGAAAGTTGGAACTGTCAAAATGAGTTTCATTTTGTTATACTTGGGCAGAAAGAAAAAAATTCGTTCCGTTTTGTACATTTTGTTTGTATTACTCGCGAGTAGTCAAATTTTTTTCGGAAATAGATTATTGATTTTTGTCAGCTGCGTTTTGTCTTTAACGATAGAATTTTAAAAACTAAATCAAATTGTTTTAATATTAATGGTATTATATATATATTACTACAATTGGCAACACTGATAAATATAAGAGAAATTAGGGGATTTCCAGTTTTGGAAAAGGGACAATTAGCATATAACTATTATAATCAACAAAGGAAAATAATAATTTTTGCAAGATTTTCGTTCAATGGAAAAGGGTCTGTTTGATTTTTACCAGCGATGTGCGACGTCAACAAACGTCGACGTCGACAATTATTGTTGACGTATTTTTTTGGAGTCAACAATAACAAGTTTTGTCGACGTGAATTGTTGCCTCGTCAACAATAAATATAGAAAAATAGTAGATTTGTTTGTTTTTTTTATTTTCTCTATTTGAAACACAAAAATTAAACATACATACGTATATAAAACTCATAATTTGTTACATTAGAATATATAAGCGAAGGTCATGGGCCGTATATAGGCCCAGTTAGAAAAAATTCTTTTAATTTGCCCGGAACTCGATGGGATTTTTAAAAGTTGTCTGTCAGTTTGGTTCAACTTTAAATTGTTGTTGGATTTTGGGTTCAGATAATAATTTGCTAACGAATATTTATTTAAATTTATGTTTGATTACAATTTGGAATTTGTCGTCGGAGTATATTGGATTTTCCGATAACTCAACATCATAATTGGATCGCATCCGAAATATTGTAATCGGGGTTTTGCGATGTCTTAATTATCTAACTCGATCCTGTATTTTTAGCGACTGTTCTGGGTGAGCGGCTAGTTTTTTCATAACATTTGCTGCGTTTATACCACAGCTAAAATAGCAATGCTAAACGCAAATGACAGCTGTAGCAACGGTATAAAAACGACATTTTCATAGCTCAGCCAGCTAAAATTTCGATTTTATATGAAAATGACATTTGTAGCATTGCTATTTTAGCTGTGGTATAAACGCAGCAATTAAATTTATAATTAAACGGCCCTGTCTCCATGCGGATCTTGTGTCAACTGGTGATATCATGCATTATTTACAACACCTCTTTGATAATTCGGATGCCTGAATTCTTTTATAACTTCATTGGGGTTCGCTTTACATAAATTTATTTTTTCGTCTGATACAGTCTTTCGGTATGCCAAAATAAAAAAGCAAAAACGGAAACAAACCAGAGCCACCTAGATATAAGAGCCGTAAGATTCCGCCATTTTGTATCGTAAGCTTTAAATAGAGGGGAAGGTTTTGTTCTTTTTCATAAGAATCAGATTACATTAATATTTTTATATAAATTTTTGTAAATAAAAACCGAAATGATTAATATGAATTTGTAATTTTGATATAATAACATTTTAATTGATAATTATAAATAATACATAAATACGAAATCAACATATTTGGTAACATATTCATGTGAAAATTTTCATTAGAAATTTTAATTTGATTGATGAGATTAGACGCCGCTTCTGCTAGTCGTGTAATTTGTTGTTTTAAGTGACTCGTTTACTATAAAACCAGTGCTTGGCCAAAATATGTATTATTAACTACCTTATTTACATCAAACTCCAATCGGCGTTTATATGTTCTTGCTAGGTACCTATATTTACAACACGTCTCAAAACTAAAATTTAATTTGGTTCTACCACCTCAAGTCACTTATTGGTGTACAAACTGGTTAACAACTGTACCTTTTACTAACTCACATAACTAACGCAAAGTTCAATTCTATAGAAAAATATTAAAATTATGAATCTCTTTAATTCACTTTCACTACTTAAATACTGAATACAAATGGCTGATTTTCAAATACGTGTTTTTTGAATATGTTCTTAATTGTATAAAACATAAGTTTTCATTACTTAATTAAATTTTCATTCACAAATATTAATTCAAAAATTGGTTATTTTACATTGTTCCTTATGGAAACATAGAAAAAGCTCTTTAAAATCGTAGATGGCAGTGAACAAACAAAATAAAAATTTATCAAAATAATATTTTTTTGACATTACGTCATTGTCGACTTAAAAATGACGTAGACGTAATGTTGACGCATTATTGACGTGTCGGCGTCGACAATAATAGTTGACGCGTCGACGCACATCCCTGATTTTCACCCATTACGGAAAAGGGCCGTGTTTGCTAGAACGAAACCATAGAACAAGGAACGAAATGGCATAGTCATCAATTTTTTTTTGTTTGTTTTATGAGAAACATGCAATTTTGCTTCAGAGCGACACAATTAGGCCTACAGAACATGTGGTTCAACAAAACGGTGCCCCATCACACACAGCTCGTCCTACATTGTAAATTTTACAAGAAATTTTTCCCGGCCGAATAATTTAAAAAGTGAAGATACCGACTGGCCCGCACGATCCCCTGATTTGGCTTGAAGGAAAAGGTGCACACCAATAAATCAACTATGACCTCGATGCTTAAGTTTAAGTACAACATTAGAAACGAAATTGATGAAATAACAACAGGCTATGGATTTCGTACGCTTTATTCCATCCCACTGGGAATTTACCGAACGTCATAGTGGTGGTGTACATACTTGTGTACGTGTTTGTTTTGTGTTTTTGACGTCATTTAAGAACACAAAATAATATGTTAGGTACATGATTTGTGAGTTTTTTATATTTCACAATACCATTTAAATTAATAAAGTATTATTATGTTAATTCCCTAAAGAGTTTAATCAAATTCCAAGTAAATAAATCTAAAAATATTTTCATTATCATTCATGTTTCCTTCGTTAATCCACTTAATAGTTTATTAAAGTTTTCCTTTTCAATTTTATTTACATTATTAACAAAACAATATACATAATTATAAATATATAATTAACATTGGCAGTATTAATGTTTATTATAAAACATTAATAAAATTTTATTTATTTAAAATTTATCGAAATATAAGTTAAAAATTCATAAAACGAATTGCAATCGCAACTATTTTCTTATCATCTGTCATGATGTGTTTTCCTCAACCGATAGTGCACATTTATATAATCGGGTCAACATTTTGGCGAAACTTCATGAGAATTTGACATACACACACAAAGATAGAAAATGACAGTACACATATTAAAAGTGTATTTTATATATGTACTGTATATAACGTATACAAATTCTTACGAGAATTTTGTGAGAAAAGCATACAAAATCCATAGCCAGAAGTCTGCGAAAATGTTATGAAAAATGTACTTAAAAGAGTTTGCCTTTGCGCCACGCTCAGAGACGGCGACTTGACCGACATTATGTTCCATACATAATGTTAAAGACCATATATCGATCAATAAAATATAAATTATAAAATTTTATTTCATTTAAAGTTATTTTAAAAAAAAAACAGCGACCTGGAACATAATAAGCACGCTGTCAATATCCCGTTCTTAAATCTCGTACTCAAACTGAAATTTCGAGCTGCCCTCATTTGAGCCTTACTTCTATCATCTTTCGTTTGCCAAGGCTAGCGCTTCTATCTAAAGCAGTAACTTAAACGCCGAGATAGGCCTCAATAAGTATTTTCTTTCCGGTTGCAGCGGTAAAGTCGTATACCGTGTCTAAATGCTGGTGCGCTCATCCGCCCTGTAGTTTCCGTCACGTCCCATGTGACTGAGAACCTACTCTCATTCGATTGTAGAAAGGCTCCCCATCTCAATGTAAGATCAGTGACAACACAATGCCATCGACATTATAGAAACTGGAACTAGTTTCTTTCTTCAAGTAACTTGATTGCCGCCCTAATTGACCACAGATTACAACTTTAATGATTTCTGCTTTTTTGCTATCGATTAGGTGGTTTTGTCACAAAGTAAAGGTATTACTTTCGGCAGTATAGATCCAGTATGCCACCTTTAAATCAATTATATTGCCGATTACTTTCTAGCATAGACACATATGGTTTGTTTACTCTTTGGAATATCTGCGATTTTCAACTCAACGGAAGCGGAATTTCGCTTTATGCGAGCCTAGACTCAGTTTAATACTATTCAAATCATCATCTGCATAAGCAAGCCCCGGCTCCTTAGCGATCACACTGTTCTGCTTGGCAGTATATAACTGATCAAACTGTTTACGAAGTCTCCCGCCTTTCAAATACGTAATGTTTCCAAAAAAAAATCAGAAGACTAGAAAAATAGCAGTTTCTCCGGAGTTCCGCTAGTAGAATCCGGGCATAGCGATAAGCTTTGTTCGTGTGGTTCGAGAAAGATCTTTTACAGATTTTTGTTAGCTATTGATTTTCAACTTTGGATATGATTTCGCAACAGAATAGTATTAACTTGTTCTGTAATTCGGAAGAAATAATCAATTAATAAAATAACAGGTTCAATCAATTTCGTGGTGCAGCAGAATTCCAAATTTAATAAAAAAAAAATCTTAAAACATATCGTTAAAATCTCTTACGAGGAAAAGCTCTTAGCAGTGAGCTCAAAAATAAAAGAAAGGACGCCGTGTAAAGGGAGTAACCATAAATAATAAGTTTTGATGTTAGTAAGCAAGCCTAATCACCAAAGTAAGCCTAATCACGAATTCAATAGATTTACTAATGCTGAGCTGGAAAGGAGATCCGATAGATACTCGCGCATAGAGAAAATGGAATACCAGCTATTTCTTAACCGATTGTTACACTTTTTAATTCAACACGAACTTTGGGCCATTTTTTCAAATTAGACCAGTAGAATTCGAGTATTTCTTAATCGCATAAGCCAAGTAAGACAGGATTGGAATTAATTATAATATGAATTTTGGATGAAATACTAGCTTAAGGCCGTGCTGAATGGAAATTGGCAATTTCTTAACCGATTTTAGTGGGCATTTAGAGTGTGTCGATTGTGACCTTCCTTTGCCGATTTTAGATAAATCTGGATTGTAGGCGGTACAAACAAAATTTGATTGGTCTAACACTAATGAAGTTCTGGTCTGGTTATAGACCACATGCTGAATGGAACTGATCAAATTCTATGTAAGACAAAAGTGGGATTGTAGCAGGAATTTTCATCGAGAATCTGAAATTTGGCCATGCTAGTGATATCTAGTTCTTAAACAGGTCTCGGTCTATTTCGATTAAAGGAAGGCATTGAAATTCTAATAAAAAATTTAGATGAAGTTCTGGAAGTAGGCTTTGCTGAATGAAACTTACTTCACAATCAGTTTGAACATGAATTTTTAGGACATATTTGTAATTTCTTCTTACATAAACTTGATTCTATTCATGAGCGGCTAAAGACCATCATGAATATAGTGCCCGTCAAAAAAAAATTATCAATTTAAAACAAGAACCAGCTTTTGAAAAAATACGCAAGAACTTCTTAATCTTATACAAAAATGAAGTTGATTCAACGATATTTTCCACTGAGAAATTGAATACAACAAATTTTCAGATACAAAGTGTGCCAAAATTCGGTAGGCTGTACAAACAACAAATGTAAGGCATTTTAATACTAAATAATTTTCAAATAAGCTTGTGTTGTATATTCCCCCATAAGAAGGCAATATGTATATGAGTTCATGAAAGTTAAATTTGGAAATCAAATAGTAAAATTTCAAGGGACCTAACCATCGTTTTCGCAGACAAACTGACGAATTGGAGAGGCTCAAGCCTAGTTTTATCGATGGTTGTCTTGTGACCGCTAAACCGCTTGGCCCCCGCTAAATCAAATCAGTTAATTTTTTTAAAACTTTTGTTACTTATTTACATAATTTTAAAATTTGATTTTAAGATTTAAAATTTATTAATTTTGGGCTAGAATGTCGAAAATGTAAATTAAATTCTGGACTGGGATATCACTGTAATTTTAGAGTAGCCCGTTGTTTTTTATTTCATTTTTCTGACCCATATATGTAAACAATACTTATAGGTAGTCTAGATATATTGAGATAAGCCCTGCTAATAATACTGCAACCAAAACATTTTTAATGTTCAAATATCAAATATCTGAATCATCGGTAGGTAAATATAGAACATACGAATAAATAATTATCACATTCACCTTAACCTTACTGTGTGAATTTTTCAATATTTCATGTTTTATTTTTTATCACAATGCGGTATAGGGAAAGTCAAAACGTTTTTGACGCAAGATTGTAAATTTCTCACACCAAAGACAATACCAAAAAATCTGTCTCATAGACAAATTCATGTCATGAGTATTGTTATTTGTTACCAATTTAGTACTTTGTTATTCAACACACGCACTCGCACCCACAATTTCCTTTTCTTATCAAAATATTCCAGTTTATATTATAAATAACCTTGATGATAAATCATTTGGCGTCTTGCTTGGCCAATCCATGTAAATAATAATAGAATTAACTTTACATTATTACTCGACTATGAAAGAAAACGATGCTGATCACTATTTAAAAATAATTTCACGTAATTGCGTTAAATGTTTCTGTTTTCTATATTCAGCGCCCTAATGTCTAGGCAACATTTTGCATGTACGAGATTTGAATATAAAATTCAAATTTTTGTGGTTTGTTATATTATCATTTCTGTTATGAATCTCCGTCTTACATCGTTTGTTTTTATACAGAAAAATGTCTAGTCTATCGATATTAGATAAGCGGGTTACGGGAGAAATTAAGTATAATATTTCGACGGGAAATTTTCCAAATCAATAATTACCATCCTTAACAAAAACATTTTTAATATTTTATGTTTTCAACGAGCTTGTTGATATTTTTGCTCGAAAAGAAGAAAACAAAATTTCAAAAGATACTTATAATCGCTTTAACCCATTTCTCAAGAATTATATCTGATTTTTGAAGATTTTTTACTTTTTAATTGTTCGTGTATCGCTTCAATTAAAAGCCAAACTAATTAAATATTTCGACAACAAATCTTAATATTTCATCGGTGTTCGAGTATGCGGGGATAATTGTGTGAATAGATGTGGAGTGATGCCAAACAGCTATTTTACAAGTAATTCGATATTTTATGCCAGTCACACTAAATAATTAAATAAAATTTAATTAGAAAAAATATGTGTTAGGCTGCTGCCGACTTATCGCTTCGAAAAATTCATCAATCAATCATAGGATGCGCGGCTGTGTGCTTCACATGCTGCACTGTTTTATACTTTTCTATGTTATACGGGTGCCACACATAGTTTAGATCTTACCACATGTTATACAAACAGTTAACCGTACTTTTCTCAAATCGTTCAGTATTAATTTCAAAACGACTAAACTTGTATCTATAACTAGATAAATTGTCGATCGGCACGTTGTATTGTATATGGTACTGTACATACATAAATTAATTGATTATTTTTATGATTTATCATTGCTGTCAAGAAGTTATTACTTTTTTTTATTTATTAATTATTCAACCGGATAATTAATGAAATTGTATTGTTGCAACTTGCTAGCAGTTTTTCAAGAAAAATACAATACACTTGTTACTTAATTATTTTATTGACAGGTTCGTCTTTATATTTTGGTTTTTAAACTCGATTTGCATGAATGATACGTACACACTCGCATTTTGTATTTATTATTTAAACAGAATATAGAATTCGATTATTCATTTTATAAAACACGTTAGTTTCAGATTTTTTATTCTCTGCGATTTTGTTGCACTTTTGGCCTTTCATTTAAATTTCAAATCGTGACTACATAACCATTTCTGTTAAAACGCTAATTGCATTAAGTATTAAAATGTTGTTCGATTTACATTGTCGCTTATTGTATTTGCTTATACATACTACATATAACTAAATATTATGTGCTGTAATCAATAAATTTTAGTTATTTATGCTCTTTGCAAGAATTTTGTATTTGATGCGCCGGTACCCCATAACTGAATACCGTAAGTATATATGGGCTTGATTATAGCATGTGTGTACTCTAAGATTAAAGGTTAACTAGGCTCCCAAAAAACTTATTGAAAAACAATTCACCACAAAATAATTCACCGAAAGCTAATTAATCGAAAATGACAATTCACCGAAAAAGACTATTTGCAGAAAGCAAACGACAATTTACCGTAAACTACAATTCACCGAAAACAAAAATTAATCGCAACCGACAACTCACCGAAAACGACAATTCACCGAAAAATATAATCCAACGTAAGTGACAGTTCATTGAAAACACTTCAAACGGTTCATAAATGGTTAAAGCCAATAATTCGGAATCGACCTGTTTAGTTGAAAAAAAAAATCTATTATTTTTTGTTATAGAATTGAAAATATTTTAATAATAATAATAGTTCCCAAAGACTAATCACTCCTCCCTGACCGCACGCGGAATCACCATTAACATTATTATTATTTGTTTGAAAATAATTCAGGGGAATTATAAACAAGGATATCATTTTATTAAATTAAAATTAAAGCAAAAACAACAAAAATAAATTAATATTAATCGAATTGAAAATTTTTTATTTGAAGAGCTATAATTAAGAAAATGAAATGGCTGAGACTATATATGTAATAAATTTAGGAGAATGATACCCGACGCAAAAAAACAGAGACTCTGACCGTTGGTCTGATTAAAACAAGAAGATTGAGCAGACGAAGAAAAAAAAACTAAAAAAGAGAGCAATACTACCTGAAGAAATACACTATTTATCTAATGGCTAAACTCGCACCATTACTCGATGGCTTTGTAGATTTTGATGCCATATGCGAACATCAGAATTTTGGAATGCTTTATCACTTCAGTAATACTATTGTACCACCTTCAACAATACCATCACTTCAGTAATACCAATAATCCATTTTTACATCCCCACCTAATTCTTCATACCTGATTTGGTAATAATTTTTTGGGAAATGACCAAGTTCAGAATGATCAAATTGTAGAACTTCATCAAAAAAACACGTTAAAATCCCAATACAAGTTGACCTTTTTTATTAGAATCCTAGCCCAGTTCTACAAATTAAATTGGAAAGTTATCGGTTAGAAAACGGCCTGGTTCCATTCATTATAGCCGAATCCCAAAAATTCGTCAAATTCATTTTTGCACACCGAATTTAACCATCATTTGTTGAGAGATGGCCTAGTTCCATTCAGCATTATGTTAGAATGCCAATCCAATTCTGCATACCATATTTGACAGTAATTGGTTGAGGAATGGTAAAGTTCCATTCAGCATAAGTTTATTTAAAACATCTAATCCGGTAGTTAATTTGGCATTGAATAATATTGATAGTTTTCCGGAAACCTGAAAACTATCAATGTTATTCAATGGCAAATTAACCTGCCAAATTGCCTTTAGGATGCCTCACATACTTTTTGCAACTTTTTTAAAGATTTTTTTTTTTTGCTATTTCGTGGTTGCTAATTCAAAGGGTTAATGGCTACTAATACTAATGGATTTTAAATTAATTTTTAATATAATTTAAATAACTATGGTTTCAGGAAATTCTATTGTCAGTGTTCTAGTTCTATTGTTTATATTATTTAGGAAGCCCGAATAAAGATTTAAAACTAAATTTCAGGAAATTTACAGATGCTTGTGAAATAATATTTCTTTGAAATATTAATTGTTGATTGTGTAAATTAGAATTGTGTTGTCATTGTGTTACTAACTACCGACTTTATTTAGGTGTCTGTAACCGGACCGAGAAAAGTATTAATGTAGAATTATATTTCATGAAATTTCCAGATGTATACGTGAAATAACAATATTGTTTTTTCTCAGGTTGCTGATTTAGAGAAGAATTGTTGAAGATCAATACAATCGATACCATTTAACCAATTAAGCCTTTATTCTTCCTCTAGAATTAAGTTGTGCCGTACAGAATTAGAAACGGGTTGTGCCGTACGATCGCTAGGTATCGGCAACCGGGTAGTTCTGTCCCAAAAAAATCTTTCCTATCCTGTCTATTGTTATGTGTGAACAGGCTGTTGGAATAGACCCTGCGTTATCTGGGACTTTTGTCCAGTACTTGGGCCTACAGTCCAACCAATTGTTCGACTCGAAAAACCCTTAAATAAATTTTCCGAAAATCTAGACTCATCACAATGCATTCCTGGCAATCTCGAATTAGAAAACCCTTCAATTGTTACTAAAATCGTTTGAGTTGAAAAACGTTTAAAAAATGATCTCGAGGTGACCTCTGAATGAAATCAGAATCCATCGCAAGAGGCGTCTGGTACTTGAAAAGATCCTCTCAGCAATTTAAAAAAGGCGTGAGAGCCTAACAAAAATTAAATAAACGACTCTGGGCCCACCAGACGTCATCAACATCATTTAAGACCGTAGAACATGTGAAAAGGGACCAAGCTCGTAATATTAAATAGATGTGGATGCTGCAAATCAATATTATTATTCATAACAACGAACATTTTAAAGTCGCAACATAGCGCAACATTGCAACATGTAGCAACATAACGCAACTGTCTACAATATTAAGCACTATGACGCATCATAGTGGAACATCACACAACATTCCTAAACAAGATCCAACATAAACGTAATGCAACATCACGCGACATGGCACAATATCTTGCAGCAAGGCGCAATATTATGCGCGACCTGACGGAGTGCAAGGACCCCTAAATGAATTTCCCGGAAATTAAAACTCATTGTAATCGTTTCCTTGCAATTGAAAACCTTGTTTGTCAAATTTTATCAAAATCGTTCAAGCCAAATTAAATATTGAAAGAAAGCTCCAAAACCTCTTTGTATAAGGATCCATCGTAATCGATTTCTGGTACTCGAAGCACCCCTTCCTCCCTCAACAATTTATATCGGCCCAATGACCCAATAAACGAATTTTCCCAAAATTACCACTTATCAAAATCAAATCCTGGCATTTGAAATTCCATCTTCACCAATTTTTATCAAATACATGCGAGCCGACCAAAAATAATGTAATCCGGCCCCCACCGAATAACCCCTAAATAAATTTTCCTCGAAATCGGGATTTATCTCAATTGGTTTCTGGAAATTCGAAAACGCCCTCCCAACAATTTTTATAAAATCGTGCCAGCCTACAAAAAAATTAAAAAAAGGAACCGGGCCCAACCTGATGACTCTCCACGATTTTTCCGACATCGCAATTGGCTCTTACCACGAAAAAATCACCCCTTACTATGTTTCATAAAAATCGTGCGATCTGAAAAAAATAATGAACGAGATCCGGGGTTCACTGGATAAACCTCTCAACTCTTTTGCTCTGAAATCAGGATCAATCGCCAGAACCCTCGTATTTGAACCCCTCTCCCGTTCACTTATTTTTATCAAAATCGTGAGAGCCAAAAATATTAAAAATGGGACGAAACACACCTCTCGGATTATTAAAAACTGGTTTACTGCAAATTGAAGTTTTAGACTGGCCAGCCCCATCCCCTGACCTGAATCAAATAGAAAATTTATGGGAGATCGTAGATAGAAAGGTTCGCCGCGATAACGTCAGAAATAAGAACAAATTATTTCGAAGGGTCGAGGAAGCTTGGTTGGGAGTTCCAGAAGCTATCATAATTAATTTAATCGAATCAATGGGCGGCGCTTTCAGGTACCCTATCATGATCAGTGAAATCATCGCCAATTTGATTTGAACATTTCATAGTTGTAAACATTTTCATAACGTTGGCTTTGATTTTACTCAACATGTTCCCAACTGTTGGATGCCCTGAAAGCGCCCAATGCTGCGCTGATGCTGTAGGGCCATTATAGTAAATCGAGGATTTACAACGAAATATTAACCCTTAACCAGAACCACTGTTATGATTTTTGTTACACAGACATTAACTTGCGCCGCTGGAGCGCTAGTGTAAATTCTATGTAATTATAGAAAATTCAACAAACTGTTTTCGTTTAATTCATTTATTTTTTGATTGATTGATTGATTGATTAGAATGTACGGTCAAGACTAAGCAAGGATCCCGGCTACGCTGGGCCAACCGTACACCCCTTTTACATATAACAAGATGGAGGGATAGGAAAGGTTGTTAAGTATGATAGACTTGACCCGGTTACAGACACCTAAGTAGTCAATAGTTAATAAAGCACAAGACGGCACAATTATTTTTGTTTTTCGGGATATAAATAATCAGCAATCAACATCCTAAAAAGTAATTGATTAATTAGTAAATGTCCTGAAATTTCATTATTTCATTATTATGCGTTAGAGAATCATTATTTTGTACGATATAATTAAATTATTCTTGAATGGAATAAATATAATGTAATGATTATTATAACTAAATTAATTATAATTTGCTTGTCGTAAAACAAATAAAATAAAATAAATCGAATCCAAATATTGTAGTATCAAACGGATGGATCCCCTCTTCAACGGTGAACGGATAACCCTAATAAACCAATATGTTTATTAATAAAAATAAAAATGAAACAAAGACATCTGGTTTCAAAAATAGCTAATCTGGAATCTATAAGGTAATATATCAATAATGAATGTGTCACAGGTTGGTTAAGAATCCCCAATACCTAAACAAATTAACCCATTACAATTTATTGCCAATCAGAATTAAATAAAACTATTAAGCTAATCAGGAATCTGTAACATGACAGAATTAGTAATAAGTAGCTATTAGAAAATAATCTAATTAAAGAAGTGCCATGATCCCAAAAATACAAAAAAACATGTATGTATCAATATTTGTCTGATTATAAACCCTATTGTGTAGCCTCCAAGCCAAAAAATAAGTCAACCCATAAAGTTTCCCTCCACCGACACTTCAATGTTACATATAACCATAGTCATTTAATCTATTAAAATAATATTAGTAAAAAAATTGCCGTGACACAAATTAAATCTTAAATATACAATTAAATTAAATTAAAATAAGAAAAATTACAATTAAACTGTAATTACAATACGACCGAAATTTGTTATCTGCTTAATAGTGGAAATCTATTATATTTATAGCGACGGCAATTGTCACTTCAATGCAGTTCTTGAAGCAAACTAACTTCGATCTGAAACCATAAATGGCGGTTAACAAACACGATCAATTTCGAAGCTTTATACCCAGTAAAACCTATTGAAAAAGTTTATAAGGAAGGAAATTCTTAATTACGAAATATATATCTAAACCAACTCAACCCGGGATTAAAACGTTTATGTACAAATTATAATTTATTAATTTCTAATAATAAAACTCAGTATTGATAGCTGTCCAATTAGGAAACTATAAATAAAATATAGTATTAATGTTCATTATCTCAGACGGCTAAAGAATCTTAAAATATTTAGAAATTTTAACACTTTAAAATGTATTATTATTATTAGTAAGTCAAAATACGACCAAGTAGAAGCCGGACAAAATACACGGCTTGCACGTACGCAGGTCCAAATTGCCTGAATGCAGATCCCACCCATCCACATCTCACACATGTGACGGAGAAACAAACCCCCCAGTCACCCGAGCACAAACTCCGTCCATCCATCCCCAATTCTGGCAAAGTACCCCTTACCCTCAAGCAAATCTTCACTCAGAACTTTACCATTCTCCGCTAGACGCCCCTAATCCGATGACTACCGTACAATAGAGAAGAAAAACGTACGAAATTATCACTCTTCATACGATACACTCCAACCAGACTAAAAAAGACACCACCACAGAAAATGGCAAATCTCCAAACGAAAACTACCCCAAAAACAAAAACCAATTCACCAAATTTATGATATACAAACAAAGTCAATGCCCAGTAGAATGAAAATTCATTTATCTGCCGCACCTGCTACAAGATACAAACCAATAAAGCCAAAAAACTCTCCAAAAAAAATCCATAGCAATTGCACGAAAGCTTCTCTCCGTGTTTACGTTCCACATACGTACAAATAAAGGCCCAACATTTCAAGACGGCCACATACACATGCATAGACACTGATTAAACAGTTATCTGATTTGTTATATACTCTTCATTCATGCACGTTCATTACACACACACATACACATTGAAACACATTTTTACTTTAAATTTGCAAGTAAATATGTAAATAAAAGTTAACGTAGGTAACGAACGATATTATTGTACATTAATACGATAACCAGAAAAAACAAAAATCGTCGATCATCAAATTTGTTTACTCGCAAAAACAACAACAACAAATATTTAACGAGTGTAACAAAACAGAATTTAAATAACCCTTTCTCGCCCAAAAAATACTCACAATAACCCACTACATGAAAATACTGGTACTTTACATCTTTATGCGTTACAAAACATAGTTACCCAGCGCCAATATATTTAAATTTGTAATAAAAATTATGTTTTAACACATTGAATACCTTTTTAGATACAGAAAATTTTCTCTTTACCTTTCTAAACAAAAATGCAAAGAGAACAAGAAATACGAAATATTTCAATACGAACATGTTAATGCGTTCCAAATTTAAGCTCAACCCTATTTACTTTCGTACAGCAAAAGCACACACGATCGTGAAAACTGCACCAAACTTTTGCATGATCAAACAAAAACGACACAAAACAGTAAATATTAAATTACACAAAAATTTTGTTAATTTTATTCCCAAACTTATAGCTTATGTTTAATGAAATGAATTTGGCCACAAATCCCATCTCATGTAAAGAACTATACACGAGATGAGAATACCTGTTAACGGGTCGGATAACAACGTTATTTCCTTCAATATCAATTTAAAAAAAACAATTCTGCACTATTTCAACACTATTTAGTACACAGCAAATTATTAAAGTTACTTAGCTATACACGAATTCTATTATTTTTTAACCGTAAAATCACATTTATTATTATTAATAATTAATTTATTTATTTAACACTTACACACAAAAAAATATTTAAATTAAATGGAGGAGCGACAACGAAACACGTCTGCTCCGTATCAAAATAAATATTTAAATTGATTATGTCAAATAATTTGAGGTTAGATGAAAGAGGTATTTCTCTTGTTCTAAGAATAAAATATATACAGATGTAATTATATTCGAAATAGCCGCAGCGGCGCATAAAAGTGGTTAAGGGTTAAAAAATTAAAGGTTTTTTTTTAAATACTAAGTAATAATTTATTTGTTGTGCGTGTTTTGTCCAATGTCATACAGAAGAATTTTTGAATTTTTTAAAATCTAATGTTAAGTTATTTTAAGAAACAAATGTGATACTAAATTATTTTTCTCTCTGCACGTAATGGAATTAGTTGCAAATGTTTTGCCCGATACTGTATTTGTAGTTAATCAATATAGTTTGAGACTTTTACACTGAGTGTTTTATTTTATAAAATCTATATTACGAATCCCTATCGAATGCCAGGAATTCGTAAAATTTCGTGTCAGAAGTGTGGATTTTGCATTTACCAGCAGGAATTAATCATGAATTGAAAACGGAGCTCCATATGATATACTTAGGACTCAGGAGTTAGAGGCTGTGCTGTTGAGAAACGGATATTCAATCGAGTGCAATTTTAATCGTATGTATGAGATATAGTGAAATATTTTCGAAGTAAGCATATTCAATAGTCTAACGTTTGTTGAAGTGCGAAAAGTCCGCCTACCGAGGACTATGTAAAACAAGAAGCAGCGAATTGGATTATTAGTGCAATTGCTGACGAGCAAAGACGCATTTGGGACCAACCACACATTTGGGAGATATGACAAAGGACCTGAATTTTGAAACAAAATCAAGTTCCCCCAGCTAACCACTCTCGGAACAAATAATGAACCCACCTTGCAAGACGAGGAATTGACAGAAATACAAGCCAATCCAATAGCTAATTGAACCAACTATAGGGAACTGAAAGAAATTGAAAGTAAACGTGACGATCTCTACAGCCCGAAAAGTAAAACCTCACTTTAAGGTTCAAGGGACAATATAACACACTAGATCCAGAGGCAGTAAAATATGTGTGGCGAACTATAGAATAAACTAATCAATACAACTGTAGCAGCTATAAATGAAGGATTGCATCAGGAGCATATGAGGACAGGAAACAGGGAAACAAACTGGCTGACTTAGTAAAGACAGCGAGGAACGTCTATAAAAGGAGTGTAAAATACCGATTAGCCTCATAGTAAGAGATCGTAACTACAACGTAACCGAACTATGATGAAGTATGCACACTCATTAAGCTGCAATAGAGAACATCATGAGCACCAGGATTAAAACGAAAACACAAGACGACCAGAAAGTGAACGAGTTTATGACTAAAACGAAGCCTTCAACTAATACGACAAAATCAGAACCCATCGGTTGTTAGAGAGCATTTTACATTTCGATAATAAATAATAGCCATAAAATACAAATATCTCGGATAATCAGTAAATAAATACACTGTTCTTGGCATTTTGCTGCCACTTTACAGTACCATATTTTTAATATCGCTCTTGTGTATTAACCCTTTTCATGATTAAATCCATTTTTCATTACCCAAGATTAATTCCTTAAATAAATTTCGCTTTAATGTCGGTAATAAATGATTTGGCATCGTCATTCACCACTAAATAAACAGAAGTATATAAAAAGACATTTCTGAAAGATTTACACACATTCTTCCATCATACACAAACACAAAATGTGTCTGTAATACTAATTACACTTTAACTTAACATACCCTTCAGGGTTTCTAACTTTATATACTTTCGATTTTCTTAACACATTTGATTCGAAGAAATAACACACCTGTTATGTTAGAGACATGTTAGGTATTGTACATAGTACATACTTACTCGTATGTGTATCGTATGTAGCATATATATAAGTGTTTTGTGCACGTAAAATATCCACTTGATAATTTTCTTATGTATTTTTTTTTCATCAGTTTCTTAGCGTTGCTACGAGATAGTAAAGCAACAACGAACAAATTAAAAAAACAGCAACATTTTATTAGGTCAAATCTCTGTGGATTCTCCGTTAAAACTACTTTTATCGAATTACTCATCTAGAATAATTCCAATCTGGTCTATTCATACTAATGATCTCTTTAGAAAATCTTCATAGTAACAATTTTCTGCTTGCTAATTTAACGATATCTGAATAATATTGAAAATGCATTTGTGCATCGTTAAATGCAAGTTTTTAGTAGACATTAATATTCAATTTATGTGAAGCGTGAAGGTTGTTTTTTTGCATTTTTTTGTAATTTTCCTTCACAATGTAATATTTCGATAAGAAATTTACCATGACATCGAACTGTAAAATAATCAGCTAAGTGCCGTAAATATGCTAACGTCATTATTACGTTTATGTCAAATGAAATATAAGCGGTCTATCGTTACATTACTTTATAAAAGAATAATTAGGATTATGTACGTTCTAATTTGTTATCCACCACAACTTTTACTAACCAATTTTTCAAAAGTTTCCACTCGCTACACCGCCTTAATCCGAAAAGTGAATTTCGAAGTGAACTTGGCCGGTGTAAAACGGAACCAATTATCATTCCAAAACATGGAGATGATAGTGAGCAAATGATGAGGTATAAGGGACAATGCATTCGGATGCGGGTTTTAATAGAAATGTGTGATGAACGGAACAGATGATGAATGGAATATTTTATAACAACACGAAAGCATTCAACAAAAATGAGGTAACATACATTACTTGAAAATACTGTGCCAATTTTTTCGCTAAATATCATGAATCGGCAACATTACACGACATATACGAAGGTTAGAATCATAATAACAATACAATTACTGATATCGATAAAATGCATTATCGAATAAATTACACTACCGATGATGCAACTCAACTATTGTAACATTTTGAAATATCGGAGGTTAATTACCAGTCAGCCTGGAACACAATAAAAAAAAGATGACAACAACAAAAATATTGAGAATACTGGCGAAACTATCATGGGAATCAGGAATTTAAATGACCAAAGCTTCAAGAACTGGCTACAGAAAACCAATTGTTATTTTAACAAGAGCGATCCAATACAAGAGAACTTCCAACTTTTGAAATTTTATAATACCATCCAGCCATTGTACAACTAAAACAAGGGAATATGTAATTAAAATCATTTCACACATCCAAAAAAGAAAGCAAAATCAAACTTTGTTAGTAGGTAAACAATACTGGTTAAGATGTTTAATGACCACACTACTACATTCGGAGCACTAGAAATTTTTAGATAATAAACTGCAGCCTGCAAGGTACAAACAAGTTTCGGGAAAGAGATGCGATTCAGAATCAACCAAAGCGATGCGACGAGTGGATACCAATCTTACTTGGAAGGCGCTAAGGGATAGAATGGGCTCCTTGCTACTGCGTTGGTAGATGTCACATACAGGCGCAGTCAATATCTAGATTTTTTTTATAAAAAATGGAAAACAGAAAACGGTTATGGGAAATAGAGCAAATTTCAACCAAGCACACACGAACAGAACAAGAGAGGATGTGTGAGGAGCACTCTGAAAAACCTGTAATTCAATCTCCGGTACGTAGTCTAGATTTCATTACACATAATTAAATCATTGGTACTTCTGAGGCTGATTTACGAATATTTGCAATAGTGCGCTTGCGTCAAATAGAAAGGAAGGTTGTCGCATTGTAGAAAGATGGAATAATGAAAAAGAGGAGCCAATTAACAGTTCTAACCAATTAAAATTTTGCGCTACGTCAATTTTTGCAAATAAAAATTAAATATGTCTTCATGAAAAGGCAGTGAGTGTCAGTGAGCATATTGGCTACGAGATGTAAAGTCGCTCCAGTAGTAAACTGCCTATCAATACCCCGATTGCATATATTAAGAACAGCATTTTTAGCCAAACTATAATGAGGCATACCGCAGACGATTTGAAGATTTTAAAAATGACAGAACATAAGCATGAATGGCCTCTATGTGACTGTCTTAGCTTGGATTCAAAGGAAGCTAGAAAAATGGAAGAATTTGTGAAATTATCGCCCAATAGATTTGACAATTTCATAGCGCTAAATATTTTCATAACGTTGGTTTCGGTTTTACTCAACATGTTCCCGACTGTTGGGTGCCCTGAAAGCGCCCAATCGCGTTGTAAACGAAAATCCGAATGAAAAATGTCATGATGTTGCTGTTTTTATGATTTTTGGACAAAAACGGGTTTCGGACAAAAATTTGTTTCCAATGAATGATCTGCGGGGCTACGAAACATTTTTAAATTCTAAATTTTCCGATAACAAAACAAATCGCAATATTTAATTACTATGAAAAAATCTGCGTCATTGAAAAAATCCAAATTCGGATTTGCTTCATAATAGGCCTCCTGTCCATTCTTATCAGTGCCTAGACCAAGAATATAAATTAGTCGGCCATTTCCGAACGCTGTGTTGACTATGCTGGTCCAATGAACATTCCTATGTCAAAGAGTGGAGGAAATAAGTATGACAAGCTATACGTACGAAGTGTATTTGATTCTAAGCCGATTCATTTCGAAGTCATTTCAGGCAAACGTGAAAACCTTCCCTGCTGCCTTCCATCTGGTTGTGACACAAATTTTATGCTTGTCTATAAAATTTAGAAAACTGGTCAAAAGTAATATAAATTGGAATGTAAGGGAAATGTGCTAAATTGCAATTGCCAGACGGGCAGAGCATGGCATTTAATAACGCCACCCGCACTGCACTTTGGTGGGTTGGGGGAAGCAGATGTAAAGTCAATCAAAAACATCTTAAAAAAATGATCGGTGATCCCAGTTAACTTTTGAAGAATTGTCGATGGTACTTTTCAAAATTGAAGCATCATTAAACTTCAGATGTTTGAATACTGTTACAGATGACAAATATTTAGAAGCTCTAAAGAAGACACCTTTGGATTCATCGATAAAAGAAATTAAAGTTGTTTCGTATATTCAAACAATTTAGGAATTCTTAATAGAGTTGATATTTCTCTGTAGCATGTGATGTCATCTCTTTTACATAATTTAAAAATTGGTGTAAATTTTTTCCATTTTTCGCGAAACACGCCTGTGCTTAAGGAGTGATTGAATAGGAAACATGATGGAGTTAGTGCTGAAGTACATGATGGAAACATGATGGGTTTAGTAGGGTGTCAAAAAAGCCAAACTAAATATTCTACTCGTACGAAGTTGGTTAAATAAGGAAGCGGCAGTCGCAATGAAATATTTTCTAAAATGTTCACTGAAAAAATGTGGAACAACAAATAAAAACTGATCATTGTTTCTAATATTGTATCGCACATTTGATCTCAATAATCGATGCCCAATTCGCAAATAAAATAAACGTAAAACCTTAAGTATAAACATATACTTAGATGTAATGGTAAAACTTTAAAACTCAAAAATAATGGACAAACAGAAACCCGTGAAGACTTAACACACATAATACGAATAGCATAATTCTTGAACAACAATGAGAATTTTTAAAGTTGAATGATAGCAACCACCCCAACACGATAACGCATATTCAAGTCTAAAGTTAATGCAAGCATAGTAGAATTATAGCAATACCGATTTTGGAGCTACTGGTCTTATTAGATATAAAGTTCGTAATGCATTTTATCGACATGTTGCTTCCAACTCAGGTTACAATCAACAATAATTCCAAGGTACTTGAAACTCTCAACAGTTTTAATGGATATGCATGAGCTGGAGCAAATAACGGCATTAAAAAAACTTGAATGATACGTTAACGGTGAATGAAAAATGGTACCAGTAGGCTAAAATGCATAATCTTAGTTTTGTCACTTAAAAATAGGAAATTGTGGTCAAACCATTTCATTAAAACTAAAAGGTCGGCTGCAATTTTATGGTAAAAATCAGTTTGTGATGACCCAAGATAACAAAGCGCTCTTTCTACTTGCCATAAGACCAGCTCCCTCTGGCCTTAATAATAGGACCGTACAGCACAGAAAAAGCGATTATAAACTATAAAATGTTTAGATCGAGACCCAAACAGCCTCAGTTAAAACATACAGAAAATGACCTAGGGGAACCACTAAATGACCCATCACATGAGACACATCAAAGCCCAAAGTGAGTGAGTAACCTTAGACCCAGTTTAATAATAGACGTACTGTACAAAATTGGATCTTTGAGGGCCATTGAGGACAAGAGAAGAGAAGTTCGTAAATTGATTAACAGAACAAAACGACAAGACGCGCGACTGGGATTCTCTCACCAGATATAAGGCTAGCGCTAAGAGCGATAAATAGTAACTTCGCATGACCTTATCCTTAGAACCTAAAAATCTATTGACACCAGTCTACAAAGTGAATGGTGCAACTTATTACCGCAAAAGAGGGTATCATTATCTTTCAGTACTTAATTGAAAGGTCACTTCCGTGGGCTACAAATTCTTTCGGCTTACCGATTTTCGGATGGCGCTGAGGTGCACCAGGTACTTCTTTAACGGGATATTCAATTAAAAGAATTTTTAATTGTTAAACTTTACATAGCAGCTATAGCTTGGACACGTTATAAATTATTACGGTTATGCGCAAATGGAACAACTCGTTAGAACAAAATCTGCTCAATATGTTCATCCGGCTCCTCTTTCTTTAAAACACCAAATAATTTAATCATTATCATCACGCAGACTTTTTTCAGCCGCTATAACTTCAACACAATAAAAATTCGTCAAAAACAAGCAGCAGTATTTCGTAAATCTCACAGTGTGATTTGATTTTGCGTGGAAACCACATTTTTTAACATCCGGTAAGATGGTAGAACCTTAAATTTAAAAACACTCGTTAGTTTGTCAATATTCTCAAGAATTTGCTCTTCAAAACGCAAAAAACATATTCAAATCGGGTTAATGGCCTAGAAGAAAACAACTTTAGGTAATAATAATAATAGTGTTTTATTTTAATGCATAAGCCTTAGCTTTTGTACATGAACATTTACAATAATAACAAAAACAATTATGCAACATCTTAAAAACTAACTGCAATTATGCATCTTAAAACTTAAATTAAATATAACGTTTTTAAAATTATCAACAGAGGTTAAATTTTTTACCGCAGGTGGCAAGCTGTTCCAAGTGACAATCGCATTTGTTAACCACGAATTATTATAAATATTAGTTCTGTTGACGGGTAAGTTAATATTTTTTGTTCGTAGTGATTTGGAGAAATACAATTTATCATACAAATACAAAGGGCAACCTGATTTAATAACACGAAAAATAAAAAGAGCAGTCCTATAACGATAAAACTCAAACAAGTCACAACCAAAAACCGAATGTTTAAAATCAGAAACGTGATCAAATTTCTTTAAGTCATAAACATAACGTACACAATTATTAAAAGTAATCTGAAGCAAACGTTTTGACGAACTATCACAATTTGAAAATATCACATCACAATATGAGCAAATTGGTATAACCAAACTTTTCACCAAGTATATCCGTAAGTCAACTGGACAAATTTTTTTTATTAGCCTCAACGAGTACAAACTATAATTAACTCGCTGACACAATAAACTTACATGATCACTCCATCCCAGCTTAGAATTCACGATTAGCCCTAGATTATTAACAATTGGAACAAATAAAATAGTATCATTATTTAAGACGAGTTCAGGTACAATACCATGGGAGCTATTTTTGGAGAAAAATAATGCTTTATTTTTAGAAGGATTTATGGTAAGCACATTATTCTTGGACCATAGCGAAAAAGTGTTAAGATCATAATTCAGAAATCTCACAATTTCATCTAAATTCGACAAGTACACAATTGCAAATCATCAGCATAAAAATGATAAGGACAATTTAAAATAAACCAGGATAAATCATTAATGTAAATAGAAAAAAGTAGAGGACCTAAAATTGAACCTTGGGGAACACCAACAAGAACATCCCGTAGGACGGAAATAGCATCACCGTGCTTTACAAATTGTTTACGATTATCAAAATATGAATGTAACAATAAAATAGCAGAATTAGAGAACTTATAATACAACTTAAGCTTTTGAAGCAACTGTGTATGATTGACACAGTCAAAAGCCTTAGCGAAATCCAAAAGTACTAAAATCACAAATGAGTTACATTTATCCAAAGTAGCAGAAATATTATCAACTATATGAATAAATGCGGTTGTAGTACTATGACCAGATTTGAAACCCGATTGAAATTTGCAAAGAAAATCAAAACAATTAAGGTGCTCAAGCATTTGTATTTGCATAATTTTTTCCAAAACCTTAGAAAGGGCAGGCAAAATGCTTATCGGACGAATGTCATAAACAGTAGAAATAACATCCTTCTTAGGAAGAGGAATAATCGAAGCCACTTTCCATTACTCATGAAATACTGATTTCGTTAAACACTGGTTCACAATGAATGTGATACTTATGTGGCAAAAACAAATCAATAAATAATTTCAATATTTTGAAATCAACCATATCATATGCTATTGAATGTGATTTAATAGCTTTAATAGCATTCATTACCATAAGCTCATCAACACAATCAAAAAAAATGTATAACCATCAGAACTACAATAATTAGAATCCGGCAAAGGCAAAACGCCTAAAGATTCACTAAAATTACTTATACCGTCTAAAATGTCATTAGCAGGAAAAGTAATACCAAGCAATTATAAATTGTTCCATGTAAGCTTAGGATTATGTGCATATTCCCAAAGTAAAACTTATTTTTCGCTTGATTGATGCAAGCATTAGTTTTATTTCTAAGAAATTTAAAAGATTCCCAATCAAACACTAATTTGGAACTTTTATATTTCTTGTGAGCAAAATCTCTAACCAAGGAGCAGTAGGACATTTTTGAATACTTCGTTTCCGAGGAACACAAGCAGAATCTAACTGTAACACATATGAATTAAATACATGAACAATATCGTTGATGTCATTAAAAAAATAGATTCCACTCCAACCTAAAGAAAAGAACTTATCTATAAAATGTTGTAGCAAGCATAAATCAAATCATGATCCGATATGGCAGGAACTACTAATTGACCAAAAGAAATTATATTGCATTTATCGGGCACATATAAAATTATTAAATCTAATAAAGTGCTATCTAATCTAGTTGGATTAAAAGGTAAGTAGCACAAGTTATGTAACCTCAAGCAATCACTTAACTTATTATTTATCGACATTGTTACGACTGTATGGTCGCAACGACGATTTTTGTGTTATTTTATTCACCCCGGTTGTTGTCTTCGTTTCGCCCATCTTCTCTTATGTTTTTATTCACCTCTGTGTCTGTCTGTTAAATTGTGCGCTGAACGCACCCGCGACTTTTGTTTTGTTCCCCATCGTTTGGTGGCGCAGAGGTGAAGAGAGGACGAGAAAGAGAGAACGGTGCGCATCGAGTGTGTGCAAAGTAAAACGTTTTGGAAAAAATGATTTTTCTTATATGTCTCTCTTTTGTACCAACGAAAATTTGATATAAAGGAGAGACAGAGAAGAGAGATTCATTTCTTCTAGAACGTTTTACGAGTTGTGCGGCGCTCGAATGTTTGTTGATTATGTCAGTCGAGTTGTGATTTTGGAAAAGATGATTCGAGTTTGGAATTTTAAAGTAATAAGTCTAGTTTTGGTTTTGATATTATCGATTGGTAAATTTTGTAAAAATTAAAAAGTCGAGTAAGGAATGGTTGAAAAAAAAATTCTAAGAGTAATGTTGGGGATTGTGTGTTGCTTTCCCGTAATATAGTGTGATACACAAATAAAGTTGTAATAAAAATTAAAATTCTTTGTAATAAAATAAATTAAAATAATTTTGTGCTTAATTATTGATTTTGTTTTGGATAAATATAAAATAGAAACATATAAAAATTAGTGAGAATTACAGTTTACTACAAAAAATACAGTTTCTCTTGAATGGTTCGAAAATCAAATTAAAATTTGAACTGGGTTTTAGTTTCGAAACAATCGCAAAGTTTAAATGACAATACTAAATTATTAATAAACGGTGCGCGAGTCTCATTTTAAAACTAAAAACAATATTAATGTTGATAGTTTCATCGGTACATAGTTGGTTGTTTCGTTTTTGTAATAAACTAGTACATATATCCAATCATACGTTACACAAAATATAAAAAGATAAAGCGCAAAGTACAGGGTGGTCAACCCTGGTTGTTTCGTTTTTGTAATAAACTAGTATATCCAATCATACGTTACACAAAATATAAAAAGATAAAGCGCAAAGTACAGGGTGGTCAACCACGAGGCCATTCGCAGTTTTGGTGTGATATTAGTGGAAAGACACCGGCACTGGTAGCCCATCGGGCACTTCTTCGAGTAGCACCTGTGTCGGTCGGGCACAGCGGCAGCGTTGAGTAGCTGCATCGGTGGAACGGGGAACGGCATAACTCAGCCGCAACGGTACGGGTGGCGAAACAACGCCCTACTAACGAGGATTAACCGGCGGGTGTGCTGCATCGGTAGAGCGGGTAACGGTATAGCCAAGCCGCAACGGTCCGGGTGGGGCAAGGTCACCTGAGGCATGACGGCCGCACAAGGCCGCATCAGTTGATTATATTATTAAGGTACAATTTTAATTTTTTTTAAATTTCTATTTTAATTTTTTTCTTTAAATTCCTTTTCTTATATATTTCAATTTTTTTAATTTTCTTAAATTTTTTTGTAATCGAGCGCCGCACAGCGGGTTCACGCTCGATGCGCATTGTTCTATCTCTCTCTCGTTCTCTTTTGTAGTGGTACGGGTGGGAAGTGTGTTCTTTTGGGAAGTTGTTTCGCTTTGTTTTCCTTTTGTTTTCCCAATAGAAAAAAAAAATTTATAAGATGAATTACTAATTTTTCGGGTGCGGTGTGATGGGAGAGGAGACTCCCTCTGTGTCGGTTTAGTGTTTGCGGTCCCTTGGTGCCCGCATCCAATTTCGTAACCGGGGCTTTGCCTTGTTTGAATTCGAATGGATGCGCGCACCAAGGCACCTCTACCGGTTTATAATTTTGTTGTGTTCGTTCCTCAGGTTCCGGCCGACGAATTTCGGCGGAACTCGGTATTATTATTATTTGCGTTCCCCCTAACTTTCTGTATGATCACGGTGTAAGCCAGGAGCGTCATGCAAGCCTCAAACCCCACGACCTTAGCACTTCTCCCTGAGAACGTAGCCGGCAAAAATCACCGTGGAGGCCTCTGCATGCGCTTAGTGAAATCTGCAGGTTGGCAGTAGCCAGCCTGTAACAACATGTTAAAATTAAAATCTCCACAACATATAACTTTCTCATGTAGTGATAGGTATTCTAAAAAATAAACTCAATATTATTAATCAGATGTGAATGCAGATTGTCACTTGGAACAGCAATACCACTACATACGTTACATGAAAGGAAATTTAAACAATTAACGTGTTGATTGCAGCTGGAATCCGAAACTTCGTATGATGGGGCAACCTTGTACGAAAATTTGCATTATTAAATTCCCGAATATTAACTCCAATAGGCCAAATATCAGGATCAAGAGTCGTATCTTGTAATTCCGCAGGTAAACCTAATTTAAAGCATGAATAATGCAAAGAACCAAGATCTCTTCCTTTAGGCACCAATTTAAACACTCTACAAAAATTAGTATCCAAACATGCTTTCACCATCGACAAAATATCATCTTCAGATGTATCGGAATGAAATTATGCAATCAGAGCATCGGCTTCAGAATAGCACTTAGTCCCACAAAATGATTTGTTTAATACACCAGACGTGGAACTAAAGCCAAGACTTGCAGGTTTAATAACAGGCGTAACATAACTTGAACGATCAGATGTATCAGCAACTAGATAAATGATTGACAGCCGTGACGCACCAGATGATGAATCCAAAGACAAAGGCAAAGAAAAGGACAAGTTACCCAACTTCGTAACACTATTATTTGTTTGCTCATGCACACTGTTCAACTCCACAGCTAGATTAGCAGGATTTACAACTTGTTTTATTTCTTGATGAGAGACCTTAGAAACATTTGCTGAAACATTCTTCGGTTTAACATGAACCGGTACTTTTAAGATATCAGCATACGAGGACGACGATGCATCTTTCTCACTATAATTTACGACAGCTGAAGTAGCGGTTACCTTATTATTCATTACCTGAACTGAATCCGCCACATAGTTTAATTTAACGTCCATTATCTGTTCGCCATGTTCGCCTTATTGTCAATCTTCACCATTGAGGCAAATTTCTTCAATCGATTTAGCTCGAATGCCAATTAATCAAAATCATTGACAATTAAAAAGTGTTATCCAGACGTACAACAAAAATAGAAATAACCTACATCGGGCAAATATTTAAGGGAATGCAATGATTGGATACATTTACTCGTACGTCAGAACGAAAAATTCAACGATTTCATAAAAAAACTACATGTCTGGAAATGAAATGTCTCGTTATCAACTAAATTACGATGAATGGTTATTGTACTATTAGAGTTAACTAAACGGCACAAAAACCAAAACTATTATTGTGATTGTGGATGGTTTACAACGTACATCAAATTATGTTAAAACTAAGAAAATAAATAAGTAATTATAAACGACCGAAATAATAATGAGAAAGCTATAACCGTTTCAGTATGCAACATGCAAGGAATACCAGTATCTCTACACAATAAAAATCCCAAGTCAGTTTCGCAAAGATTTCGTTAATGTGAAATGTGTTTTTGTTAATATGAAAAGAAAAGGATTGCTGCACATACACTGATTGAGGTTTGAAATTATGTATTTAGAATATCCTAATCATTCAGTTGTAATAAAACATAGTGCGGCATCCCCTTAATCGAGAAAGAATGATTGGAAAACCCGTAAAGGCCAAATAGAACTCCCTAGCTCATATTTCAACAGTGATTATTAAAATGTCCAGCCAGTTTCTTTGAGCTTGTCTATATTCTTGAATTTCAACGAAAATTCATTTTATAATTCCAAATATATTACGCCAATTAAAATTAACAAACTCAATAAATACGCCAATTTACATAGAGAGAAAAAATAATAAATTTAAATGAAATCAATGAAAAACTAGATAGAGCAAGTAGAAAATTTTATTCATAGAAATAAAAGTGATCTATTAAAAATTATGTAATCTCTGGTATCAAGCAGAGCACAATGGGTGTAAACTCAGTAAGGTAAGCCCAAGTCTGCCAAGAGGATTGTTATGACTAACGCTTACGGCCAGATCCTTTCCCTATAGAATCTAAGACGAAAATAAATTAAAACTATTTAAGCTTGAATTTACTCGCTCTTATGCATCGAATTAATTTAAAAGTTATTTTCATGTAGGGAAAATTTAGATACAATTTTTTCTAGGCTATGTCATCTAACTATTCATCTAACCATACTATCCACTCAAAGGTGTGACAGCCAGAACACATTACTTTATTAACACCCGATTACAATCGGTTCATTACATAAACGTATTGAAATGAGAATTATATCCCCTTTGCTGCCCGGTAACACAATTGTGTGGGTAGGGGCGGGCAAAAGTATCATGTCAAAAATTAATTTTTGTATGTGTTTTGAACTAATTTACACATTTATAAAATCCATTTAACTGGTTTTCGTCCGAAAAAACACTATATCTATACACACAATTGTGTGGTTACGCCATTACATATTATGATTTTTTACTCCCACATTTGTGTGGTTTGGACTTAAATTGAGCCAAAAGAAAAAGTTTTCTTGGTTGAAAAAAGGATATTGTTTTATAAGTAGGCAGCTTTTTATATTGATTTTGTTTTAATAAAAAGGTTTTCTTACTTCCGTCTATCATCTAATATAGAAAAGACGTATTTTAATTTAGTAAGACACAAATTCATATTTATCGACAAAGTTTCAACAGGTTATGGGCCCAGATTACGATTATTTGTGCATTAGAGAACGGCGATAATTAAAATACATTTAAAATGTCGGAAATGGCATTTTCTTCAATAGAAAAACTAGGGCGTGATAATTATGATTCGTGGAGGTTCGCTGTACAAGCATATTTTGTATGCAGTCATAGATGAAGAAGAAAACGAAAAAAAATTAGAAAGGCACGCGCAAAATTGGTTTTGTTGATTGACAAAATAATTTACCCACATGTGCAGAATACAAAAACTGCTAAAGAAGCATGGGATGAATTGGAGAAAGCTTTCCAAGACGTTGGATTAACCAGGCGAGTAGGTTTACTCAGGAGTGAATAAAGTGGTCACGTACGCTTATAAGTTAAATGGGGTCGGATTGGCCGTGACGGATGAATGGACTGGAACGTTGCTATTATCGGGTCTACCGGATGTATACAGACCGATGATTATGGGAATTGAGGCTTCCGGAATTAAAATTTCCGCTGATATAATTAAAAATAAAATATTGCAAGATGTCAAGAATGAATCTATGACAAATAATGCAGCATTAGTTACCAAGAACGTTAAGCCCAAAAGTAAGGACAAGAAGGTCATTCGATGTTACAATTGTAACAAATTAGGCCATTATGCGTCTAATTGTCCAGAGAAACGGTCTACAACACCTCAGAATGAAAACACTTTGTTTGCATCGTTTCTGAGTACAACCTCGAAATCATCAGAGTGGTATATTGATTCAGGAGCTTCAGCGCATATGACCGAACACGGGAATTGGTTCAAAAAAACCACAGAGCCACCAACGAACAATGAGGTCGTGACTGCAAATGACTCTCGTCTGACCGTCAGAAGTGTTGGAGTCATTCAGCTGGAGGCCAGTGATGAAGGTGTTGTCAATGTGGAAGGAGTTATGTTTGTTCCAGATTTGTATGCAAACCTTTTATCCGTCAGCCAAATAGTAAAAAGCGGTAAAAAGGTGGTATTTGACAACAGTGGGGCAGTGTTTATGATCAATCGCACAAAGTAGTTATCACAGCAAAACATGAAAATGGTATGTTTATATTAAAACGACCGAGTGATATTGGCCATGATATCCAGTTCTGAGACGCCTAGATCAGATAAAGTGTTATGGCATCGGCGAATGGGACACCTAAATTTCAACAGTTTAATGAAGTTGAAATCAGAACGAGCAGTAGGTATTAATTTTAGCCAAATTAACCACGATGGGTGTTCAATTTGTTTGAGGGTAAACAAATACGTTTTCTCTTTAAAGAAGTTGCAATTCGGGCCAAAGGCTTGATTTAATACATTTTGATTTATGCGGTCCAATCGAATGTGCTTATGTTGGAAGTGCAAGATATTTTATGGTGTTCGTAGACGATTCCACAAGGCGCGTTTTTGCCTACATACTTAAGTCAAAAACAGATGTAGTCAATACTTTTGTGGAATTTAAAAGGCTTGTCGAGAACCAGAGTGGAAGCACCATAAAAATTTTACGTACCGATAATGGTTCTGAATATTGCAACGAGCAATTTTTGAAGATCATACGCACGTCAGGTATTCAGCATGAACTAACCGCACCGTATACGCTGGAACAGAACGGAGTTGCAGAACGCATGAACCGAACTATAATAGAACGTGCACGATGCATGATATTTGATGCCCACCTAGATAAACAATTTTGGGCAGAAGCAGTGTCTACCGCCGCGTATATAATTAATCATTCACCGTGTAGAGTGATCAATGGAATGACATCAGGAGAAGCGTGGTCGGGGAGAAAACCGGATTTGTTGCGGTTTCGAGTGTTGGATGCATATCAAAGTAAAAGCGGAAAAAATTAGACCCAAAGTCGAAGATGGGAATCTTTGTCGGTTACAGTGAAGTATCGAAGGCATACCGAGTGTATACTAAGCGGATAGTTAGTTGTGATGTGTTTTTTCACGAAAATCAACGTGTTGGGGAACGGATACTGTCAGAATCAGTCAGTAATTATTTAGAAATTTTCCCGGAAGCGTCAATAATTGATGATAACACCGCAAATTTGTCGCAGACTACAACGAATAATCCAGATCTGAATCACAGTACAGGATCATCCGCTAAAGTGACCAATGATGATACACTGTACACGACCAGTGAACAGGAAGATGATGATGAAACTCATCAAGTAACAACTGATGACTATGTACCTCCTGAAACAGCCCAGATTAATATGGATGAAGGCGTAGTTAGACGTTCCTCCAGACAACCTAAGCCAGTAAATTGGTATGACTATATGACTTACAATGTACATTCAATCGAAATGGATGATCCAGTCACTGTCAACCAAGCATTGAATCGAGCGGATAGTGAGAAATGGAAAGAGGCTATACGTAATGAATATAGTTCTTTGCAAGAAAACAGCACTTGGAATTTAGTGGATCTTCCACCAAATCGAAAGCCGATCAACTGTAAATGGGTATTCAAAACCAAGAGGGACGCAACTGGAAAGATCATAAGGTACAAGGCGTGACTGGTAATCAAAGGTGGTTGTCAAGAGAAGGGCATTGATTACGCAGAAACTTATTCCCCCGTGGTCA
Source organism: Nephrotoma appendiculata (assembly GCA_947310385.1). Classification (NCBI taxonomy): domain Eukaryota; kingdom Metazoa; phylum Arthropoda; class Insecta; order Diptera; family Tipulidae; genus Nephrotoma; species Nephrotoma appendiculata. The sequence continues at coordinate 70,584,368 of OX371223.1, forward strand.
GGTATAGCTCGATTAGGACGCTAATTGCAATTGTCGTGAAATTTGATCTTGATATTGATCAATTGGATGCAGTGACGGCGTTTTTACAAGGGGATCTCGATGAGGAGATCTACGTGACGCCACCGGAAGTTTATGCAAAAGGCAATAAAGTGTGTTATCTCAATAAATCATTGTATGGCTTAAAACAGGCAAGCCGCATTTGGAATATAACGTGCATCTATTACCAAGTTAGTGGAAATAAGATATTTGTTGCTGTTTATGTGGATGACCTGATAATATTCACGAACGACAAAGAAATGAAAAGGAAACTCAAAAAGAACACCTGATGTCGACATTTAAGATGAAAGATTTGGGTGAAGCGCGGTATATATTAGGTCTACAAATAACACGCGATCGCAAGAATGGTCTGATTTGGAGTGACCAAGAACAATATATCAACGAGATGCTCTCTCGTTATAATATGATGAAATGTAATCCAGTATCGACGCCCATACACATTAATCAAAAACTGTCAGCGGAGTTTTACCCAAACACAAAAAAGGAATTGGATGAAATGGCTGAAGTGCCATACCAGTCAGCTGTTGGACGTATTTTGTTTGTAGACGTGTCCAGACCAGATGTGTGTTATGCCGGGAATTTAGTTAGTCGATTCAACATTAACCCTGGACAGGCTCATTGGACAGCTGTTAAACGTATTCTAACACCCCAATTATCGAAGTCGTCTCACTTCAAGTGACGTGACTACAGTCGTGTCACGTCGCGCCAAAATTGGTATTATTGAAGTCGTTTTAAACGACACGCATACTACAATAGAAATATCGGGCAGCCCTAATAATTTGCTCAAATTTGACAAGCCATTCAATGTCAAAAATCAAAATATTTACGAATATTTTATTGTAAAATACACGTAAATTGAAAATAGGTAAGTAAAATCTAATTATTTAATGATTAAATTAATTTCCAGGAACCGTACCATAATTTATTGTGAAGACAAAATATCTTTCACGTAAAAATTTGTTATTTTCCATCGTAATTAAAAATTAAGAAGAGGTGGTTTGAGGCATCCAAATTTTCAACAAAACTTCGATTATTGAATGATAAATTTATCTTATATATTTACGACAGTAAAATATTTGCAAAATAAAAATAAATTGTATTACAAAAAAAATCATAAATGTGTTTCATTAATGAACGTCGCATACAATATTCTTGTCACTTGAAAAAATTAAGTGACTGTTGTCGTATCATGTGACTAGAGTCGCAACAAACGACTTCGATAATAGCAAAAATGAAGTGACGTGACTAAAGTCGTCTAAAATGACGTGAGACGACTTCGATAATTGGGGTGTATGTTATTTGAAGGGAAGCGCAACGGCTAAATTGGAATTTAGAAAAAATGGTTACAGTCGTTTATCTGTTTTTTCTGATGCTGATTGGGCGAGCTATTTGGACCAGAGACGATCAACTACAGGATATGTTTTTACATATCAAAACGGCCCGATATCCTGGAATTCCAGAAAACAACCCACAGTGGCACTGTCAACAACTGAGGCCGAATATATGGCATTAACTTCAGCCACACAGGAGGCGATTTGGTTAAACGGATTACTGCGAGAGTTATTTGTCGAAACTTCAAAGTGTGTGAAGTTTTTTGCGACAACAGGAGTGCTATGAAGAATTAAAAAACGCTTAAAAAGTACCAGTTACCATCCAAGAACACTTTATTCGTGACATGATAAATGACAAACGTATCGAACTTTTGTATGTTTCGACCAATGATATGTTAGCAGATGTATTGACAAAGGGACTCAATACTGCCAAGCACCAGAAGTTCATCAATGCAATGGGACTTTGCACTATGAAGAAATAGAATTCTAGTGGGGGTATTGAAATGAGAATTATATTGTTTTATAAGTAGGCAGCTTTTTATATTGATTTTGTCTTAATAAAAAGGTTTTCTTACTTCCGTCTATCATCTAATATAGAAAAGACGTATCTATTTTAATTTAGTCAGACACAAATTCATATCTATCGGCACAGTTTCAACAAAACGACCTCGGAAAATGTCCAAATCTGGAGGAAATAAACGAGGGATCAAGACTTTTGCGGGGGCACCAATCCTTTCATGGGAGTCAAAAACGGCTAAGCAGCCAATTCTATTGGAGAAAACTTTATAAAGGGTTATCCAATTCAAGCTTGATAAAGTAAACTTAAAAAAACACACACAAAATATTCGGAATGTATTGTAATTTTTATTTCATTTTACAGATTGATCCTTGCCATTTTTAGTTAAACAAGATATCATTCAAATGTCCTCCACGGGACTTCTTACAGGCCTTGATTCTTTTGAGGTAATTTTCAATGACTTTTCGGCACATTTCGGGCGGTATCTCGGCCATTACCTTACGAATATTAGTTTTCAATTCGTCAAGAGTTTGAGGATTGTTTGCGTAAACACGATCTTTCGCGTAGCCCCACAAAAAGAAATCCAAAGGCGTTAAATCACAGGATTTTGGAGGCCAATTGACATCAGCCAATCGCGAAATCAAACGTCCAGGAAATTTCTCTTGCAAAAGATCTCGATTTGCTCGTGTTACGTGACTGGTTGCTCCATCCTGCTGGAACCACATATCGTCAAGATCATAATCTTCGATTTTCGTAAAAAAATAATCGGTTAACATGCGGCCATAGCGCTCAGAATTGACGGTAACGGTTCGTCCATGGTTGTTCTCAAAAAAATACGGCCCAATCACACCACCAGACCACAATGCGCACCAAACAGTGACTTTTTCCAGGTGTAATGGCTTCTCTACAATCAATTGTGGATTTTCTGAGCCCCAAATTCTACAGTTTTCTTATTAACGTATTCACCAAGCGAAAAATGAGCTTCATCACTGAAGAAAATTTTGTTCGAAAAGTCAGCATCGACGGCCTGTTTTTCCAACACCATGCTCCATATTCTTAAATGCTCCATATTCTTAAATGGCAGAATGTCAACTAAATAAATGACAGCGTACTTGACGTTTATTTTTGACAGATGTCGGTATACAGATTTCTACTTTATCAACCTCGAATTGGATAACCCTGTATGTTTTGGTTCCTTAAACAATAGATATGAGATCAACAGACTAAAAATCTTGATTACGTAGACATTTTAAATTCAAAGAGCAAGTACCATTTATAGGATTTTGTGGAACACGGTTGAATTAATTAACTGGATAACAGTAATAATAAAATTGTAAAACTCCTACCAAACCGGTTAATGTTTACAAATAAAACTGTAATCCAGTTAGAATTGAAAATTCCAATTAATTTTACGGTCTTGCTCTTGGTCAAATAAATTTACACCTGCTGTTAATTTCCCGCCAAATCGGAAGCAAGTACATACACCGCAAAAAAAAACAAAATTACCATAATTCATGTTACATGCAGGCAGATCATAAACTCGGTCGTCACAACATAATTCTATTTAATAAACAAATTAGAAAAGAAAAACCCCGAAATAAAAATGTCTAGTGACTAAACACAACCTAAAACATATTGATTTAACAAATAATTTTCTTGTTTTATCATGATTTTCCTCATAAAATACAATTTATGGCCAATAATTGCATTTTCAACTTTCGTAAATAGCACAGTGCAGTGTCACCCACCATTCTATGTATTACCAATTATCCAAAAGTGGGAGCTGCGAAACAAAAAACTTACACTGGCGGGTTTATATAGAAGCAGTTATTTGGTGGTTTGGGTTGGGTTGGGGTGGTATATATTGGCAGTCGTCAAGTGGAAAATGATGACACAACAATAAAACAATAACAAATCGTCAGAGGCACACGCACGATTATTGTTTGGACGATTCTAGACACGAATAAAATTTTTATCAAATTATTTTGGTTAATTCACAAGACAAGATGTTTTCATTTTATACTTTTCATTGAATTTAGTTTTCTCTTGTGTTCCCTTCCCGTCGTCTACACAACAACAACAATATAAAGGAACCCAACAACAACAACAATACAGTCTCGAGACAAAAAAAAAACATAACCGAAGAAAACTGTGTCACACTTTTTTTCTATATTTCCACCGATCGATTATTCAATATACGCGAAAAATTAGATAGAATATAGATTTCTGTACTTTAACACATAATAATTATATTACATTGGAGAATAAAGGATTTAAGCACTTACTTGTTGTTCCAATTTTTGATGTCGACTGTTATTCACGGTTGTCATTGTGCACGATTTGTTTGTATTTTTAACAAACCAATTTGTTGTAATTAATAATATATCGTATTTCACACAAACCACACACTTTTTATACAAATTTATTAATCAAATTATATTTTTTATATAATGCAAGCACAACTACACAATTATTATTAATTTAAATCACTTTTTTTTACTAAAAATAATTCCGCACAAAAACTTCAACACGTTCAATTTCGTTTGTTTCTGTTTGCATACTGAAAAATTGAGAGAGCAAACAAGAAAATGAGAGATTTTGATTTTTTGTTTTGTTATTTTGCCATAAAAACGTTTATAGTTCATTAACATTTTTATAGTAAGACTAGCGGATTTTGTACGAACTGTTTAGAGAAATGTCAAATTTCGAGCAGAATTTCACATGTCACTGGTTGGCAAATTATTTTCATTTCGTTTGTTTTACAATTTTAACAATCAACTGTGTAAAATGAGTCAAATCGAAAAATTAATTGCCAATAATAAATTGGCCGAGGAAATATTAAGCTCGCTTAAGCAACAGGTACGTACAGTTTGCGAAATCTTAATTGCATTGTTATCTAACGTGATTGGTGATTTCACAGCTAGCAGCAATTAAAAATGAGAGAATTGCTCAACGGATCCGGCAATTGGAACGAGAAAATGCAGAACTACGTGTACAAGTCGAATCCGCTAAGACTGAGCTCATTAATTTAGAGGTGAAGAATGGTAAAATACAAATACCAATACCAGGTGCAACATTTGTAAAGTGTAGTGAAGTGATCCCTCCGGTAGCGACACAAACACCGGTAACCGCGGCCTCCGAAACCAAAATCGAACCAAAAACACCAAAAGAAAAGAAACCGGCAAAAGAGAAACAACCCGCCAATAAATCGGCAGGCGAACCGGAAGGACCAATCGATGTAGGCCGTCTTGATTTTCGGGTTGGAAAAATTGTCGACGTACAAAAGCATCCGGACGCCGACTCCTTGTATGTAGAGAAAATCGAGTGTGGCGAACCAAATCCACGCACTGTAGTATCCGGCCTGGTAAAATACATACCGATTGAGGAGATGAAAGACCGTATGGTCGTAATTCTATGTAATCTTAAACCGGCGAAAATGCGAGGTGTTACATCTGAAGCGATGGTAATGTGCGCCTCAACCGCAGAAAAAGTTGAAATACTAGCGCCACCAGCGGGTGCTGTACCCGGAGATTTAGTCCACTGTGAAGGATATACTCGTAATCCCGATGCACAGTTAAATCCAAAGAAGAAAATTTTTGAAACGTGCGCTCCCGACCTACTTACTGACGGTGAATTGGTGGCCTGTTTTAAAGGCACACCGTTGAGTATTCCGGGCAAGGGCGTCGTGAAGGCACAAAGCTTAAAGAACGTTCAAGTTAAATAAAATGTATAGATTTTTTTGTATAATTTTGTAATAAATTTGACACCATACGAGAACTCTACAAATGTTGGTTTTGTGTATATCGGTAATGCAGAGTAAATCTCTAATCGAATTTTTTATGGCTCGAAATTTATAGATTTTTATCCGGAAACGATACAAATTTTTAGAAACAAGTTTATATGATTTTTAAAAATATTCAAAAGTTGTGGAATGTCATATCTATCAAAAAAAAAATGCCACTGGTTCCATCCAGGATCGAACTGGAGACCTTCTGCGTGTAAAGCAGACGTGATAACCGCTACACTATGGAACCGATGGAAGTTTATGCTCGATTAATACTTTGTCCTTAGTAGAGCAATTAAAGAAAAATATTAGGCCGACCTATATGCTATGAGTGTGACATATATTTCGAAAGGCGCTAGTGTCATCGAAAATTACGTATAGTATATGAGTGTTTATGGTGATGGGTCCAAAGTCGGGTTTAAAAAGTTGATGACTGTGGCGAATGCTTTTGCCAGAGTGGTATTGGGGGCGATTATTTCAACCCTACACACTCTATGGTCTGAATTGGTTGACTCACCTTTTAATTATAAGAGGGAGTGGATCACCGTGCGAGAGACTGTGCGAATGTTGACTAAGGGCAATAAATTATTGAATGAAATGAAAGATAGAGGGACGGAGCACCAAAGAACACAACGGTCACGGCTGATCTTAGAGAATATGAATGTATTTTCCAAGAATAGGCCCGTAAGCCCAAAAGTCCTTCCGAACAATCTAATTGTGCGTTTGAAGTTTGGTGATACAACAAAAGTGATGATGAATGAGTTATCGGTTAAGAGTGAGTTTTGCAAAATGCGAATGAGTTATTTTGCACATGTGGAAGTGTATACAGATGCTAGTGTGAACGATGACCGAGTAGGTGTAGGAATCTATATTCCTTCAATGAGGAAAGGAAAATGGTAAGAGTGAATGAAAGTATCTGTATAATGAATGCAGAGTTGATTGGAATTATGGAAGGGATCAAGTTGGCAATGACACAAGGGAGGAGGAGGGTAGTGCTATTCTCCGACTCCCGGGGTTGCTTGGTTGAAGATGTAAATGAATATGAATTCATGGATGCAAGAGATGAACTTCGCATGTTTCAGGTGAATCTGTAGAGAAAATGGGAGAGCGAGTTTATTGAAAAATGCCAGGTGAAAGGCAAGAAGTACTTTGAGCTGGTTAGTTCTCCAATGAGGCGATATTTTTTTAAGGAGATCAAAGGAGATACTAGAATGTTACGAACAATGGAACGTGTGAGATTGAATCATGGTAATTGGAAAGAGTGTAAAGAAACGCAATTTGATTGAGTGTGAATTATGTGAACGCTGCTTGATTGTGGAGGACATCGAACATTTGATTCTGAAATGTTCTTCATTCAATCAGAATAGACAAATGTTCGATAAGCCTCTTGAACGCAAGGAATCTGACTGAATTATTACGAATGGGGATCCACGTATATAAGAATGTGTATGATTTTATAAGAATGAATCAGATAGAATTATGAAAGGGGATCGATGCGTGAAAGATGAGTAAAAGATAAAACAAAAATGTAAAATTTGTAAAATTTGAATGAAAATTGTAAAAAATGTAGATGTTGAAACCGAGCCAAATGGCACCATATTTTTGGAGCTAGTGCAAAATAAATAAAAAAAAAAAAAAAATATGAGAATTAAATGTAATCATGTTTGGATCTGATAAGCCAACTATGCTTACGCTCTCCCGCGGTTTAATTGTCTTCGTGTCAATGCATATTTGAAGTGGGCCGGAACTAAATTTGACTAGCTTTTACTTTATAATATATGAACGTATACCGTGTTGCGATATCGTTTTTGAATGAAAAGCGCTAGCCAAAGAAAATGTTCTGCGACAATAGGTTTAGAACCCCTGCATGAGGGCCCCCTCAGAATTTATGGTATTATTTAATTTAAAAAAAAAATCTTAATTTTTATGAAGTTATCTTTCTGCCATCTTGATAGTTACTGCACCGTTTTCCATTCTCTTAGGGCAGGTTTATGATTGCGTTCGTTCGTTCATTCAAACAATTATTTTCGACCAATCATATTGCTCCAAAATGACGACTTTTTGCTTTTAATTTTTTCACAAGAGATGATTGGTCGAAAAAAATTGTCTGAATGAACGAACCAACGCCTTTACTTCTATAAAACGAGCACGCCCAGCAAACAAAACGAAAAATAATGTTGAATGTTATCGAGCGCCACACCCCTCCTCCCCCCAATTGTGGCTACCAGGTTACACAATACCATCAGGAAAACCTGCCCCAATGGAAAAAAATCTTATTTACTTCATGTCGCATTTTTATGATTGCTACTACCTCTCTGAAGTGTTGTACACTGTTTAAGACCTTTCGTCTTGGTTACAGTCCGTGTTAGCTATGTTATGCCACATTATGGAGGTTTTTAGGGTTCGAAGTCAGCGTTCGATCATCCCCTTATAGTTCGGATTGAATGCGGTGCACCTTGCGTTCGAACCGTAACATAATTGATCATTTTTTTAATAGATGAGGTTCAAACTGGGCGTCCGCGTGCAATCTGGTTATGCATTGCCTCAGCCCAATTTGTTTATCTGTTAATCATAATGGAAGACCAAAACGTTAATGTTCGTCAACAACGACGCTGTGACTGCTTTAATTAGGTATTTCACAAAAGTACGAATGTTTATTTATTTGAAGAGGAAAAGAGCCACTACCTGTTAGAAGTGTAATTTTCATAATGCATCTTGCAATACTATTTCTATGTATTATTTTTTCTATGTCCTCTCTTCCTTCATTATTCATTTTTCGTTCATAAGAGTACATGTGTGCAACAGCTTTTTATATTAATAATAAAACATTATAAGTAATCTAAAATCATCGGCTTTATTATTTAACAAATTAAGTACTTTTATTGAGATTCCAACAAGTTATGGGCCCAGGGATCGCAATTAATAAACATTATTAAAATAAAAGTGACGTTTTGTAAATATTTTTCGGTTTTTTTTGTGCGACGTATTAAATCCGTGCAAATAAACCGTGGCTGTTTCTACGGACAAATATAGCATTCCAAAATTAAGTGGTGATAACTATTTCAACTGGAAGTTCCGTGTTGAGATGCTATTGCACGAGAAAGAGTTATGGAAAGCAATCACCGATGAAAAACCATCTCCAGCTTGGAATGCGCTGAAAGATTTCCATGGAAAGGATTCTGCCGGTAGCCGAGTACGAATTCTCCGCACCATAATGAAGCAACGTGCTGATGAGAGCACCAACATCGAGGAGCATATGCAGAAAGTGACTGGACTTTTCCAAGAACTCGTATCATTTAATAACGATATAAAAATTGAGTTTTTGATGTCCGCAACGTTATTGGGATCGCTACCAAGTAGCTATTATAGCCTCATTACAGCTCTAGAAACTCGAAAAGAGGATGAACTAACCTCTTCTTTCGTTCGATCAAAAATTATTGAAGAATACCGACGACAAATTGAGAAAGATGGCAAAGCTGAGACAGCTGCGGTACAAGTTTCTTCATATAAATCGAGCAACAATCAACATATTCGCAAAAGTGTTAAGTGTGCATTTTGTAAGAAATTTGGTCATGAAAAGAAGGTTTGCCGCAGGTTCGCGAAATGGTTAAAAGACAAACAGTGCAACAAAAGCACAAATGATGCTAACATGACAGGTCAATTTAATAATAATTTGTTGTTTGTCGTCGGAAAGATTAATGGATGGATTTTAGACTCCGGTGCGACCTGTCATATTTGTTATAATGCGAAACTGTTTTCCGTATTGAATTTTAATCATCGCGAAAAAGTTTCTGTGGCGAACGGAAATGAAATTATGTCATCAGGTCGGGGATCAGTGAACATGCAGTTTGTTAATGATGCTGGTGTAGCCATAGATATAACACTTTGCGACGTTTCATATGTCCCATCGATTGGTGGTAATCTTATATCAGTGAAACGTTTGACACAAAAAGGATTACTCATTAATTTTACCGAGAATAAATGTGAAATTTCATTCGCAAATGGAACTCAACTGGCATGTGGTTACATCAATAACGGTTTATATAAGTAGTGCGATAAACAATCAGTTAATTTAGTTCAGAATAAAACAAAGATGTGTATTCATTATTGGCATCGAGTTCTCGGTCATCGCGATATGAATGTGATCAAGGATTTGCCAAATAATGGGCTGGTTCATGGTGTGGATATTCAAAAATGTAGTTCTACATGTATTATAGATTGCGAAGTTTGTGTGAAGGGAAAAATGTCCCACCTACCATTTCCAAAGGAGTTCATTAATAGAGCTTCGAAAGTTCTCGATCTCGTGCATAGTGATCTATGTGGACCGATGCAAAACCAAACCCCGGTTGGGAAAAGATATGTTTTGACATTCATCGATGATTACAGCCGTTTCACAACAATTTATTTGCTGTCACAAAAATCAGAATGTTTTGAAGTTTTTAAGCAATTTTACAAGATGACTCGAAATCGTTTTAATAAACAGTTGAAAGTGCTCAGAACCGATGGCGGAGGCGAATATATATCAAATGTATTTCAACAATTCTTAAAATCACAGGGTGTGCAAATTCAACGCACAGCGCCCTATTCGCCGCAACAAAACGGTGTCGCTGAAAGAAAAAACAGATCGCTGATGGAGATGACTAGATGTCTTCTGTTGGATGCCGACCTTCCCAACAAATTTTGGGGGGAAGCGATTACAACTGCAAATTATTTGCAAAATCTGTTGCCTTGTAAAGGTATTAATGGCACTCCATTCCAGAATTGGCATAATAAAAAGCCAAATTATACAAATCTGCGACGGTTTGGGGCAAAATATTTCGTTCGTATTCAAGATGATTGTATATCACAGAAAATTGGATCCGAAGGCGGAAGAGGCCATTTTCTTTGGGTTCTCTATGGATTCGAAAGCTTATAAATGCGACATCACGAGCAAAAATAAAGTAATCATCTCTAGAGATGTCAAATTTTGCAACGACTTTAAATCCAAACAAACAATGAAAAGTCCATTAAATGAGTATATAGTGAAGGTTCGAGCGTTGATGTCGAGATTCCGCTTATTCCGTTAAGAGATGTACATGAAATTTCCGAACCAGAATTAACCACTGGTGGTATTAAAACAGTGAAGAACATGCAAGTGAAATTGTGTTAAATCAATCAGATGAACAAGCCGATTTAGATAGTGTGGTGCAAGAGCGACGATCCGATCGATCCAAAAAAGGCGTTCCGCCGAAAAGATTGATTACTGAAACTGATCTAGTAACACAATTTGATTTTCTTGCTTTTAATGGTGAACCAATAACATTCAACAGCAATTTCAAGTGTTCACAAAGATGAATGGATTGAAACTATGATGAATGAAATGACATCGATTCGTAAAAACAATACTTGGGATCTTGTCAAACTGCCAACCAATCGTACAGCTATTGTCTGCTAATGGGTTTACAAGGTTAAATCTGACGAGAAAGGCAATGTCTACAAAGCGCGACTTGTTGCTCATTCAGTCAAAAATTTGGCATAGACTATGACGAAGTTTTCGCACCGGTGGCAAGGCAAGCCACACTTAAAATTTTGTTATCAGTAGCAGGTCATAAAAATTTACCAGTTTATCATTTTGACGCAAAAACAGCATTCCTCAATGGTAAATTGAACGAGACGATATACATGAAGCAACCTCCAGGGTTTGAAGCTGAGGATAAGGAAGATCACGTTTGCTTGCAAAAGAAAAGTCTCTATGGCTTGAAACAATCTGCTCGAGTGTGGAATAAGAAACTCCATCAGATTCTGGTTAGTTTGGGAATGAGGCAAAGTAACTTCGACGCATGCCTATATACATTCAAAAGTCAAGAACGAGAATTATATATGGTCATTTATGTTGACGACATTTTGATGATATCAAACTCTCAAACGTTTCTCGAACATATGGAAACAGAACTTAAAAAGCGTTTTATAATCAAAAATCTGGGCATTGTGACAAACTACCTTGGCATCTGTATCCACAAAAAGGGTTCTTATTATTTAATTGATCAAGAGAAATACATTAATCATATCATTTCAGAGTTTGGTTTAAAAGATGCAAAAATTAGTCAGATTCCATTAGACGTGGCATATATGAAAGATGACAGCAGCGATTTACTTCCGAGTAACGAACGTTACCGTAAAGCAATTGGATTGTCTGCTCTATGTCGCAATTAACACACGTCTGGATATATCAGCATCTGTAACAATATTGACTCAACGTGTTGCTCAACCAAGTCAACGAGATTGGATTGAAGTAAAGAGAATCATCCGTTATCTCAAGGGCACCGCATCTAATAAATTAAAACATAGGTATCAGCAAAACACACAACTTGAAGGTTTTTCCGATGCAGACTGGGGCGAAGATCGTCAAACACGCAAATCGAACTCTGGGTTTGTTTTCTTTTTCGGTGGTCCGATCAGCTGGGCGTGTAAAAAGCAAACTTGCGTCGCTCAATCGTAAACAGAAGCCGAGTTCATTGCTCTTGCTGAATCGTTAAAGGAATGTATGTGGATACGCAATATTCTAAAGGATTTCTCCATTCCATTAGATGGGCCAACAACCATAAATGAAGATAATCAAAGTTGTATTCAAATCATTCGTGAGGAAAAATTTAATATGCGAACAAAACCCATCGACATTAAATCTCATCACATAAAGGACAACATTGAGAAAAGAATTTTGAAAATTGTTTTCTGCCCGTCAGATGAAAATATTGCTGATATTTTAACGAAGCCATTGCAGAGAAATAAATTTGTCAAGATGAAATCAAAATTAACTCTTAACTAAGTATGAATGATTGCCTAATGTACGGATTAAGGAGGAGATTATTATAAGATTCAAATTAATCCATACAACATATTTTTTTTTATATATAACTGCAATATGTAAATTAAGGAGGAGTGTTAGAAGTGTAATTTTCATATTGCATCTTGCAATATTATTTCTATGTATTATTTTTTATGTCCTCTCTTCCTTTCATTATTCATTTTTCGTTCAACGCAGAAGCACCATTATTGTCCGTAAACACCCCGATCCTGAATTTGCACGATACAAAGTTATTAATGTTAAGTGACTCAGTTTGTGAAGTAAATTGTGGATTCCACTTTTTATAGAATCTACTAAAACCAATTACCGAGAAAAAAAAAAGCTTTTTGTTTGCAGGTACATTGTGGAACGCAGACGGACATCCAGGTTTAACTTGCACATCAACTTGCACTTCAACTTGCCCATTGTGATACCACAGGATCCTATCTCCCCTTTACTCCCGGTGAAACCATCCAGAGCTACTTATGTAGCGTAAAATATCTCGCATTCCAGAGCCCGCGAGTTCCGAAAGCCGTCCATATCGTACACACCTAAATAATTATGCCTTCTGTATGATAGTGCCGGACACGAGCATAGGAAGTGATCTAACGTCTCTTCCTCCTCTTCGTCTAAACAACTTCTACAAATGTCATTCGTCTGTAGACCCAGCCTTCTCGCATGTTCCCCAAAAAGGCAGTGTCCTGTCAGTATCCCTACGACCAATCCTACCTCTCATTTTCCCAGGGATACTTGGACACAGAACTTAAAAAAAAACTTATGTTCAGATTATCTGGATACTGAAATACTCGCTTATCTCATTAAAGATGATCGGCAATCCAGCGCCACCCGTGACTTCAGACAAACCGCCTCTAGTAACCTGACCGCCGCCTGATTGTCCACATAAATTGCGATATCCATCAAGGATACCACGCTATGCTTTAACTATGTCCCGACTTCGCCTATCGCCACCACTACAGCCTGGTACACGCTGCAAGAGTCAGGGAGACGAACGGAAATATTTAAATTAAGCTTCTCACAGAAGACTTCGGCTCCTACCTTGCCGTCTAGCTTAGAGCCGTCCGTGAAAAATTGCAGTGCCTCGTTTTCCAGTATTGATCCGTTCCTCCAGGATTCTCTCGAAGGACAGATGGTCCGGAAAACTTTATCGAAGCACAACGTTGGTTTAATACAATTTACATAGATTCGCCAGTTATTCCCTTAGTGATCTAACTATCGTCGAGTGTCTCGCTTGAAGACACTTCCACTGAGAGACAGCCGGGAGTCTCGTAGCCACATTGGCTGCCATCTGCTTACCAAAAAATTCGATTGGAATAAGGTGGAGCATAACCTCTAAAGCGCATGTAGGTGTTGTCCTAAGCGCCACGCTTATAAGCATACAGGCCGTTCTTTGCACCTTCTCCAACATCCTTATGTTGGTTACCTTTCCCAGAGCTGGCCACCACACGCCCACCCCATACATCAGCACAGGCCTTACCACAGCGGTATAGAGCCAGTGTACCAGCTCTGGTTTTAGACCCCATCTCTTCCCTATGGCGTTCTTACACGAGTAAATGGCTACATTAGCCTTATTCACCCTTTCTACAATGTTAGGCTTCCAGCTTAACTTACTGTCCAAGATTATGACCAGAAATCTCGCTGTCAGCAAAAGCCAGTCTAATGCCGTTCACGGTAGGAGGACTAACTACCGGAATTTTATATTTCTTAGTAAATAGTACCAGCTCTGTATTGGAGGGGTTGATCCCTAATCCACATTTGCTAGCCCATTTCATAACGATCAGGAGTGCATTCTGCATAACATCCCTAATCGTATCCAGATATTTGCCTGAGACAGCTATTGCTACATCATCCGCATACGCTACTAACCCTATCCTCTTCCTCTCTCCAGTTCCAAGAGCAATTCATCACAACACTCCAAAGAAAGGGGGACATTACACCTCCTTGCGGAGTTCCTCTAACCACCCGCCTTCTAATGGTGGACTCCCCCAGTTTCGAGATAATAATCCTGCTTACCAGCATCTGATTTATCAACTTACATATGGGGTAGTCCACGTTCAAAAATAACAATCCTTCCATGATCGTCTCCATTTTAACATTATTAAAGGCACACTCAATGTCGAAAAATGCTACCTTACAGAACTCCTGCGAGTAAATTGACTTCTCAATCATGCGTACCAGATCGTGCAGAGCTGTGCCTACCGATTTCCCCTTATGGTACGCATGCTGCGACATTGCCCAACTCCTGGGCTCAATTTTTGATCGAATACCTATATCTACCAACCTTTCTAAGGTTTTATACAGGAAGGATGATAGAGTTATAGGTCTCAGATCGTTTGGATAGGCATGTGAGCTTTTCCCGATTTCGGGATAAAGACCACACTGACCTCCATCCATTTTCTAGGAATATAGACCAGTTTCAGACATCCCCTAAAGATACCTTCCAGCCAGAGGAGGATGACTGCTGAGTTCCTCTGGATCTTTGCTGGTATAATCCGATCCGAGCCCACCGATTTATAAGGCTTAAACCTGTTCAGCGCCCAACGCATTCGCTCCTTATCCACGATGCCCTCCATCTCTATTGAAGGTGTTACTCGATGAGTTCCAGGCTCTGTCGAGTCTTCAAAGCTTCCCGAAAAATGGGTCTCGATGAGGAGCTCTAATGATTCCGCACTTTATGCTGTCCATAACCCGTCCGGCCTAATTAAATAACTAGGACCGGTTCGGTTAAAAGATAGAATTTTCCTAAGGCGAGAAGTCTCAGAGACCTCCTCCATCCCTCAACTCTTTTTTGGACTTTCTTAGGTCGTCCTTATAGTAGTCCCAATCCCGAACCTCCCTTGTGTTCTTAGCTTTATTAAAAGCTCTCCTACACACTCTCCGATATGTTCCCAACTCCTTGGTCCACCATATCGGTTTCTGCCAGCCCCTAGATTTTATTAGGGGACACGCTGCATTAAATGAAGGATTGCATGCTTTTGTGATAATATCAACCATGCAGTCCAATTCTTCTACCGTCGCCGGAGGTCTAGGTACCTCCAGCGGCAACAATTCCTCCAACATTTCACCATATTTGTTCCAGTTTGTCCTTCTGGGATTGCTGAAGGTTTTCCGGGAAACAGGTTTAATGTCGAGGTTATAAGTTACATATCGATGATCAGAGAATGAGTATTCTTTCGTCACTCTCCACTCTCTGATCATATGAAAGATCGTTTCTGAGAGAAAGGTAACATCTAAAACCTCCTGTCGATTTTTAACAATAAATGTCGGTTCTCGTCCAATATTGCAAACTGAAAGGTTGGTATTTAATAAATAAACAAAAAATAACTCACCCCTCTCGTTGATGTCTGTGCTTCCCCATATTGCGTGATGCGCGTTTACATCACATCCGAGGATCAGTTCCCCCAGGTTATCCGGTGGAACCTCCTTCCCGCGATCCATATAGTCTGAGGCTAGCCATAGTTTTTCATAGCCAACCTCAGCACTCACCGCTGTAACGTCTCCGCTACTAAATTGTGGAAGAAGAAAAATATTCAAATTATTTTTCGCTAAAATACACGATCTGATCTTCTCAGAGTTGCTTGAGTATAGTAATTTATACCCTTTCATTCTGAGGCCACAGATCCTGTTATTTTTAATCCAAGGTTCTTGTATTAACACTAAGTCCTCATCTGACTTAGTCAGTGTGAGCACGAGAGCTGCTGAAGCAGCCTTCGTGTGATGTAGGTTTATTTGTACAATGCTAGCCATTGTAGTCGTCCTTACTCACCTCTTCCTGCACTCTCTGCATCGGGATAGTGCCATCAGTCTCGTTGTTCCGGACGCTATCTTCCTCTCGTCGAGAGCCTGTTAGGATGTCACCGTCAGGCTCCAGGGAGAGGAGGCTACCTCCCCTAACTATGCTCCCGACGTCCGAAGTATCACTCTCCTGGCCGTCCTCAGCCCGCTTGACCGTCTCCTGCTGGGTCCGTTCGCCGTCACCCCCAGGCTGGTCTTTCGCAGTCGCGTCGGCCAACTTTTAGTTACTTTGAAAACTATTGTTTATAGAAAAATCTTCTAAAAACCTTTTCGCGACTTTACCTAAACCACTTAGAAGACTGAAAATCTATTATAACTTTTAGGCAAATCATTGATATTTTTAGAAATTTATTCTATTGTTTTTTTGCCTGTGTGGTACTGTAACCTGATTTTTACCCCGACTGAAACTCACTTAAGAAATTAAAGCTATGAAGATGTTCCTGCATTTGACGTTGCATAACTTTTTCTAGAACTTTTGACAGAGCAGGCAAAATACTAATAGGACGTATATCTCCTATATTGGAAATTACATACTTCTTTGTTAACGGAATTATGGACGCCACCTTCCATAGATCAGGTTTTTAACCACAAATTTTGTCAGACATTGTTTAACAAAAGTTATAAAAGGGAGATATAAATCGATAAAAAAATTTTAAGACTTTAAAATCTACCATATCATAAGTCAATGAATCAGATTTAATTTCACGAATAACATTTAAAACAATAATTTCATCAACACAATCAAATACAAAAGCATTACCTGTATAATGATCAGATTTAGCACCAGGTAGTGGCAAAACTCCCAAGGAATCACGATTTTTAGTGATTCCATCCAAAAATTTCTTCTGCTGAAAAGTCAATTCTAGCATTCCAAACCTTTTATGTTTTTTAAAAGCTAAATCTCTATTGCCACACTTGATCTTGATAAAAGACAAATTTCCTGTAGGGCATATTAAATGGCATCAAATTTTTAAACTTTTCCGTTTCTGAGATATTAAAGAGACAATTACCAGGTTTACACATAATGTTCGATTTTCGATACCACATTTCTTCAACACCAAACCCTTCAAATAAAACTAAATGTTTAACTTCCGATAAATATTTTTTACTAATATAACATTTACTGTCCCAAAACTTACCATATACTAATAATCATCCGTATCCGAATCGGATGTCAACAAATCAAAATTTAAAAGTCCTCGTCGTAACATCCTTTCATAACTCTCCTCCACATCGTAATTGCAAATATGATAATCGTAATCCTCATTCGGATCGTAATTATTCGCGTACGATAATCGAATCGCATCGAATACAAATTTATGATAGATCAAGAACTCCTCTGTAATTTGTGTACCGCCCACTACGATACAAACGGGCTGCTGGCGATGATTTATTATATCCATAATGGCGGTCAAAAAATAATCGTTTATCCCGTAGCAACCCGAAATATCGAGTACTTTAAGTGATTCCCTATTTGTATTCACAAAATATATGAGCTCGTCACTGGAAATGTTGCAGCATCCCGCAACGTGTAATTCCTCAATTTTACCGATTTCGCTCAGACATCGCAGATTTACATCACCCATATCTAGTTTATCGTTTAGCCGGATCACCCGAAGATTTGTAAATTTTCCCAGTAACTCGAACGTTTGGTTCGTCGATAGTCCGGACGATATATCCAGCATCTCTAAGCGATTAATTTTACTTAGCTCGTAAAGCAATCCATCAATACTGTCACATTGATTATTCACGAAATTTATCTCCAACCGTTTTAGAGTAGCGAGTTTCGAAAAATTTTTAAAATTTCGTAAATTTGGATAGCAATTACTAATCACAAGCGTTTCTAAACTGTGAAAATGATCCCAAATCTCATTTAAATTGCCATCGTTAAACCATTCGCATCCGTTGATATTTAAATAGCGTATATCATGGTTGGTTTCATTCCGTACGAACTGCTTAAAATACAGGTGGTTGATGTTTTTGCACAAATTTAAATTAAGGCTGACGATGTGTCGCAGATGTGGCAGAAATTTACCAATAGTTTTGAAATTTCGCACAAAATTGAATGCACGCAGATGCAGCGTCGGCTCCGATAAAATTTTTTGCTGGTAGTGGTTCGATAGGAAACAATTCGAAAACTCAAGTGTTTCGATTTGTGTGAACACCGAATGATATTTTAACAGAATTTTTTTCTTCACCAAAAATCCCTCGAGCCTAAGTGTTTTTATGTCGCCACAATTCGTCAATATTAAGCCGAGTAACGCGCTATTGGGCGTTTTAAATTTATACGCATTAACACTGACCTCGGACACATACGCGCCAACCTCTTTTAATATAAAATCAATAAAATTATTTTCTAATTTGGCATTGGCCAAATTACTAAAGTTAAACGTTTTATAGTACTTCCGGTAAATAATCGGTTTGAGCACATTAAAATACGAGTCCAACGCGCACAAATTTAAAATGTCCGGCACATTAAGATACGACAGGATGTGTATTAAACAATCGTCATTTAATTTTAGTAAAGTGAAAAATTTTGAATCCATGTTCGGCGAGTTATTGTACAGACACTACACAGGATGTTTGATCGATATACGGGAATAGCGCGAGTGAGGAGACGAAGTACTGAGCGGTGCTGAATAAAACTCGCGCCATTATCAAAATAAGCTGCATTTTTTTTTTATTATTTTTAACAATTTTTTGTTGTTGTTTCCTTATCATATATAAATAATAATTTAATTAGTAAATAGTATAACAACTCAATATATAATTTAAAAATAAAAATTTAATTTTTTTGTTTGTTTGTTTGGATTTAATTAATAAATTAAAATATAATTAACAATAATAAATTACGATTTTTTTTTCTATACAAGATTTATAAATTAAATTAAAAATATTTTACAAAAAATTATACATTTTGGTTTGATTTGGTTTGAAATTATAATATATAAAGTAAATGTTAGGCTCTGTGCGTGTGTTTAATGTATTATGAATCTGGCGCGCGCGCTGAATCAAAATTCTAATGTTGTATGTGGTATGATGATGCTTATATGTTGATTTTATGAAACAACCCAAGAATGTATAACCGCTGAAAAAAGAAAAATATTAGTTTGGTAATTAGGAGTTTGAAGGCGCTTTGTAAAGCTTTGTGTGGTAAATCAAAGTGTTAGTTACCTAAAATTTGACTACAAAAATTCTTGTTGAAGGTTAGTTCAAGTTGTTAATAATATATAAATAAACCGTCTTTGTTAGGCTTTAGTGTCCTAAAAAAATTTCCGGTTCCGCAACGAGCTCTCATTGTTTTTATCTGGCATTATATTCACTACAACGTTAATAAATTATTCATCCTAGTTCTAAGTCCGGAATTTTATCTTTTGTGGATTGAAATTTGAATTCAAACCACACTCTGTTCGTATAGTCCGTTTATCGTGGTATTGCTGCTCAACCAAATGTATAATATGCTTAAAAAAAATCATAAGCTTTTGTCTCAAACTTCAAGACGTAAGAGGAAATTAATAATAAAACAGCAGATCCATTTGCGCCATACTGACTCTCATAGGTACTGAACCATGCAGCAAACCATCTTACGAGCTGAAAGTCAAGTTACTGAACACCTCATATTTTCTTCAACAACAACTATGAAGAGCAATGCAACGGAGGATGAACTTCACAACCCGTATTTTGAAAAAACTTATGATAATCTTCAACAAGTCTATGAATTCTCGATCACCTGTCCGCAACAACTGGAAAGTTTTTTTTTAACCGTTTCCTTAACCGATTACGAGAGGAGTTCTTAAATACGGCCACCTAAAGCAAGACATAAGCTCGCACTATATAAAATGAACACTACTGAATGTAGATTACTAATCTACCGTTGAAAGGAGGATCATTTGATCCTCCTAATCTTGGAGCCTGTGACATTCTCGGATACATTAAATATAACCGAGTGGTCATATTCTAGAACTTCTTTAAAATATATTTCAAAATACCATTTTAAGGTTAAGAAATAAACGAGTTCAACACACCCGCCCAAGGTAGCCATATTTCAGAACTTGTTCCAAAAATCCCATCACAATCGGTTAAGAAATGGCCGAGTTCTGTCTGAGGTGGTCATGTTCTAAAACTTATTCCAAAAATCATTTTAGAGCTCATTTTCATCCAACATACCAAATCCCACCATAATCGGTTAAGAATAGCCGAAATCCGACCCATGAGACCGTATTCCTGAACTTCTTCCAGAAATCATTTTAGAGACCCATTTCCTTGCAATACATGAAATCCCAGCATGGTCGGTTATGAATTAGGAATCGGTTCTATTCCAGATGGCCATATTCAAGAATTTCTCCTAAAATCATTTTATAATGTTCCATCTAAAATATTCAATCCAATCATAATTGGTTAAGAAATGGCCGAGTCATGTCCCACATGACCGTATTCCAGAATTTTTCCATAACTGATTTTTGAATCCTATTTCCAATGAATATAATCAATCCCAACAGGATCGGTTAAGAAATGGAAGAGTTCTACCCTACGAATCAGTAATCCAGAATTTCTTCGAAAATCATTTTAGAATCCCATTTCCCCAATCATCCCAGTACGAAAATACAGGGTTTTCTCAAAACCGTATTGTGCCTATCCATAAACTAGAAAACCAAAATTTGCTCTCTATTTAAATTGATAACCTAATATGAGGAAATTTCTCATGGTCCAGGATTCTGATTTCCAATTCGCATTTTGATTTTCGGCATTTTGAGGCCCTATCATTTTTTCCGCCGCGAAACCATTTTCACACGATATCGTGAATTTGGTATCACCAAACACGATACTTTTTCGCCATCTATCCGATAGTGAGACAAGTTCCGCCATCAAAAAGGTGGCGGATATTTTTTCGATTGACAATTCTGTATTCGCAACTTCCAATAAAGTAGCTGACATCTGGTGAACAAAACTTAAATTGCAGTTTGCTATGTAGTAAGGAGGATCAAAACTATCAAAACAAACTTGCACTTTCAAATACTAAATCTTTATAATTAACAATGTAAGTACTAATAAAAAAAATGTTTATATTTATTTATAGATGTTTAGATTTCCTATTCTTCTACCCGCAAAAGCGTAATCCTATGGAAATATCCAATTGGCGGCCTATACCACTTTGAAATAGAATTTAAAGGCAATATGCACCATGTATAGCCACTCGGATCCTTTCACCGCCAGCAATACAACATTATTTCACGAGCGCAGAAAGGGTTCATGCCATATGAGGGTTGCATGGAACACATTTTCGTAACCCACGTAATTATTGAAAACTGGAGCCGGAGGAAGAAGACGTGATCTTTGGCCTGGCTGGACATCACGAATACTTTGGTTCAAATCCACATGCCCATATGTTCCATTCTTTACGCCAGATAGGCCTTCCAAGTACGAAAGAGATAGAACAACTCTATAAAAATAGCAGAACTAGAATCCGACGTGGATTCAGAATTTCTCGGCCCATTGACATCAACGTCGGACATGTATCAGGAGAACAGCAAATACAAAAAGCTCAATAGAAGGCAACCCATACCAAGATCCTCAACCGAAGAAGTTTTTTCAACCGATTTAAAATACAATAAAAGAAACCATATATCATTCGCTTGAAACAAACTATAAATTTGTTTAAAAACTAATAATGGACATGGTGTGGTATTTACTCGGGCAAAAAAAATAAAAATTGTCAAGATATTTATAACCCTAATTTCACTTTGTTTCATAATTTGTTGTGTCGGTTTTGACAACAATTTTGTGTAAATTATCATAAGTGATGAACAAATACATTGCCTTACAATTTTGCGTGAATTAACATAAGTGCTGAGCAAGCACATGGATTTTATAATTTGTAAGTGTAAACAACCATCTAATTATGTATATAAATCGAATGATTAAAATAAATGTTTTAGATTTTTACAACAATTCAAAGTCTATACATAAAAGATTAGTGGCCAAGCTCTGACCTACGGGAAGCGCATTAATCTCAAATAAAGTTCAATACACATCTACTTGAACCACACTACTCAACTAACATCTAAGTTGAATAATCAGAGCGCGAATTCGGCAGTACATCTAAAGGCTGGATACAAACAATTAGAATATCATTCAACATAACCACTTATCTCGACTTAAGTGATTATGTTAAATTGCCACAAATTTATTCTCGCAATGGTTTAAGATGGTGAACGAGATTGGGCAAGAAATACTGTAATATTGTTTGTTAATCTGGACAGCATATCTGGTAATAAGTATAAATATTTTATTATGACATGAAATTCAGTGTTTTGACGTACAAAACAAATTCTAAATTTTTTATTCGATTTGGTTGTTCAATCGGTTTGATTGGACCAGCATAATCAATCCCCGTGTGTGTAAATGGTCGAGATGGTCTAACTCGTGATGCTGGCAACTGTCCCATTAACTGTGCTGCTTCTTTTGTCTTATACCGGAAAGACCGAACACACTTGTTAATAATTTTTTGAATTATTTATTTGGCATTTATAATCCAATATTTGTTTCTGATTTGACTTGAAACTAATTGACATCCTCCATGCAACGTCTTAGCATGTGTGTCTTCGATTATTAATTTAGTAAAATGTAGTATCGAGTTTCTTACTCTTCCACCTACCCGTAGGATACCATCTTTGTCGACAAATGGATGTAATTGCCATAAAGAACTTGTTTTGCTTAAGCTGGAGCCTCTTTTTAATAGTTTTAATTTTTCATAAAATACAGCCTTCTGAATATTGCCGATTATTAAGTTCCGGCTGTTCCTTAGCTCATCAGTCGACAGTGCACCTGCTGTTCTTTTTAAATAATCCCTGCATCTGGCATTGTTTTATATAAGCGATGATTCTTATTAATTTCGTGTACGATGAATATTTATCCCAGATATCACATTCATGTATTGCTGTTTTCGAGGTGCCACGGTTTTCTTCACTTCTTCCTGAGTACTAAATACTTGACGGTTTGATGATGGCAAATTCACCTTTCGAAGCCATTTAGGCCCAGACCACCGCAACTCATTGTTTTGGATTTCATTTGACGTAAAGCCTAGTGTAGCTATATCAGCGGGATTATCTTCCGATCTTACGTGAGACTAATAGGCTGGACCGATGTTGTTTTGTATTTCAGCTACACGATTTCTTACGAATACCTTCCATTTGTTTGAAGGCCCTTGAATCTATGCGAGAGTGATGGTTGAATCCGTATAAATATATATCGATGTTTACGACTCTAATGATTGCCTTACGCTATCCATTAATCTTGCTAATAAAAGTGCCCCGCATAGTTCTAGTCGTGGCGTATTTATTTTCTTTAACGGAGCAATTTTTGATGCTAGTAACGTAATTTTAACATCTCCGGATTCCAAAGTCACCCTGCTATATATGACAACAGCATACGCTGCATCCGAAGCATCACAAAACCCATGTAATTCTATGACATTCTGATTGGAATTAATCCACCTAGGGATTCTAATTTTGCTTACATGCTGTAACTCCTGTTGAAATTTCATCCATTAGGCTTCCAGATGATTAGGTATGTTCTCGTCCCAACCAATGTTTTTTTCCCATATCCTTTGCATTAATATTTTTGCGGTTATAGTTATGGGGGCGATCCATCCTAATGAATCGAAAATCCTTGTTTGATAGGACATTTCGTTTGGTGTTAGCCTTTTGTGCCGTTAGGATAATTGGCACTTTAAAGCTAAATTCGTCCCTTTGAGGATCCCAATATATACCCAATGTTTTTACATTCTGATCTACTGTGATATCAACTGTCATGAATCCTCGATTTTGCTCCGGAACTGTTTGTAATACCTCCTTTGAATTGCTGCACCATTTTCGGAGGATAAAACCGCCACATTTCAAAAATTTAGTTAGCTCGCTCTGCAATATTAATATTCCGTCTAACGACTGAGCTCCAGTCAAGACATCATCTACGTAGAAATCCCTTTTTAAGAATTCTGCTGCCTTAGAATATATAGTTTCCTCGTCATGTGCCAGCTGATGTAATGTTTTTATTGTCAGGTATGGTCCCGAGGCAGTGCCATAAGTTACTGTTGTTAAGTTCTATTCCTGTCACGGCTTATTTGGTTCATCTCGCCAGACTATTTTTTGGAAATCTTGATGTTCTTCGGCGAGTTTTATTTGGTGATACATTTTTTCGATGTCGGCGGTGAAGACATATTTGTACCTTCGCCATCTCAGCACGATTGAAAACAGCTCTTGCTGAAGAGTTGGTCCTATTAGTTGTGCATCATTAAGGCTGCTGCCTAAAGATGTTTTCATTGCAATATCGAAAACCACTCAAAGCTTAATTGCGGTACTTGTTTCCTTTATAACTGCATGGTGTGGTAGATAATTGTTTATTGTTGCTGAATCGTTTGCTGGTACCATGTGTTCTTGACTCAAGTATTCGGTTATAAAATTCTGATAATCGCTTTTTAGCGTAGGATTATTTTGTAGTTTTTCTCTACTTGAAGGAATCTTGCGATTACTTGTTTTTCAGAGTCACCTAGCTCTATGTTTTCTCTTAATGGAAGCTTTACTTCATACGAACCATTGGATACACGTTTATAGCCCTCTTGGTAAAGTCTTTCACAATTTACATGTCCAGTAGTTAAATGTTTAGGAGATTGGATTTCTTCGATTTTCCAGAACCGTTGTAGATCATTCTCAACAGTTGAAATCATGGTTTGTACTTGATGTTCATTTGATGATTTTATAGCTCCAAACATGATCCAACCCAATTTGTTATTGTACGTTGAGCTGTTGGCCCTATTTCTAATTTTATCATTTCTGGCATAAGGATATCCGAGATGTAGTCCATTACTAGTAGTATATATATATATATATATCTATAGCGCCAGGTACATTAAAATTGGGATCGGCCCAAATTAGGTCATTGATGTGCTTCCATTTCCCCGTATGTAATTCGTTGTTTGGTAATCTTCTTGTTACCTTTGATAAAATGTAGGCATTGATTTCTAGTTGAAAATCCGACTCAAATCGTGGTTTGATGGTAAAAGTAGTTTTACTAGTTGATGTAATTTTTCCTTCTCCGACTCGATAAAAATTCTGGCATGTTCCTCGTTTCCATTAACGAGTTTAATTTTTACAAGTGCTGTTGCCAGTAATCCGAAACCTGCTTCTTCTTGCTGTTGTTGTGCCACACTTGTTACAGATGTGTGCTTAAGTAACAGTGTATTATGGATGCCCTTACATATATTACATTGTGAATTTGTTTCTCATCTTATGTGGGCCAAAGCATTTTTTACATAGATCTGCCTTTGTTACAAATTCGTTTAATTCGTTTTATTCTTAAAATTGATGCAATTGTTTATCAGATGTTCTCCCTTGCAGTATCTACAGAAGTTTTTAACCGAGTTGTTATAAGTGTAGGTTGTGTTTCTCGCTACATATTTTGGTTTGTTGATATTAAACGAAACGCTCTCTTGTTTAGGTTTGTTTCCAATCATCTTTAACGATTGGAACCGCGTTTCTAAAAAACTGAAGAAATACTGCATTGTTGGTATTTCTTTTGGATCTTCTAACTTCTGTTCAAAGAGTTTGTGAGTTTCGGCATCTCGTTTTGGTAGTAATAATTCCAATATCAATGGGTCCCAGCCTTTGACGTCGACGCCTAAATTCGCGATTGATTGTAGAATTTCCTTGGCAGTGTCCACTGTTTTCCTTAGAGGTGCAGCTGACTCGGCGTGACTTACCGGGATGTTCAACAATTTTTTGATGTGTGTTGGAACTAGTAAACGTTTGTTGTTGTATCGTTGTTAGAGAGTATTGCACGTGGTCATGTAGTTTTCATCAGTTACTTGAAATGAGTTCAATAAACCGGCCGCCTGATCTGTTACATGGCTTTTTAGGTAATGCATTTACGTTACGTTTGGTAAATCCTTGTTAGAATGTACAATCTGTGTGAATATGTCTCTGAATGTTATCCAGTTAAGGTAATTTCCATTAAATATTGGAATATCTATTTGTGGCAGCTTGATTTTTGATGTTAATTGTACAGGTGCTACCTTTACTTGTTCCAAGTCTTCCAATTTATCCTCCAGCTTTGCTATTATGTTGTCGTAGCTCGCTTCCCATTCTTTGTAGCTTTCAATGTATTGGACGTTATCTGAGCTTGCGTAGACGGCTTCTGGATGTGCTGCCGATAAACTTGTCCATTTGGATCCAATTGTTTAATTTTTGCCTTAGGTATGATTTCGTAATAACCTCACCTCACTGCCCCAGTGTTCTTGGATGACCTGAATCGACTTCATTAGTGCTGCCCCTTTGATCAATTGTATTTCCATTTTCATGTTTTCGCCAAAAACAGGTTTCTCAGCTTCTTGTTGTTGATCTCCATTCTTGCCATTTTCAAACGATGTTTCATCAGCTGTTTACACCCATTTTTCAATGCTGTCGTTTAAATAATTCATAAATTCGTTGTAGCTGTCCTTGGCGATGTTCCTAGTAGTATTCCAATATTCATGATCCTTTGTTCATGTCCAACCATGGGCTGGTCGTTCTTCTTTATGTTAATTCACGCAAAATTGTAAGGCAATGCGCTTGTTCAGCACTTATGATAATTCACACAAAATTGTGTTTACAATTGTTATAGAAATAAGATCTATTATTTCTTATTCATAATATGTTAACGGCTACGATGTTTTAACCTATCAATGGTGCATGTTTACGATGTTTAAACACTAATCGATAGCATTTCCCGCCTTTTATTTCCCATAAATATTTCAAAAATTCGATTATTTTCGGCCGAGATATGAGCAAAACAAAAAACCACTTATGTTTGTTATAGGTGTTTGGTATTTATTGAAAATCACTCAATTGATAATTTTTGATATTGTAGCATGAAATATAAGTGATATTTAAAACAATATTTTTATTTGTGAAATCAGCAATAAATTTAAAATAAACATTTATCTTGAAATAAGTTTGGTATTTACTTAAATTGATGTTTTTTTTTCTAAATGCAACCCAGAGCATGTAACAAGTGCTTGAAGGTGTCAATAAACGCAGTTTAAAAACCCTGATACCATCGATCCAAAAATAGTTAATAACTTTTTCACCAAATTTAAATTTGGTCCCACAGATCATACCGTAAAAAATTGAAACAAAGGTAGAAAAATTTTGACAGCTAGAATGAAAAATTTGTTTGGTCTTTTTTATTGATGAATGAGAGCGTTTTATGACAAAACGCGATAAAAAATATCGTGATATGTATTTTTTATCTTTTTTGTCCGACTGATTACTAGGATTGTAAAAAAATGGAAATCAAGCATAATTTAATTACTGAAATAAACATATCTGTATTAGGGTAGAGGCCTTGACTGAGGTCTTTCTAAATTGGACCCTAGGCCTTGGCCACGATAATAAAACAGGAAAAAAACAAGCTGAGGACCCTAATTTTCTAGTCAAAATTTAACAAACAATATGACAAGTAAAAACCCATAAAAAAATAAATCATTAGTTCCCTATTTATCGGCTTATCAGTGTCCAACTAACATAAGTAATTAAAAACCACAAATCTCCCTTGAGCATTACTTAATTACTCAAACGAATGAGTTTTCAAATTTTCCAGATTTTTAACAACTTGACTTACCCAACACGTGCCACACAAAACACTTAGCGATCATATAAATATTTAGCACACTAAAATCTAAAATAATATTAAACTTACTATTTTGCCCTGGTGATGATAAATGAATATGAATATCTATAAAAAAAAAGAATAAAATAGATAAAATCATAAAAATTTTATTGATAAAATCAAAACCAAAAATAATCCACACCACAAAGGCACACACAACATAAAAAAAAACAAACAAAAAACTTCAAAATCTCATGTACAAGGGGTACTTAAAATTTTTATTTCCAAAAAAACAAAAAAAAATTAAATCAAAAATGAAATCTAATTATTATAGTAAATATAGTATTTAAATATACAGTTACTAATCACTACATGCTATTATTTATATATTATGTATGTTAAGTATGTAGAGCACAAAATGTACTTAACCTTACATGAACAATGTTTAATTATGTATTATGGTTTTTATGATTTAATAAAAGCAAACTGGAAGGGCCCGGTGGAGGCCGAGGACGATAATTAATATTTTTATTTTTTAGGCTGATAAGATATTTTTTTTGATAAAAATTACAACAACAACATAATATATAATTTTATATTAATTAAAAACAATGGCACAAATTTTCGTTTAACGAAAAACTCATGCACAAAAATCACAAAATTGGGAGGGGGGATAAGCCAACGTCTCTCTCATCTCCGCGCATCGCACATCAGTTAGGTAGCATAAAGCCGTTTACTAAATGACTAGGATGGGTGTTGGTATTGTTTGCAATCGATGTTGGTGACGCAAACGAACCATTCGTTGTGGTGGGAGATGTTAGTAGAGGTGGTGGCGGTGAAGGCGGCGTGCATGGAGTACTAGATTTTAATAAACGCTCATCGATGCGTGGCATAAAATGGGCACCCGTTATTTGTATCATACCAGTTCCACCATTATTACTACTGCTGTCGACCGTATTGAATTTGATCATTTCACATTGTTCGCATGTATCAAGTAATGGATGATTTTGGAATGTACAAACACTGCAGATCCATGGTTCTTCCGAATAATTATTATTATTATTATTTATATTATTATGATTATTATTATTATCATTATTACTAATGTGACTATTTGGTAATAAATTATTATTATTTATTAAATTACAATTATTTATACTATTTAATGCACTATTATTATTAATTAGATTACTATTAGATACTAGAGATGATAGATTATAAGAACCACCACCACCACTAGCCACTGGTTGTGATACACTACGAGCAGCTGGTGGTGGTGGACGTGGTGGTCGAGAAGGTCGATTTTGTATTGACAACTTTTGTCCCGTATAAATATTATTGTAAAAAGCTTCGTTGGTTTCACCGATCACTGGAAAAATAAAAATAAAAATATTTACAATTATTACATACTGAGTAAATATATCTTTTTTTTAACGATCTTTACTAAAATGCCGCGATGATCGCACGTGTTTATAATAAGTGCATGGCCTTGACTATCTCAATTTATACTTGAACTTATCTTATCGCGTTCAGATTCATATTTACAAAATTGTGACATAAAATACAACAATTTTAATAGAATTCCATTTTCTCGGAATTGGAAAAATACTTGATCGTACCGCGCTTGTGTAATAAAATACCTTAGTATGTACTTCAATTTACTAGGCATCCACTTTTAGACACAGGCTTTCCAATTAAATGTTAAAACTATGTAACAGTTGTCAGAAAAACACTTTAGCAAAAAACCTAGACGTAGAATTTTGGCTAAAAATTAAAATTTTTTCGATTCAAGCTAACTTAGTTTTTTAAGAGCGGGTCATGCCAAAAATAAAAAATTCAAAAAAATAGTGGGAGTGGAAGAAAGCAACATATGTGAAAGATGCAACGAAATAGAAGACAATGAACATATAATCGAAAGATGTCAAAAATATAACAACATGAGAGACAAATATCAAGTAATAAAGGAAAACAAACTAATAGATTTATTAAAAAAGGAAAATCAAAAAGACTATAATACACTATGTAAATTTTTAAAAGAAATTGGCACTGTAAAAAAAAAAAATGTAATTAAGAATTTTGCTCATAGGCGAAGGAAAAAAACTGTAAAAATCGCCATAAACGTTTGACATTTAAATGTTAAAACAAATCGTAGAAATATAAAAGGCTTGTAGGTCGTATGGATAGAAATATCCGACCATAACAAACGAAAAATAAAAAAAAAATAAAAAAAAATTAGTTTTCTTAATAGGTGAATAACGGTCCTACAGCGTAGGGCGAGACATATAAGTTTAGTTATTCTATTAGAGCGCGTTCTCGGCTTAATTTTTTGATTTCTACGTGGGTTCTGAAGTGCTGGTCTTGAAAATCGCTTTGCATTGTTCGTGTTGAGTATATTTCGATCAGTTGTCAAACTGTATAAAACAATGAAATGTCAAATTAAATATAGTTCAGTGAGTGTGCTGGCTAACAAACAAGACGCGTTTTTATAAGTGGAGTTTTTATCTGGTTTTTTTATTTGAATTCATCCGAGTAAATTCAACAGTTCGGAACAAATAGTAATCTGATGGAGGACAATCTGGTGAATAAGGAGCATGCGGTAGAATTTCCGATTTAAGTACTTCCAGCGTATTTTTTACTTGTTTTGCGACATGAGGGCGAGCATTGACGTCTATATCTATCAATTGTTGTTGGTAACGTTCACCAGTAATAGTTTCGTTCGGTTTTAGCAGCTCATAGTACACCACTCCTTTCTGATCCCACCAAATGCACAATATAACCTTACTTCCATGAATGTTTCGTTTTGCTGTTGATGTAGATGGTTCGCCTGGATGAACCGCTGATTTTTTGCATTTAGCTGCTCGACTCATCCTCGTATAGGCCAATTCTTTCAGTTCATTGCCTTCGACAATCGGATTTTCTGTTAAACCTAATAATAATTTATTTTTCAATGTACTCCTAGAGTTAGAGGTTAATACCAAGGATTGTGGCGACATTTCGGTAGTCGAGTTTGGCAAGTTGTTTAACGCCCATTGTAATTGATCTATTGTTAAGTCTCATTTTCTTTCCTCCTCGCCAATAGTAGCTCTCAGCATAGAAAGAATCGTATGGTTATATCTTTCACATTGGCCAATCGCATTGGGCGTCGCTTTTGTGTTTAGTACATGCTTAATATCGTTATCTTGATAATAGTTATCAAACAACCTACACGTATACGCTGTTCCTCGGTCGCCAATTATTCTTGTTGGTATACCAAAATGAACCGTCATATCATTCATCATATTAATTACTGGTAGAGCAGAAGTCTTTTTGACTGATTTAATATGAACATGTTTTGTGAATGCGTCCACAGGTACTATCACATATGTTTCCTTTCGTGCTTTTCGGGAATGACCCAAGGTAATCGATATGCACAGTATGAAATGGTATTGGTACCTTATCTATCGGATGCAGTTCTTCTTCCCTTTGCGCTGATATTGTTTTCGTTTGCTTTCGCTTTGGGAACCAAAAATTCCTCTGGATTATGTTTAACGTCTTCTCGGCTCCACCACAATGACCTATATCGTCGTGGTTAAGCTTAGCAATTCTCCACTTAATTATTCTAGGAACTACCCATTTACGTCCTTCGTCTTACAGTAAAATTGTTCCTTATCCGTTAAATAATCATGATGCATCTGTCCCTTCTTTGCATTTTGAGGTGCTTGATTCAACGTATCAATTATTTTCCGCAGATCATCGTCCAACCGCTGCATGCACCAACCAGCAATCATGTTCTCTATTCGATATTTGATAAACACCCAAATTTGCTGGATCCATAAATTCTTCCGCACCGTTTGTGTTCAGCGTATCCAGATGCTTCATTTGCATTAAAATCGTAATTTGCTAATTTCAACCACCACCTTGCAATTCTTGGTATTAAATCTATTTTTGTTGAAAAGTTTAGTAATTAAATAAATCCGAAATCGTTCCACTGATGCGACAACGCACATAAGGGTTTTAAGTAGTGTTTAGTCCCAAAAATGTCTAGAGCCTAGAAAAATGCACCAAATTGAGTATTTTTTTTTAAAATACCCCTTATGAGATTCTTAAAAGATCCCTCATGAGTATTTTGTCTGAATTTTTTTTGTATGCATAGAAATCAGTACATACTCAGACCCAAGAAACGTACTAAATGAGAATAAATTCAAGATTTATAACAAGTGAAAGTGATTTGACTGCTAATTGACAGCTGTCAACTGTCAATATTGAAAATCTAACTCCATATTTGAACGTAGCGACCGCAAAAAACAATGTGTACCAAATTTTAGAAAAAAATATTAAACACAAAAATGTATGCTTCAAAGGGTTAAGAAAAAACGTGATGTTTTTAAACAGATATCTGAGTATGTTGAAAAAAATTTCAGACAAAATACTCATGAGGGATCTTTTAAGAATCTCATAGAGTATTTAAAAAAAAAATCTCAATCTGGTGCATTTTTCTAGGCTCTAGACATTTTTGGGACTAAACACTATTTAAAACCCTTATGTGCAACGGTTAGGCCTTCCAATTCATATGAATGATACTTCTGTTCACATTTGGTGGTTCGTCTGCTGAAATAGGCCACGGGTCGTTATTTTTATATTCATCTACTTGCAACAATATATTCCGACTAACTTCATTTTCTAAATTAGGATCTTATATTGCAAACGTCTCACGATTTCCTAATTTAGTTTTATGTATTCGGAAGCATTTGTTTGTTCGTCCAGCAATATAAAAGGTACCGCTTCCGAAGTTAATTGTGTTAGTGGTTTCGCAACAATATTAAAGTTTTCATGAACTTTCGGAAAAACCCCGCCAATCCCAAAAAATTTCATATTTGTGTTTTGTTCTTCGGTTGTGGAAATTCACAACGGCCTCTGTTTTCAATTTTCCCGGCCTAATTCCAGATTCCGAAACTTAATGCCTTAAAAAATCTACCTCGATTTTAAAGAAATGACATTTCTTCAGATTAAGCGTCAGACCATGGCATTTTATTATTTCTAAAAATCTCTTCAATTTTCCCATTCCCTCCAAAATCGTTATACTCGGGATTATTTTATCATCTAGATACACCACTATTTCTCCGTTAACCTCTTCAACTACTCTATTCATCATTTTCTGGACACATCGGTATTTGATAAAATTATCCCCCGTCAAATGTTGAAGTAAATCTTCCATAATTGATAAACTGGATCGATCTTTCACCGTCATAGCGTTCACTCGTCGATAGTCGATGCACATTTGTTCGTCACCAGTTGTCTCTTTTACCAATACAATTGGGCTAGCATACGCAGAACTTAACGGTCGAATTATATTATTTTGCAGCAATTCATCAATCATTTGCTTTACTTTAATAAGCTGTTGATACGTGTTACTTTTACCAATTTTATTTCCATCGAAGCTAAAGTAGTTTTACCGATTTCCGATAACTTGCTGGCAAAACACATCTTCATTCTATTAACTAGCATTTGTAAATTGTCCCGTTCGCTTCCACTCATTTCAACGTTTTTATTTATTTCAACAATATTAATCAATTCATTTTCTGAGTCAGGCATATTGATATCAAGAGATGTCCCTTGGTACAATTCAAAAAATAAATTGTTTTTTTTCTTTTATCATCCTAATATGGTCCTGATCAATAAAATTCTGATCTATTAGCATTGGAGTTTTAAGAAAAGTATCATTAGCACGTCAACTTCTGCTTTTACCGGGTTCTATTGCAATTTCAACCGTGAATTTCTCGTACGCAATGGTGTTCCCTCCAGCGAATCCCTGTATTCCAATATTACAAGCCACCCGATTCACCTTCAATTCATTGTCGTTGCTATCGCGTATCAATGTACATTGACTACGACTATACACGTTTTTTTTAATATAAACTTTTCCCCTCGATATCTACCTTTGATACATTTTTGGACATACACTCTACTTGTCGTTTCGAATGGCCTTTCTGACAATTTGTACAACATTCGCATCTTGGCAGTTTCGGATAATTTAACGATATGCGACCCACCTCGAAACAATTATAACATTGCGTATTATTTCGTGTCGTGTACGGTTTACGGCTACAAGCGCTGATTACCATTAGTTTTGATTCGGAAACATTATTGGTTCGGATCAGGGGTTTAATCGTACCACTTATTACCATCTTTGATTTTGGTCGATAATCATGTGTCCCCTGCATACTCGCATACCAATAAATTTTATCCCATAACTGTCCTTCGCAAAGTGGTGGCTAATGCTGGTGCGGTAATCCACCCATTTTCAAATATCAAAAAACCGGACTGTGGCTACGTTTCAACAGCCAAAGTAACTACTGCATTAGCCAATCAGTTTAATTTATCAACGACCGTCACTTCATCTAATACCATCAACGCCTTCACTTCTATCTACTACCACAATGCCTCCAGTATCCGAGGTAAAACCAGGGAGTTTTGCTTAGGCATACTTGACAATGATTTTGTTGTTATAATAATCATCGAGACCTGGCTTACGATTAATATGTTATCCGAAGAGTACTTTCCATCTGACTATGTCGTTCATAGAAAGGACAGATATGATTTTGACACCAGTTGTAGAGGCGGTGGTGTTTTAATTGCTGTAAAGAATTCAGCCTCCAATGAATTGATCACCTGCCATCCCAGCCTTGACGTTATTGCTGTTCGCATCAGACTAGCTTACAATACCTTTACAACACGTTTATTAACTATATCGACTCAGCCGTTATACCTTCAGTTCATCCTTGTGATCAAATAATCATTGCGATTGACGGTGTGTTCTCTTCATCCTTAACTGATGACAAAGCATTGACTATCATCGATTACTTCGCTTCCATATCAACAACGCAGCTTAACCGTTTCAGCAACAGTCGAGGGAAATTCCTGGAACTGCTATTTGCCAACGATGCCTTGCATATCGATATTGCTCCGTGCTTGGACTTCACTGGACGTGAGAGCATTTATCAAACACCAATTATGATAAATATTTTTTATACTACTTTTTACAGCGCGGTGCGGATTTGAATGACACGGTGCACATATTCAATGAGCTTCTCGGGAGTGGTATCGAGAGACACGTTCCGCGGGTTCTCAATAATAAATCCGGCCTTCGTGAGCCATGGTATAATACCGAGTTGGTGGTGCTCGAGAAACGACGCAACACGTTTCATTCCCTGTACAGGCTTTATGGCGTAGATTACTATCCCGGTTTTCTCAAAGCCCGCAAGGAATTTAAGACCCTCAATTGGTCCCTGTACAATAATTACATAAAGCAAATCAAGCGTTTTGACATCTAATCCCAAAAAATTTTGGAACTTCATTAATAATAAGAAAAAGGTATCTGGTTTTCCGTCGAATATGTCTTACCAGACCTCCACCGCCAGCCAGCAATCTGATATTTGCAATTTGTTTGCCAAATTCTTTGCATCGGTCTACAATCCGCTTAGGTCGACAGACACCGGGTCTCCTACTACTTCCACCTCCACTGTATTTGATCATTTTAAAGTTACCGAACAGGAGGTTCTGGATCAACTTTTCCTTCTCGACGTTAGTAAGGGAGCGGGTCACGACGGTCTTCCACTGACCCTATTCAAACGCTGTGCTGTAAGTCTGGCCCCTGCAGTTACCTTCTTGTTTAACGAAAGCCTTCATCGTGGTTCTTTCTTTGGAAAATCTCATGCGTTCATCCAATTTTAAAGGCGGGTAATAGAAGTGAGGTTAGTGATTATCATGGAATCGCCATCCTCTGGTTCACAAAGTATTGCACTTCCATACTAAGAGACTTATTTCTCATTTTCAGCATGGATTTTATCCCGGTCGGTCTACCGTGTCTAACTTGTCCTCTTTTTGTGGTAATTTATTAGACAGTCTAAGCTCCAAGCAGCAGCTTGACGTTGCCTATACCGATTTCGCAAAGGCTTTCGATGTGATTGATCACTCTATTCTTATTAGCAAGTTGCAGAGTCTCGATTGTCATTTCATTCCCATCGACAGGTTGCGGTCTCACTGAAAATCAAGATCAAAGATCACTGAAAATCCGTTAGGATCCTGGATTCTTTCTCCCCATTATTTCGGGAGCCATCCGGCGTGCCTCAAGGTAGTCATATCGGGCCACTGCTATTTTCATTATTTATTAACGACGTTGTAAAATGTTTTAAGTTTGCCAACTGCCTCCTCGTCGCGGATGACATGAAGATTTTCGCCCGGGTCTCTAGAATGCAAATTGTTACAAGATGACTTAAACCGCTTCTGCAGTTGGTCAATTAACAACGTACTCCCTTTTAATCGTGAGTAAATGCAAAACTCTTTCTTCCGTATCCACTCGCCTATTTTTTTTATCAATATCAACTGTACAACGAAACCATTGATCGGATTGAGTTCATTTCGGATTTTGGCGTGATATTTGAATCTGACGCTACATTTACCAGACATGTTAACGCCAGTATTTTAAAGTCGTACATAATGCTTGGTTGCGTTAAACGAAACTGCAATGACTTTAGTGACCCGTTAACTTTGACATCATTATACGTCTGCTTTGTTCGGTCTATTTTGGAGTATGCATCTGTTTGTTCACCCTCATACCAATGTCATTCTGAGAGGATTTGAGAGTATCCAACAGTTTATTTTGTTCGTGCTATGACGTTTACCATCCATGTGTGCTGTGGATTACGTTTTCCGCCTTATCAGAATCGATGTAATCTTTTGAAACTGCATCGTCTAGATAATCGGCGAGATGTAGCTTCCGCGCTGTTTGTGCGTGATATCATTAATTACCGTGTCGATTTTATCGAGTTACTAGCACATATCAACTTATAAGGTCCCGGACATCGGATGCGTCAAGGCGATGGAGCTTTATTCATTATTCAAGCTTTTGATTATCATTTATCGAGAGATTCATTTAAGAAAGCTTTATATAATCTTTTGTAGTCGAGCTTATGTGCCGTAATTTTTTACCAATTGTTTTGTTGTGCCGATTGTAGTCACTATAGGCACCATTTATAAATAAATAAATAATGCATACTCGTTGATTCCTTGAGTGATATATCTAATCAGAATATTAAACAAAAATTTAAATTACTTTTATTGTGTGGTGTTGTATAAATTTTGCATTAAAAAACTACAAAACTATTTTGGGCACATGCATTCCTTTCTCGAAATTAAACTTTGCTGCACTTTCAAATTTTGAATTTAAACAAAAGTCAGAGCTTACTGGTGGAGTACCACATCAAACCCACAGAGCTGGTTCGCTGGATTTGTGTAGGACAAACACAGTGCATCGTTCAAAATTAAGAAGAAGTCGATCAGCCTGTGATTTGAGAGAAAATTCTTCCCGTCCATTGTTTAAACGAACTGCTGAACCAACATTATCTAATATTCATGCGAAAACGTCAAAATTTACAACGTGTACAAGTTCACTGAACACCCTCGGCTCAAATCATAATTTCACTTCTAATCGAGGGATACTAAAACATAAGATAAATTATCTTAAATATATATTAGTTCATAACGTTAAATCCTATTTCTTTTACAGCATTGATAAACTCTGTTAAAAAAACAAACAGTGCACCTTCGAATATAGCAACATCGCTAGCCACTAAAACGAAACCAGCTCGACACGAGTTTAAGGACTACCAGGATCAATTGTTCCGAGCAAATTATGAACGGAAAGAATTGCATAATGTTGTTATGGATTTAGGAGGCAATATAAGAGTATTTTGTCGAGTTCGGCCACCACTATCAACAGAGGATGATCGAGCAATGTGTAAATTGACTTATTTGGACGAGTGCTTACTTACTCACTAGAGATATGCAAGAATGATTTCAACACCAATAAACAAATAAAACAAGATTTTAGTTTTGATCAAGTGTTTCACCCAAGATCACGACGGGAGGATATATTTGAGATCGTTTCTCCTCTTATACAATCAGCTTTAGACGGTTATAATGTTTGGAGTTTCAGAAAACTTATGAATAATTCCACGAACGGTTGATTTATTATTCGAATCAGTCTCAAATTATAAACGGTTAGGATAGAGCTATCAAATGAAGGCCACATTTTTAGAAATTTATAATGAAACTTTGTATGATTTATTAAATCCTAGAAATAGTGAATTGGAAATTAGAATGGCCAATGCGTGCTGCAAAACGGATGTGCATGTATCTAATTTAACTGAAGAGGTAGTTACGAGTGGAGTACATTTAAAAGATTTAATGAATTTGGCAAGATCAAATCACGCAACAGCAGCCACAATGGGTAATGAACGATCGTCAAGATCACATGCCGTTACGCGAATTCAACTAATTGGAACACATAACCTTAAAGGGGAAAGTTCCATTGGAACAATAAATTTAGTTGATTTGGCCGGCGCTGAGAGTGCAAAAACCAGCATTCGAGATTTGCCTAATGTGAATCTTGACAGATGGGTTCTAAATTATTATCACAAAGGTATAACAGTTTAAAGTTATTATTTGTTATTAGGCAATCAGTAGTAAAGAACCGTGTATATCTACATCATTCACTTTCGGTTTGAAATTATTCGTCAACTTAGATGCAAATTCGGCCCAAATTAAAGAATGGGTCGAATATCTTTAAAGAAACGGATCTCGGCCTTTCACAGCTAATTACCACACGACTTCGGTTTCCCTATAAGGATTAATGTGCCTATACTTAAAATGATTAATCTCAAATTTATCATCGCTTCTGCTAATTCTGGAGGCGGTGAAATTGACATGTAGAACGAATATTGTATTGTACATAACTTCAAACTGACTGAATTTGATTAAACTTCAAAATTTCAAAATATAAAGAAAAAGAAAAGATTAAAATTAGTTATCTTTATATTAAGTGATTACCTAAAAAGAAATTTACAAAATTGATCATAATTGTTTTTATATCGGAAACAGTCACTTTTACTTACTATACTTAAAACTTTTTTAAACTTATTTCGTAAACCATCGTAAAGATTTAGTAAAGATCGTTCGAAAAATCAAATAAAAATCACTAGCTCACCATAAACTCCAGCCTCTTCAACTTCCTGAGTCATATTTTGGCATACCGATTGCAATCGTGTAATTTCATCGGCTAAACGTATACTCCCCCCAGGCGGTAACGGTGATTGTAACGCACGAATTTCACGTTGTAATGAGTCCAAATGTTTTTTATTATTTTTTAGTTCCATCGATAGTCTCTCCTTTTGCTTTAGTTGTTTGTGTATTATTTCAGCTGCGAATTAAAATTATTGATAAATTTACAATAAATAATAAAAATGTTTATGTTGAAATAAAATAAAATTTCCCATTGGCAAACAGAAGAACACTTACAGAATTTTGGAGCCCATCGGTAACGACCCATTTTAATGATCCATACAATTTATGATAACAAGACACAAATCGCGTATTGACGTGTCTCGGGCACTATTAACATAACACTACTGACTTAAAAATTAATTAACATTTTAATAAACAAGTTTATTGTAAAATAGCGTAAAAAAATTAGCTATTCAAAATAACAAACAAAACAAATTTTTTATGTTAACATGTTAACAGACGTTGTCCCTAGCTATAAACAATTATGTCAACAGGCGGCGACAACTCCAATGTTAATGCGTATATGTACATACGACAAAACTATCAAGTTGTTAAGTACTTATGTAAACAACACAAGCACAACAGGTACAAATTTATTATGGGTGATACTAAGTCATTGCCGCTTTACTTTATATATTTTAACACATGCAACACTTTCACCAAAATGATTGATATAATTAATGGCCTCGAACTGTATACAGCTTAAAGGTGATTGAATTTGTGATTTGTTTAAAATTAATTAAGACGTCACTTCACTAAGTGGTCGAGCAGTGTAAAGCAGAGACCAAAGTGGAATGCGAGACACGGTTAAGCGATTTTAATAAATCTAGGCCTGAATTATATACCGAACATAATAATTATTCGGTTAGATGACTATGAATCATACCGCGTATACGATATGTAAATTAAAGAATTTCCATAATTTTATAAATTTCAACCTTAAGCTGCAAAGTTCAAGTAATTCTACGGGTAAGCTACTAATACAAATATCCAGAGTTTATCCCACGCGATAGCTTGTATCCCAGAAACTATATAAACATGTCTGATGATGTTCGTCTGTCGAATGAATTGGCAGAATTTAAGATTTGATGAATTACTCTCGTATAAATGGGATTGGTCTTGTCAAGTTTTGATTAATGGTGTGTGGTATCGGCACTATTTTTAAATATGACGGATTTGAGCAATTCTGTTAAATAAAATTCAAGTCGTAAATTCAATATCCTTACATTCACTACAGAAGAGGAGAATCTCAATCTGTATTATTATTAAGAACAATGCAGTCATAAGCGAACTTCATAATGATGAAGTTAAAATGGAACTCGATTTAATGGAATATTAAATTCATTTTACAATTGTTTTATGGAATATGGAAGGATCTGATCGCATAGAAGTATATTTGAATAAAAATCTTAAAAATTATTTAGATAAATTTGTGCTTCGAGGTTGTGCACGTTTTTGTTTAGTGTACGATATACATAATAAAATGGCGGAAAAACAGATTAAAAGTGAGATTAAAAAATTAGACCTGAACAAGGAAGATAGTGAATTGCAGTTGAAGTATAGATTTCCGAAATTGCAAGAATGCTCGGACAGTTATACAGAAATTTATAAAAAGTTGGTAGAATTAGCGTCCGAATTAGAGAGTGAAGAAAGTATAGTCAGTGTGGAAAACGATCGTTTTGAATTTGAACATGGTTTTTTCCAGGTTAAATATAGCTTTGAGGAATATCAAGAGGAATTTGGAGAAAAAGCTAGAATTGCAAAATACAGATTTAATTAAATAATCGAAAACGACAAGATAGAGACTGAATCTAGCAAGTCAATAGAAACATGCAGGGTCCCATTTGAAACGCGATATTTTAAAATGCGATTTTTCAAAACGCAATATTTCAAAACGCGATATTTCAAAACGCGATATGGTACAAAACGCGATATGGTACAAAACGCGATATTTGAAAACGTGATATTTCAAAATGCGATAAAGTACAAAACGTGATATTTTTTAACATTAAATCGAATTACTGATATGTATTGAACAAAAGTGTTCGTGTCCAACAAAGGGTAATTTATTAAAGATTAGACAAAAATTTTCAAAGTGTCCAAGTTACATTATAAAGAGGTTGTCAATATACAGAATATTTTTACCATTTTTGTAAAAATAAATATATGAAATTTCAAGAGACTGAATGAAAGTGTCCAAGATACAGAAATGCCCAACATTGAAGGTTTTAATAAAATTCAATTTTTCTTTCAATTTGCACCTGATATCAATTGACGGCCGAAAATTTTAACTGCATGGTTATATTTCCGAATAGGTCATATACCTCCAAAAATTCTGAAAATCGGTATACTAAGGTATTTTAGTATGCTGATTACGAATATGGCCATGAAAATATCCAGAAACGACCCCAAGTAGCTCTCAATGATCTCTAGTGGCCCTAAATGCCCCAAATGGTCTTAAAAGACAACCCAAACGCGAAAAAATATTGTGTTTTTTCGAAGCATGTTTTCATGATTATTTTAAATCATTTTATACCTTAAGATTGAGGGCTTCCGTCCCAAATCCCAACTTTTATACAAATAAAAAAATTTACTGTTATTTCAATTATTTTATTTCAATTTTTTTTATAATCCACATAGAGAACAATTAATTTTAGTTTAAAGGAATTTAAAAATCGATAGGAGTGGCAGTTTAGGATTGGGTTATATCAGGCGGGTCGGCTCCGGTCGCTTCGCAACGTACATTCTGGAAAAGGGGAAATTTAATTTCAGTTTATAGGAATTTAAAAATCGATAGAAGAGGGAGTTTAGGATCGGGTTATATTAGGAGGGTGAAGGGGAAATTAAATTTCAGTTTATAAGAATTTAAAAATGGATAGGAGCGGAAGTATAGGATCGGGTTACATCAGGCGAGTGGCTGCACTCCCGTCGCTTCGCAATGTACATTCTGGAGAAGGGGAAATTTAATTTCAGTTTATAAGAATTTAAAAATCGAAAGGAGCGGGAGTTTAGGATCGGGTTAAATCAGGCTGGTGATGGGGAAATTTAATTTCAGTTTATATGAATTTAAAAATCGTTAGGATTGGGAGTTATATCAGGGTTATATCAGGTGAAGGCTTCGCTCCCTAGTTAGAAAAAAAAACTTCAGTTTATAGCAATTTCAAAATCGACAAGAGTGGGAGTATATAGGATCGGGTTATATCAGGTGAGCACTTTGCCCCTTAGTTAGAAATAAAAACTTCAGCAGTTCGGGAGTACAGCAACGGATTATACTATGCGGGTCGCTACGCTCCAGTCGCTTCGCTCCTTAGTTAGAAAAAATTTCAGTTTATAGGAATTTAAAAATCGATAAAAGCGGGAGTAAAGAACCGGCTTATATCAGGCGAATCGCTGCGCTCCCGTCGCTTCGTAATGTACATTCTGGAAAATGGGGAATTTAATTTCAGTTTATAGGAATTTAAAAACCGATATTAGCGGGAGTATAGGATCGGGTTATATCAGGTAAGCACTTCGCTCCTTAGTTAGGAAAAAAAACTTTAGTTTATACAAATTTAAATATCGATAGAAACGGGAGTACAGCCCGTTGTTATATCAGGCGGATCGCAGCGCTCCAGTCGCTCTGCTCCTTAGAAAAAAATTCGGTTTATAGGAATTTAAAAATCGATAACAGCGGGAGTATAGGGCCGGGTGATATCAGGCGGGTCGCTGCGCTCCTGTCGCTTCTGTACCATATCGCGTTTTGTACCATATCGCGTTTTGAAATATCGCGTTTTAAAATATGTATCGCGTTTTGTACCATATCGCGTTTTGTACCATATCGCGTTTTGAAATATCGCATTTTGAAATATCGTGTTTTGTACCATATCGCGTTTTGAAATATCGCATTTTGAAATATCGCGTTTTGTACCATTTCTCGTTTTGTCATATCTCGTTTCGAAATATCGCGTTTTGAAATATCGCGTTTCGAGCGGATCCGTGATAGGGTCCCATTTGAAACGCGACATTTTAAAACGAGATATGACAAAACGCCATATTTCAAAACGTAATATTTCAAAATGCGATACGGTACCAAACGCGATACAGTACAAAACGCCATATTGCAAAACGTAATATTTCAAAACGCGATACGGTACAAAACGCGATATGGAACAAAACGCGACATTTCAAAATGCGATATTTCAAAACGCGATAAAGTACAAAACGCGATATGGTACAAAACGCGATATTTCAAAACGTAATATTTCAAAATGCGATACGGTACAAAACGCGATACAGTACAAAACGCAATATTTCAAAACTCGATATGGTACAAAACGCGATATGGTACAAAACGGGAGTTTAGGATCTAGTTATATCAGGCGGGTGAAGGGGAAATTTAATTTCAGTTTATAGGAATTTAAAAATCGATAGAGGCGAGAGTATATAGGACCGGTAACAATCGGGTCGCTGCGGTCCCGTAGCTTCGCAATGGACATTCTGTACCATAACGCGTTTTGAAATATCGCGTTTCGAAATATCCCTTTTTGAAATATCGCGTTTTGTACCATATCGCGTTTTGTACCACATCGCATTTTGAAATATCGCGTTTTGAAATATCGCATTTTGTACCATATCGCGTTTTGTACCATATCGCGTTTTGAAATATCGCATTTTGAAATATTGCGTTTTGTACCATATCTCGTTTTGCCATATCTCGTT
The DNA here is from genome assembly GCA_947310385.1 of Nephrotoma appendiculata. Lineage (NCBI taxonomy): Eukaryota > Metazoa > Arthropoda > Insecta > Diptera > Tipulidae > Nephrotoma > Nephrotoma appendiculata. Next base: position 70,628,131 of record OX371223.1, read on the forward strand.
TTGAAATATCGCGTTTTGAAATATCTCGTTTCGAGCGGATCCGAAACATGCAATAGCTTGGTAGGTAGTAATGATGACCGTAATGAGGAAATACTACAAGATGCGGAATTATTAAATAAGGATCGATTAATGTCGTATTAAATTGCCTCAAGTAATGTTGCAAAGATTTGATGGTAGGTTAGAAAAATGGTTAAGATTTAGAGATTCATTTAGAGCCATGATTATCAATAATCCAGGATTAACGGAAATTGAGCGTTTTTATTATTTGGATGGAAATTTAGAAGGACAAGCAAAGAGAACTATGGAATTAGTTGAATTTTCTGACGAGGAATTTAAAAATGCGTGGTCGACGTTAATTTCTAAGTATGATAACAAAAGATCCATAATCGAAAAAATATGAGTGCTTTTTTTTAATTTAAAAAGAGTAAATAGAGAATCAGCTATTGAAATTAGAAAATTATTGGATGATAGTCTAATCCATATGAGAGCATTAGAAAATTTAGGAGAAAAGATTAACAACATAGTAGCAGTTCATATACCGTTAAGCAACGGCTTGATTGCGAGACTAGGAATATATGGGAAAATGAAAATAGTTTGGATAGGCCTTTAACTTGGACACAATTAGTGGAACTCCTACAACGGCGATGTCACGTTTTACAAGCACTGGACGATATTCGTAGTAAATCTAATGTGCCTGTTCCATACAACAACAGAAAAAATCATTCGTTTCGGCAACCGCAACAAATAGAACCTTTTATTGACCGTTGTGTAAACAGAGTCACCTCATTACAAACTGTGAACAATTTCTAAAAATGACAGTTCAAGAACGTTATGAGAAAACGCGTCAGTTGGTTGAAATGCTTGAAAGGGAAGCATAGGATTGCTGAATGTGGAGGGTCACTGTGCAGTTATTGCAATCGGAAGCATAGTAGTCTATTGCATATGGGGAAGTTTCATCAAACAGATCCACAGCATAGTGATAAAGAAATAGGTTTGAGTTTCACTCATGTGAATCAGGGTAATGCATCATCAAAAGCTCAGAGCAGCGATAAGTGTTCTGAAAACGGCACAACTTTATGTTGCCAAAAAAGAAAGCCTCCAAAGAATGCAGATTGTGCTTTCCACGGTAGTTATTTTTATTCGGGACGCAAAAGGAAGATTTATTTTGTGTAGGGCACTACTGGATTCTGCATCTCAATCTAATTTTGCAACCAAAAGGTTAGCTGATAGGTTGCAAATGGAAAAACACGAGTTATCTCATTTGGTAACAAGATTGAATCAAGTAAAAACCAGGATCCAATACAAATTCTATCTCATATTAAGTCGCGGATTAGCAATTACCAAACCGAGTTAGAATTTCTAGTGGTTCCGGAGATTGGTGGCAATTTATCTGCCAGTTGTATTAATGTTAGTGGTTGGGATTTGCCAAGCAATTTGTAGCTCGCTGATCCCAGTTTCAACCAACCTAAAGAGGTTGATCTTTTACTTGAAGCTGAGATTTTCTTCAAAATTTTAAACAACGGACGCTTCGATTTAGAGGAAAAGTTACCGACTTTGCAAAATACTGCATTTCGATGGATTGTGAGTGGTAAGGTCGAGGGTTATAATTTGTTTGTTTCAGAAATGGCCGACTACTCATTTTGTAATTTCAATTCAAAGAATGTAGACAATATAGGCAGTGATTCAGAACTAGACAAAAGGTTAACTAAGTTTTGGGAGTGTGAGAGGATGGACGTTTTGTGGTTAAGTTATCGTTTAAGGAAAATATTGGTCAATAAAAATTAATTAGGAAATGTAGCATTAAAACGACTTATGTATTTAGAATCAAAATTGAATCGAAATCCCGATTTGAAAGTTCAATATTCCAATTTTTTAAAAGAATACGAAAAACTTGGCCACATGTCGGTTAGCTCAGATCAAACCATTTCGGATGAAGAATATTTTCTGCCTCATCACGCTGTCTTAAAGCCTAATAGTAGTAGCACGAAATTGCGTGTCGTATTCGACGCGTCGACTAGAACGCACGGAGGCCTGTAAAAATGTCTATGTGTACAAAAGTGTTACAGCAACTAGGAATCGATGAAAGCAAAAATAATTCGCTAGCGTCGAAAATAATTCAGGAAGATTTTTATGTAGATGATGGTTATTTGGTAGCAACAATTTGAAAGCAGCCATAGATATGAGAAACCAATTGATAGCAATGCTCCAAGGAGCTGGCATGGAATTACGAAAGTGGACTGCCAATTCAGAATAACTATTAGAGTCTATTCCATTAGAAGATAGGGAGGTTAGTTGTGATTCAATCAATGAGTGCATCAAAACATTGGGTCTGATGTGGCATCCGAATTCCGATCAATTCATGTTTCACATGGAGCCAATCATTTTCGATAAGAAAGTGACAAAACGGAATGTTTCGTCCGAAATATTGAGTTTATTTGATCCTTTGGGATTGATATCACCTGTAATAGTAATCGGGAAAATATTAATGCAGCATATCTGGTTATCTAAGACCTAGAATCTTTCTAGTACCTGGTTACAGTACCGTGATCAATTGATTTGTATCAATAATTTGAAGCTTGATAGATGTCTAGTTCCAAGGGATGGCAAATCTATAGAGATCCACGGATTTGCTGATGCATCTGAGCGGGCTTATGGAGCTTGTATTTATCTCACATGCATAGATGCTAATGGTAAAGTTGTACCGCGTTTGGAATTAAGTGCGGGACACCTGTTGGCAAAACAAGCGAAATTCAAATTTTAACTGAGGGAGCAAGTTGGCTACATATAAACGGAATGATCAATCCTGCTGATCATGTTTCACGGGGAAGAATGCCAAAAGAATTTTTGGATTTTAAAGATTGGTGGAATGGGCCGATGTTTTTATATGAAGATGAATCCAGTTCGCCAAACAGTTTCAAAGAAATTACACAAACAAATTTACCCGAGGTGAAGAAGGAAATAGATTATTTATTTTTATCAATTGAGTTTCAAGATGTGGTAATGGTAAAGATAGAAAATTATAGTTCGCTGACCAAGTTAACTCGTGTAATGGCATATTGCTTGAGATTTGGAAACAATTCAAGACCAAAGAAACATAATAAAACTGTCGGGAACTTATCCATCATAGAGCTGTCAAAATCTATAAAAACTCTGATTAAAATTGTGCAGTCATCAATTTATTGAAGAATTAAAATACTAAAATCCAAAGATGAGTTACCAAAGGGTAACAGATTATCAAATTTGTCATCTTTTATTGATCCAGACGGACTGTTGCGTGTCGGAGGCGATTCGAACACAGCTCATTAGACTTCGATTAGACTTCGGTAAGCAAACTTCATTTTACATCACTAATTATTCAACATGAACATCAAAGAAATTTACACAGTGGCGTACAAGCCATTGTAGCATTCGCTAGTCAACGTTATTGGCCAATCAATGCAAAAAATTTAGTTAAAAAAATTTTACATAGTTGTATAGATTGTTTTAGAATCAATCCTAAAACTCTTGATCAAGTCATGGGGAATTTGCCTAGTTGAAGAATAGAAGGCACTCAACCATTTAATGTAACCGGAATAGATTTGAACCGGACCCTTTGAAGTCAAATATAAACATCAAAGAAAAACACATTTTCACAAAGTATATTTATGCCTTTTCATTTGTTTTGTCGTAAAGGTAGTTCACATAGATGTCGTGGAAGATGCAACGAGCGATGCATTTATCGCCTGTTTAAAACGGTTTATAGCACGAAGGGGGATGTTGGATAGATAATGGCACAAATTTCGTAGGTGCGCACAACAAATTAATAGAACTTGCAAAGCTATTTGAGTCAGAACAGCTGGATAAAATAAACCATTTCGTAAACGATGAAGGGATAGAATGGAAGTTTATTCCTCCCCGCTCTCCACACTTCGGTGGTTTGTGGGAGGCCGGCATTAAATCAGTAAAGACTTATGTTAAAATCGTAGTAGGAAGCAACGTGTTGATATTAGAACAAATATACACCCTCAGCGTCGAAATAGAGGGCATCATGAACTCACGACCATTACCGGCATTATCGTCGGATCCCAATAATGAGCAATCGTTAACTCCAGCACATTTTTTAATCGGAAGACCAATTAACTATATATCCGAACCAAGCTTAGATAGCTTGCCTACAAATCGATTATTTTTTTTTCGCAAGCTACAACACAGATGGATATTATATTTACTATTTTTGGTTCAGGAATTCATCACATATAATTTATTTATTTTAGTTAAAAAAATACTGATATTTACTGATATTAAAAAATTAAAATCTCGAACGAGTACAATTAAGATACGCCAATAATTAGTTTTCCACTATTTTTTCTAAAGCTATCATTCTAATTGTCCGCGAAGTTAGAATATCGTTTAAATTTAACCCTTAACCAGGTCCAAGCTACTTTACATACGAAGAGAAACTAATGACACTCGAATGATCTTCCAAAAATGAGATATCTCACTATAATTGGTGAGATAGGCATTTTATTTAAAATACGGTCTTTAGTTATAAATAAATAAAGTTAAAAAACAAAAAAATCTAAAAATATTTGGTGTATTTATTAAAATCCTGGCGTGGATTTATTCACGTGAAAAACAAAAAAAAGACCTTTCCAAAGACAAAACCTTTCAGTATAGAAAAGAATAGCGATAGAATGAAAAAGAAAAGAGATGAATATCGCGAATTCCCATTTTGTTTAGTGGATTTAATCCGCTGTAACGAAGTGTATCAATTTTTTAGCACCTTAAAGTCTGAAGCCGGGTTTCCCGAAATTGCTATTAATCTACTGCTACATTTCTAAAATACGCAATTCACACGGGATTGATCAAATTTAACGATCTTGAAAGATTAAAAAAATGTTTTTGGCTAATTTTGTGAATTAACACCTCAATTGCATATAACGAACCGCTCCCAAATTATCTAATACTACATCAGCGATACGTAATGCTTTATAAAAAAATACCGCTTTCATCTTCGCCCCAAAAATATCCCAACGCAAAATCGAAAAACACAAAATTCCCAAAATTGTGTCGTAATCATGTTATTTTCGCATCTCGCGCGCAAACGTGCAGTTGTTCAAAAACGTTTCACTTAACCAACCATATAGAAAATACAACCGCGAACGCGAATACAAAAAAAAATCTGTAAACATGACCTTATATTTAAACGGTTGATACTTTTTTTTTTGTTTTGATTAAATAGCAATTAAAAATTAAATCGCGCATTGAATAAAAATAGAATTTCGAATGTTAAAAATAGAAAATCGTCGACAAAGTATATAACAACACTAAATAGATATTCGCATGTATTTACATATCGTGAAAAGAAGGTGTGTGTTAGTAGTGTGATTTTTCACTGTGTTTTTCTTTTTCCCGATTTTTTTTTGTACCTGAACGTAATCTACTTAATACTAAAAATAAATACCAAATTTTAATTTTAAATCGCGCAATACTTTGTTTTTAACGGAAGAAAATTGATGCACAGTGTGTGCATTTTATAGTTTTTTTTTTTGAAAATGTATACAGTTGCCAATTGGACTATAAAGCCGAATGGATTCAACTTAGCCGCACCCGACTTAGTGCATAGTGTGAACTCTTACTAACCTTACAATATAATTTCCAACATATAGAAAATTATTCTAATATTTTAATTAAATGTGAGTGCCAGCAAATTGAACGAATTTTTTGTTTTGCTTCGTCTCGTATTTTCTTCTCGTTTACATATACACATATATGAATATATAGCGAGAAAATTTATTACCTGAAAAACTATTAAAGAAATGAAAATATACGAATTTATTATAAGAAATATTGTTGTAAGTAAATAAATTGATATAAGGTACGAAAATAGAGCCATCATTTATAAAAACAATCTGCCAAGTTAATTTTTCATTGCTCTTCGCTGTATATAAGACAATGGTTTTACAGGCAGTCGAGCATAAAACATTTTGTCTGCGACTTTAGGATTTATGCACTACACGCGAGGTGTTAAACAAATTGTTGCAATGTTATTTGGATCAATTGTTAAATAATGAAGCTGCCTGGGGGAACGAAGTTTGCATTTGTGTCATCTCCGTATGTATCTTGCAGGTTCCGTAAGTGTTCGTGTTATCACCTCGCGGTAACCACCGGGGACTGCGATATTTGTAGTGTGTTAGGGTAAAATCCGCCGCGAACTGGACCGGGTTAATCGTATTGCGCTAATAGCTGACCAGGCTGGAGGCCCAGTAAAACCTCAATCTCTAACGGTGTATCCGGATACATGGCACCCTCAGGATTGAACTGCCTTATCTGTGTACGGCCTATCTCTGCACCAATAACATTTCATCTCCGAAAAAAATGAGACGGTGCTTCTAGAAACCGGGAAACTAATGCTGGTGGGCAAGCCCACAAGACGTATAAAGAAAACGGTAACAAAATATGGCTTTAGCCGTCCGGGCTGGCCATCATGACGTATCGGAGAAACGCGACCATAGCACGAACAAGGCTGGTTCCTTCAATGCAAAAGCTGGAAAAGAGAAAGCCTTAGTAAAGCTCAATAGTTCTCTCATGGGCTAAAAAGATTATTTAAATGAAGCAGGAGGATTTATGTTTAGCCACTAGGTAGAGATCGGAGGAGGAGGAATCACAGAAGAGCGCTAGAATGCAGGAAACTGGAAGTAGGCCTTTTAATGAGGCACTGAAACGATTTTCTGTCAGTTTATAGTGAACAATTTATCGCGAGCAATTGATCGTAGAACAATTTATCGTAGAAACAATTTATCGTGGAATCAATTTATCGTAGAACAATTTATCGTGGACACAACTTATCGTAGAACAGCTTTCTTTCTTAATCGATTATGATGGGATTGGGTATGTTGGATAGAAATGGGATTCTTAAATGATTTTTGGAAGAAATTCTGGAATATGGTAACATGGAACGGAACTTATAGGTATTAGGTATATATGTTGGATGGAGTTCGGGTTTTTTATTGATTTTTGGAAGAAGTTCTGGAAAAGTTGCCACCTGATTGATTGAACGAAAGTCGATAATAAATTGCTGCACTCGCTGTTGGATGGAAAAGTCATATTCTATTTAACCATCGGTGTAATTGTAACCATCGGTGAAGTTACGTATCCAACTTTTAGACCATCTAGGCTCTTATAGTATAACTACGCACAGAGTGCAAATTCCGCTTGGTTTGAAAGGTTCTGAAGATCTCAGGTTATGTCGCTTACTATGTTCCATATTCCCGGGTGTACTACGAAATCTCGATATTCAAAATCTCACTTTTCTTTTCTTCTAGTTCTAATTAATTGCACAATATAATAAAAAAAAATTTTTAATTGCAAGATTTGGTACTTGCAACATTTTGTAATTGCAACATTTTATAGTTGCTAGATTAATAAAAAAGCTACATTTTGTTAAGGAAACATTTTGAAATGCAAATTTGAAATGCAAAAATTGTAGAGGCTAACGGCTTCGATAACTCTCACGGGCATGCGGGAGTTTGCTGTGCTCCCTCCCCCCCCCCCCGCCCGCTTAGCCCTCCGAGGGGCTTTAGATTTGAACTTTGGGGGACGTAGGAGTCGGGATCAGCAAACATGTCGCACTGCGTGCCTCACGTAGGAGCAGATTATATAGAATCTATTAATGACACCTACTAAAAAAAAAATTAATTGGACCATTTTGTTATGCGAATTATTGGGTTGAAACGTGTATGGGTTACAGACTAGTTATATACATGGACATAGCAAGCTCCTTGCTATAAGACAGACGGGCACTTCAGCCACCCCTAGTCTGAAAAACATACGCTGATGTGGTATTGGATTGGTGGCGCCCATAACTCGCCCTGACATGTGGTGTCAAAGGACATAAGCAAAATTCGTCCTGCATCGCTTTCTCTCGATTTCCATATTCGTTTAGAACTAACCAGTCAGCACCGCAAAACGTTATAAACTTAGATCTTTGCTCCCAAATGTTATTATCAAATATGATATAAAAAGACATAGGACAAAAACTTATCTATCAAGGTTTCACAGTTTACTACAATAGAAAATTTATTAGAAAAAATAAAAAAACAAAAATTGGCTTTTTCATCAAATATCGAGTACAGGAATTTATCATCGACTTTTGTCCAATTAACTAGGTGGCCATATTCCAGAACTTCTTCCAAAAATCATTTAAGAATCTCATTTGCATCCAATTTACAAAATCCCATCTTAATTTATTATTCAATTAAAATGGGGATGGCCGAATTCAATAAAAATTTTATAAACCGACGACACTTTAATTTTTATTTACAAATCATTTTGTTATACGGTCAAATTTACAAACTACGATAAACTGGCATACGATAAATTGTCCACACGATAAATTGTGTTTACGGTAAATTGTGTCTACGATAAACTTTTCTACGATTAAATGTTCACATTAAATTGAAGCACGATAAATTGTTTACGATAAAGAGACCGTCACCCCACTGAAACAGCATTTATTGAGCACAAAAACTATGAGGGAAACACCCTAGACATGCTTCGGCTTGGGACCACTAGAATTGTGGTTGACATGGTTTCAGACCATTAGAGTCAGGCTGCGGAAACCTTAGGTGGTCTGGCCTGGACTAGGCTAGAAGTTGTCGCTAGAGAGGATAAACCCAGCAGACCTAGAGCATGAGCGTGGATCCTAGCGACCCGAAAGAAACTCTGGAAATGCAACAAATAAGCAATCTTGAACTTCCGATCACCGACTGAAGACTGGCCAAGTTAGAAGAATCAAAGGCTGATTATAGGTCAGCTATTATCAAATTAAATGGAGTCGCTGGCTGCGCTGGCGAGAACTAGAGGTTTAATTAGCTATGGTTTCGGTTCAGTCACACTAAAGATCTATAAGATAGATGAAGGTGACATCTATCTTGAGGGCGCCGGTACCGGGCGCCAACATGAATATCATGGGAATGGGTGAGGATAAACACTCTCTACAGACACGAGGAAGTCCATTTCAATGGGATTACTTTGTCGATCAATGGAGGATTCACAGACACAGGAGGGCTCTGATACAACTGTGGTGGAGATTGAAGTAAGGTCAAATTTGTTTCATGATTAACACGTTCACGTCGGCGCGTACAACCGGTGGCCCGCACTAAACTGTCTCATCGGGCGGCGCGTACCACCGGTGGCCCACATTAGACTGCCTCATCGGGCGGTGCGTACCACCGGTGGTACGCATTTGATTGTGCTATTAGACGGTATGTAACACCAAATATTTAGATAAAAAAATAAATACAAAAAAAATCGTTTTCAGGAATAGGGCGGCTGGATTAGCTCCCGCCCGATAGAGCGAAAAGCTTTAAGCGCAGCCGCCCGATGGCGAGGAGCAAGAGTTACAGCGCCGTCGTGAACGTGTTAATTATGTTTTTCACTTTAGTGCACTTTTACCACTTTAATTAATTATAACTAGTTTTTAGTTTTATTTTTTGTATTTTTGACAATTTTTATTAATTTTTTCAATTTAGATGAGGTCACAATAAGCAACAAGCTTTGAGATATATAATCAAAATCTCTGCTAATATCAACTTATCTTCCACATGATGAGGATATCCCCTGCAGGCTATTAAAGGAGAGTCCAAAACAAAAAAATGAAGTTATCCTGGGAAGTTATGTAAATTCACATCACACAATGAACGAGGTGCATAATTCCTTGATTTTATTCTTAGTACTAACCTGTGTATTTGCAATATTGGCTGCAAACCAACGTTTATAACTAAAAATATACAAGAAGTACTAGACATTACACTTGTCTCAGATATCGTTATGAATAGTTTAGGGAATTATAAGGTATCGGAGGATCATTCCTTTTTTGATCCTTGTTCTCTCTAAATTGGATTGGGGACAAAACTCATCCAAAAACCTAGCTATAGAAACAGGAGGAAAACCGACTAGTATTTTTAGAAATATTCTAAATAATTCCCGGTATCAAACCATCTGATCCAACACAAGACCTTAATGCCCTAGTAGACCAGAGGCCCTATTCCTGAATACGATACGAATCTTCTTACGATACGAAAATTCAATACGATACGAAAATAAATTGGTATTCCTGAATTCGAACGAGCTACACATTTTAATTTTTACAGTGTAGGCAGAGGGAAATTTTTTTGTTGTAAAATTTTCTTCATAATAAGAAAATGTAAACACAAAGATGTCATATTTATAATTTTATAAATTTTGATATCGTAAATAATAATGAGTTGCAAAAATCGAATTATATACTATACATTGAATGTGATTTATTTGGCCATATACAATATTATTTCATGTGTAGCTGATGTTTATAAAAAAATACATATTGCTCTCATATCGCAAAGAAAAAACCTATGAATTAGTTTTTGTTCAAATGGACAGTAAAATTTTGTGCTTTAAAAAAATATTGAAATTATTAAATAAAATAATTAAAACATTATAAAATATTTAGTAGATTAGTAGATTGTGAGTACTAGTGTATCACTTGGTAATAAAAATTATTTTTTTAAATTAAAACGAAGTGTCTTTTGATAAGGTGCCAATGCCAAAACACGCCCAAAAAACTATAAAAGGATTCTTACGATCGAAAAGTTTACCAAGTGTTTTTATAAAATAAAATGTAAATTATGTTAAGAAGAAAGTGATTTATGATAAAATTATCTTTATTTAAAGTTGTAAATGCGAAAAAATTAAGAATTTTTTTTATGTTTTACTCTAAATATTTTAGTAAAATACTTATATATATGAATAATATTTAATTAATTTATAATTAAATAAAATAAATTTCTTTAAAAAATTTAAAAAATCTTTATTTTTGTTTTTTTATTTTCATTGTCGTTAACTAAAATGAGATCGAACACAAATTCGTTCATGCACGAACAAAAACTGTTCGAATTCGTATTGCGGAATAGGGGAAATTTTTGAACGTATCGTACATTTTCGTATTCGCATTAGAATTATACGTATTCGTATTCAGGAATACCAGTCATACGAATTCGTATATTTTCGATTCGTATTCGTATTCAGGAATAGGGTAGCAGCTATCCAACGCCTTAAGTAAGGCCATATTAGGTACGTGTCCTCCTATAGTATACCTCACAAGGCTCTTTAGAACAGCCAAGGAAGCTAAAGATTGTGACTGCTACAAGGAAGTTCTCAAAACATACAAATACAAATTAAAAAATACTAAAATAAATACCTGGAGGCTATACTGTAGTCAAATACAGGAGTCCTCTCCGTGACATCTAGGCTGCCTAAAATACTATCTCGAAGTCTCACCACCCTGAGTTTTCTCCAACAACCGGATGGTTCTTGAACCGTAACTAGTACAGAATTTTTGGAGCTACTACTGGAAACTCACTTTCAAGTTAACTCCGAAACTGCACCACAAAAGCATAGAGAAAAAAAATTCGAAAAAACAGCTAGGAGCTCACATAAGAAGTTTGATTGAGTCAAATAGGCTATCGAATTGTTATTGCTCCTATCGATAAATCCCTTGAACATAAGGAATACTCCATGTATCTTTTCTAGATAGAGATTTTAACAGTCAGACTAGAGAACATCACGCAGGCACTCTTCTCTCTGTGCGTGAACGAGTACTTCAGGGGCTGGATAGATCAAATGCTTAAAAGTACGGTCATGACGGCCAGGATGAGTGGATTCTTCAATAGCAAATTTGTAAGTAGAGGCTCACCGCAAGGTGTCCCCTCTTCTTTGGAACTTGGTCTTAAATGACCTGTTATTAAACATAAAAGGGTATGGCTTTATGCTTATAAGGAGGATGTTGCGATTGATACCTTCGGGAAATATCCTTGCACCTTAAAAGGACGCATGCAAAGTGCGCTTGGCATTCTCTCCAATTGGGCTAACAGTTGCGATTTGAATGTGAATCCACACAAAACTGAGGTGGTATTTTTCTACAGGAAATACAAACTTCCTCAGATTGACCCCCGCTAGCTTAAATTGTATTGGGTCGACCTTCACTGATAAAGCGAATTATCTGGGTCTCATTCTGGACACCAAACTAAGCAGAATACGTAACATATTAGAAAAACTAAAGAAAGCTACAATAGCGCTTTACTAAAAAAAAAACCATTGGAAAAATATGGGGTTTGAAGACCCACATTGTACATTTGCTTTATATTTTTACAAATAGGCCGATTTTAGTATATGGGGTTATTGTTTGGTAACAAGCTTTAAAAATTCTGAACATCCTAAAATCCCAGCACTTCCATTCATGCAAGGGTCATTTTCTTTGATCTCTCAACCTATATATTACTAGGTAAACAAATGGCAGCGAACTTAGCTATAAGGCTCAACTCACCCTCTATGTAGATCTATAACAATTCACGATCCTTATCTATTCTAAGAATCACGAACATCTCAAATACTCCCGACTATACCATCACGCCACCATCTTTTGATCAAAGGTTGAGAATTGATATTGCCATCAGATAGGACAGGCTGAGAGAAGCTGTTTTGAATACTGAAAAAGTTAATTTCTTTAGTGATGGTTCAAAAATAAATGGATGTGTTGGAGGTGGGATTTTCAGTGAATAATTAAATCGTTTTTTAAGCTGAACTAATCGCGATAAGGGAAGCTGTTGAGATATAATGTAATACCTGCAAAGGATATTCGCATTTTTACGGGCAGTCAGGCTTCAATTAAGACGCTCAAATCATATGTCCTTACGTCGAAGGTAGCCTAGAATTGTCTCTTATCTCTTTACGAGATAGCAGATCAGTTCAAGACCCACCTGATGTGGGTCCCAGGGCATTCCATTATTACAGAGAATTGAAAAATGAGTAACCACGCTCGACACGGCAGAACCTGTTTTATTTCACCAAGTTGATTTCCCACTCGCTACGTGCAAATTACTGCTTCGAAAGCAAGCGAGAAAAACAACGAACGACAGATGGTCGAAACTAGACCTTTCAAGATCCAGAGAGCTAATATCGATGCGGTGACGACATTTCAGTATGGTGCGGTGGGTGCTATTACGGAAACTGTCTAAAGTATAAGCATTCGAGCAGTGTAGGAGTCTCCTCACATGGTGAAACGTGAAATGAAAAATTTCACTTCTAATTCCGCTGAAATGGTACGAAGTGTGCAGTGAAAAATTGACCTTTTTATTTTGTCCATTTCGATTTGACATTTTGACGAGCCAAAAGGAGAGTGCAAAATGTGACATTATGAGGGGTGTTCAATAATTTCGGTAAATTTTTATGAAATAACGTTAATACATTTTATTTTATTCCCCTATTTAGTGTACCGACGTTAAAAAAACTTATGCAAATCAAGTGCTTCATTTAATTTCTGTGCGGGGATTTAATGAACACTTGTTTAGAAAATTTAAAAAAGTGAAAAAATTGAACAACGTGCTGTGATTTTAATTGCGATCTTGCATTCAAATTAAAATCAAATCAAGATATTCAATATTTTCTACTTCTCAAATTTTCAAAACACTTGTTAATGAACACACCACACAGATATTAAATGAAAAAATTGAGTTACATGAAATGTTGTTTTTGTCGCTAGGCTAATAGAAGAATAAAAAAATAAAAACTCTCTTACCGTTATTTCATATAAAATTACCGCCATTTTAAGGCCATTTGTGCGGTCACGTTAACGTTTAAAGATGTAAGACTGGAATCTTAAGACCCGTTAATCGTAGAAATATTCATACTGGCCTTACGCCAGTAAATCGTAAACCACATCATGGGCGTTTCGGGTTTGGGTCGTTTGTGAAAACCTCGAAATATCGAATGGCTAAATTTCTAAAACATTTAACCGTAAAAATAGTCTAATAATAAAACTCCGAAGAAAATAATCGCAAAACAAAACATCGATTTCTTCGAATTTCAATTAAGATCGGGTGCCTGATTTAAGCATATCACACATTGGAACGAAAATATCGAAAAAAAGCATCCACAAAAATTTATTAGAAAAAAAAAATTCGAAAATATCGATCTTTTACGGGTTACGGTTTTAATCCGCTGTTTACCTTAGAGGATGGTGACTGCGCCCCAAAACCCCGTTTCTTCAATTTGCGAAAAAAAAAAATATAAATAAAATTGTGTTGATATGATCAACGTAAATTATCCTAATTTTTCCTTCACTTCTTATCCTCATAATAAAATAATTCACTCCCCATTCCTGAAAACAAGTGTATGGCATGGTGAAAATTCAAAAATTACTTTCAATTCGATTAAATAGATAGTCAACATTTTAATTTGTGATTTTTTTGCGATCAAATTATTTTCGGATATTAATTTTTAGTGTTTGTGCATCAACGTTTTATTCAAATACAACGTTTTATTCAGACGATAATATTTTTCGGTTAAATCGGGCGATTCCCCTCAAACACATTACGGTTAAGAGGCCTTACGATTAACTGGTCCAACGATTAAGTGGTCTTACGATAATATTACGTTCATATCAAATATAAAAATAATTGAAATGTCAAATTAGTTTGTGGATTTCTAAACCAAATATTTTTAACGACTTTTCCCGGATATTTCATCAAAGAATTTGGGGACCTTTTTTAAAAATTTAGCATAGTTATGTACATAAGTTTTAATTCTTTTGGCACAATTTTATGAAGTGTTACGTTAGACTATTAGACGTTAGACTATTTAGACCCTCGCAGAAATGTTGAACTTGGTTTGCCACTAAGGCTATTTATTAGCTTAATTTCATGATAGTCCTATTAAAAATATTGAAACATTAATGGTTTTCCGTTTCTCAAAATCACGTGACAATGTGAATATTACAATTGAGCTCGAAGGGACTCCTAAAAGCGTTTTAGACCGAACGGGTATAATAAAAAATATTAACTTGGTTTTCGACAAATTTCTCTAATTAGCGGCCTTTATTTCACAATCTTAGGAAAAATGCTCTGCTGAAAATTCCAAAGACTGTAATATCTACTGTCCACTAAAGGAGAATCATCTCCAGTCAAAATTTTTGAGAAACTTGACCGTTTTGAACCTTTTGGACACTCGGTATATTGACAATTATATACGTTCTTTCTAATTTGCAAGATCAGACATGTCTTCTATAACTAAAACCAAATTTCTTTGAGAAATTCAACCGATACAGGACTAACTAAAAATTGAATTCAAAATTATAAACTAACATTAGCCTCGTAAAAAAATTGACTTATAAAATTTGCAATACATGATTCCTCTTGTATATTTATTTCTCCATGCTCTATTTCGTTGTAACTTAAGTAACGACTTGCGTCACATAAATAACTTTTTTTCTCTCAATAATTTCCGCTCCACAAATCTACATTTAAAAGAAGAAGGATAAGCGTTTTAAACTCTAAATGAAAGATTGGATTTCATTATACTTAATTAATAACTATCGTCAAATATTTTAATTAAACACGTTGAATGCCATGGAGGTCACCGGTGACCGGCACTGAGATTGTTCGTAGCACGACGGGGGTCACCGGTGACCGGCGAAACCAAGATTATTAGAAATACATAGTTCGAGTAAATTTTTAATGCTTTTAATAACAGTGCCTTTCAGCGTCATGGGGGCACCAGTGACCTTAGTCAATTAAATGTGTCACGAATGATTACAAAAATTAACTGTTATGTTATTAATAATATTTCATCAAAATATGCCACACATACTGAGAAATTCATTTTGGTCAGACGGGCAAGCCATATAAAATTAGCGTGGCATTCAACGTGTTAAAAAACTGTAATTTTTCAAAAATAACGGATTTTAATAATCCGTATTTTGAAAAGAAAACGTTTAATTATTTCTTGGATGGGGTGGTTTCTCTAGGATTTATTTCCAATATGACCTTATATTCCGTTATTTTTGAAAAATTACAGTAACTTACAGTAAAAATTAATTAAAACATTTAACGAAAGTTATTAGTTAGATATAATGTAATCAAAGCTTTCTTTCAGAATTTAAAACGCCCATCTTTCTTCTTCTTTTCAATGTAGATTTGTGGAGCGGGAATTATTGAGAGAAAAACTAATTTATGTGACGCAAATCATTACTTAAGTTACAACGAAATAGAGCATGGAGGATATATTTATAAGAGGAATCATGTAGTGCAATTTTTATAAGTAAATTTTTTTTGAGAGGTTAATCATATTTTATAGTTTTGATAGATTTATATCAACAAATTTAAATTATCTATATATTTATCCCATATCGTCATAGTCATTTTATAGTTAATTGTTCTTATTAGGCTTATATAGATTGCCAATAGTAAAATAGATTAACCTCGCAAAATAAAAAAAATTAATTATTTATTTTAAAATTAATTAAGCTGAAAAAAAATTCATTTCACCACTAAACAGTTAAAAGGTAAAAAATCTTACTTTCCCAAAATAAGGTAATAACCTGTTTTTAACGAAAAACGAAGCATTTCAAGCAGCAGCAATTTTAAGTAAATCTCACCTCTCATCTCACGTTGGCGACTATGACAAATTTCAAAATTGCAGTAAAATAGGTTTCCAATAAAAAATTTGCAAAAGGCAATACGTGAGTGTTTAGAGCTTATTTAGTGTGTTTTGATTTTGAGTCAAAAATCATGGTTTTATGTAACATCCGGTAAGAAGGGTGAGCCACAAATGTAAAAACCTCTTTATTTGGCAGTATAATGATGTTTATTAATAATTGGATGTGTAGAAAATTCCGATGCAGTAGGGAAAATATGTATTCAATTTTTTCATACTTAAATTGCCGTTTTCAATGCGTTTTGTAATCGTGTTCCGTTGAAATTACGTCAGCATTACCAAAAAAATACAGACATCAAGTGAGAATATGCAAACGTTTTATTTATAGTATGTAATAAAAAAGTGCCAATCCAACCCATTTAGTATTGATTAAAAAGTACATTTTCGTGTGTGGAGATACTTATCAGATTTGGATAAAACCATTAATTTCGATAAGCATTATGAAATTAGGGAGATTAATTTGGTTTAGGTGATAGTTTATATGGCGCCATAACCCCAAGAAACTTTTCGTAAATTTTCCACGTATACCCAATAAATTTTACCAAATTTTGAACATTTCAATTAATTTTACTCTCGCACTACGCATTCAAAACCGGGGGAACTCAAATTTTCATTTTTCACGAGAAACACTTGTTATACTTTATATATTATTATATATTTTATTTTTGTTATGAAAAAAAAGAAAATGTTATATACATTTTCTATTTTCATTTCGACAAGTAAAAAAAAATCTTATCATCGCGCGCACTCAAGATGAAAAACTATATAAAATGGTGTGTTGCTAATAATAAAAAGCGTGTGTTAAAAATAAAAATTTTATATTTTGATATGACATACGAGCATCGCGAATTTTATCTACGTCACATACCTAAGCCAAAGGCACACACCATAAATTATATGCGATAAAATGAACGTCACAGTCTGCGATATCTTAGGTCGTTTAAACTCTGCAATCAACGCGGTAGCTCGGTGGTTTTATCTATATATCGTGAATTTTTTCTTCTTACTGCTATGGTTGATACACAACACACTTTTATTTTTTGTATGTATAGTTTGTCCCGCGTATCTAAGTGTTCACGTGATGTGATAATAATTTTCTTTTTTTTTTAATGCAAAAAATAAAAAAAAATCGTTTTGTTTATAAATTTAAACCGAAAGTTTAAATTTAATTTAAGAATAGATAAAGAAAATTAAATCACTCGCACGGGTATACGTATACAGCTGCACTGGGGGGAAATTTGGCCATGGCACTTAAATTGTACATCTTGCCAATACAATATATTTGAAGTAAATGCATTAAACCGCCTCTCGATGCATATCATCGCTCAATCCTCGACTGTATGTCAACCAACAGAAAAATAAACTTAAGCGAACAAGAAAAATTTTCTTCGTTTAAAAGTTGAGTGTCTTAAAACGAAAAAAAAAAAATAAAAAATTGATTGATTGTAAAATGTATATAACATGTTAATGATAGATCGGCTTTATAAAATTTTATTATTTCTCACGTAATAATGTTTTTTTTTTTGCTTTCTTAACTTTAATTTTATTTTATTGTTGTGATAATTCTATTCTGAGATTTTTCTTGTAGGTGGTTGACTTATTTTTAGGTATTCAACAACCAATTTTTATTGTGAATGTATGGTACACGATATTCACTTTAAGCAAACATACATTACGTCTGTACGTAATATATTTCGGCATTTGGAGGTTAATTATTTAATATGTGTGTGTGTGTGCGACGAGGTCACTCACCATACGAGTACTCCCTAAAATGCAGGCACACAAATAATTCAGTAAGATCGTATCGGTAAAATGATTTCGAAATATTTTTAAAAATTGAATTCAAAAGTTAATCGTAAAATATTATCAAATTTTAAAGAGATAAGCGCACTGCACAAATATTATTGAAACGCATTTATTGGAAATTTGGGAATCACGTTGTCGGCTTATCACAGACAACTCGCAATATTTAAGATTAACAAAATTTTGCAATTTTATTTTGAAAATTATTTGCGTATTGATAAAAAAAATAAATTTACGAAATTCATTTTTATTTAAATGCGTCGAAATGCCCAAAATTTTAAAATTAACAAGTTCTTTGTAACTGGCAATATTGACATTTGAATTTAACGTGTACATCATTTTTCCTATAAACTATAGATTAGCTTGAATGTATAGAATCACTATAACGACTCTAACCACCCTGAGTTCCAATTAGTTCCATTTAAATTGGCGATAAACGAAAAAGAATTCTGAAAAACATATAGAATTCAATCATACAAGCCGTATTTTATATAAAACGTTTCACAAATGACGTGAAACGTTTTTCAAACCTAATCTTGGAAAATTTTCGCCATACAAATCGTGTTTCATATGACTACTATATTGGAATCCTATTTTCATCTCAACCGATAGAGAAATGGCTTAGTTTCATTTAAATAAATAATTTTCCAGATTTACTTCAGGTCCTATTTGAAATTTTTACTAAAATTTATTAGTCCTAAAAATTGAATTTTTTTCAATATGTTAATATAGACATTTATGCAAATTTAACCTCTATCAAATTTTTACGGTCATATAATCTAAGATCAAAAAAAAAATCAAGCAACAAAAAATAAAAATTCGAAGTAAATTCAAAAAATTTTACACCCAGCCTGAAAATAACCAGATTTCGAAAGATGGTTTAAATTTAGCAACAAAACGAAATTGAAGTGATTTAAGGATAAGGTTTTTCTAACATTTGTATAGCAGCCTCTAGACCCTTGGTTTAACACAAAAAAAAAAAAAATAAATGCTTGCACAAACAATTTATAAAGGACGCAAAACAATAGGAACAAATGAAACAATTATTGAAAGGATCTTTAGTTCATGTTTAAACCGTTAGGAGTAGAAGTTTATCAGCTACTAATATTTAAATATTTAATTCTAGTTAAATTGATAGTATTACCATATATTAAAAAGTAACAATATAAGACAGTGCCTTATAAAATTGTGTTCCAAATTTTTTGTTTCTATAAGGCAAGAGTGACGTTAGTTGTTTTAGTACAAGTTTGAAAACAACTGGAAAATCAACACAGCTGTTGAAAAAGTAAAACTAAATTTAACTGTGAAGGCCGAAGTCAAATTTCTACCAAATAACAGAAACTATACATGTGTGCGAATATACAAATAGTACACATTTAGGATGAATATTGGCAACAATTGTTGCGTGATAAAAATAAATTAATAATTAAAATTAATTGAGTAAGTAAATAGTCCCATATATAAAAACATAATTTTATATGATAGCATTAATACTTTAATAAAAAAATGCAAAATGGTTGGTCTATGGGGTCGGTCATATCAATAACTGCCACAGTTGTTGCACGAAATTTCAATGAAAAATTTTGTTCTACGAAGTCAAAAGTCCCATATAAAGACATAGGTTTTTATGATGGCCTTAGTATGCACTTTATTACAAAAGAGCCAAATGGTCGGTTCCTGGGGTCGGTCATTTGAATAACAAGCAATAACTGCAACAGTTGTTGCACGAAACTTCAATGAAAAATTTTGTTCTACAGAAGTCAAAAGTACCATATATAGACATGGTTTCTTATAATGGCCTTCGTATGACTGACCCCAGGGACCGATCATTTGGCGTTTTTGTATTAAAGTACATACCAATGACATCATAAAAAACCATGTCTATATATGGGACTTTTGACTTCTGTAGAACAAAATTTTTCATTGAAGTTTCGTGCAACAACTGTGGCAAATATTGCTTGTTATTCATATGACCGACCATTTAGCATTTTTGTATTAAAGTACATACCAAGGACATTATAAAAAACTATGTCTATATATGGGACTTTTGACTTTTGTTGAACAAAATTGTTCATGCTTGTTATTCATATGAACCAACCAGTTAGCATTTTTGACATTTAGTATATGGAACCGACCATTTAGCATTTTTATACTTTAGACTATGTTATGCTTTAACTTACAAACCCATTTTTATTTTTACGTGTCGCATATTCAGCACATTAAAGCCTTACTTTCAAATGAATGTTTCGATTAGAAGCGTCTTTCTGGAAATAATCGAGTTGAGTTCGCGATAGCTTTAATTTCAAACACCATTCAAACGCAAAATTTTTTTTTTTTAAATTTAATAATTTAGATTTAATAGTAATCTATGTATAACCAAAAAAATCCATCTTAAAAGTTGTATAGTTTTGTTGTAATATCGTTGTTCTGTATACTTCTGTATAATATGGAGTAGTTCAGAACTATGCAGAACAGCGATATTACAAGAAAACTATACAACTTTTATGGTGGATTTTTTCGTTTATACTTAGAGGATTATTAAATCTAATTTATTTAATTAAAAAAAATTATTTTTTTTAATTTTAAATGGGGCAAATTCGGAAAAACTATCGCGAACTCAACTCGATTATTTTCATAAGAACGCAGCTGATTGTGTTACTATTTGTATTCGCCTAATTGTTTTCTAATTTTTATATCAATGTTTCGATTGTATTGTATATTTTTATTTTAATTCGCCTAATTATACTCTATTTTTTTTTTGTTTACGTAAGAGCAACATTTAGGGAAATAACTAACCAATACATATATATATATATATAGCTTATACGTATATGAAAAAATTTGTTATTTTTTTGTTAAGTATTTGATAGGCATCTGTGAAGCTTAGTTCTCAAAACAAAAAAGTAAAGAAATAACGGCAGTTTTTTGAAAAAAAAATCGAAAGAAACGATCAAAGTGACACCTGTGCCAGAAAATCTAATTACGGAAATGAAATAGGGTAAGGGGAAAAAAGAACGCATCTGTCTTATATATAAGCTATATACCGTGTTACCATTATGGCTCCGACGACGTATAATTTAATTGTCTAAATTCACAAAAAGAGTTGTGCGAAAAATATACAATCACTAAATCGATCATTTCGAGGCTGATAAATAAATATAAAACAAAAGGAACCATCGAAACCTAACAGAGAGGTGGCCTCTTTTACAAAACAACAAGTAAGTTGGACCGCAGAATCGTGTACTATTCGAAAAACACCCGTTTGATAGTGCGAAAGAAATTATTCGTGAGCTAGATTCAGACATTTCTCCAGATACGGTTCGTCGTCGTCTCTCTAATGTGGGATTGAAATTTTTCAGAGCTGCCAAGAAACCCTTCATCTCGGTGAAAAATAGAAAAGCCAGAATCAAATTTGCTATAAGGAGCATAAAGACTGGACCATTCAACAATGGAACAATGAATAGGAACTGTAAAACACGGTGGATGCAACGGTTTGATGGTTTGCGGTTGTTTTTCGGGATTTTCTGGGTTAGGACGACTACATCGCATTAACGGCATTATGCAATAGTTTGTATATCGAGACATTTTAAAGTACCAAATGTTGCCTTATGCCGAAGAAAATATACCATTAAACGGTTGTTTCAGCAGGATAACGACCCTAAACATAATATGTTAAATCATGGATATCTACAAAAAAAAATTGATTCTATGACCTGGCTTGCGCAAAGTCTGAACTTAAACCCTATCGAAAGTTTGTGGACGCAGGTCGACGATCAGATCAACTAACACTGCATGGAACATTTAAAAACAATGATCAACTTTATAGAGCTTCAAACCACTTGGACTGACATTTCTGAACTCTGAAGTATTTGTTACTCTGTTTCATTTATTTCCTTTTCTGCTTTTTAAATGACATTGTGAAATTGTATGTACATTTATTTTGCGTATAACACATTGTTATTGCGAGTTCCTAATGTTTTGCTGCACAGTGTATGTGTGTAGACAAATTAAAAACAAAAAACATTTTCACTTTCTTATTTCATTTCATTTATGTAGCAGCCTCTCCTCGACCCTGGAGTCCGATCACGGCTAAAGTTTTCTTTACGTATCGAGAAAATCAGGTAAGGAGTATAAATTTAAAGGTAAGGAGTATAAATTGTTTATATGCATTAAGTATTGTTTATTAACAGTTTTTAGGAGGAGGAAGCTAAATTTTTCCGGAAAATCACCCCATTTTCCGGGAAAATATTCACTTAAAAAAATGGCGTATTATTTTATTCAAAATAAGTACAAATGTGTAATTTTTAGGATTGTATCTTAACAGTTTTTCGACAGTACAAGTAATTTTTTTCAGGAAAATTTTGCAATTTTTCCAGGAAAATTTTGAAATTTTTTCAATTTTTTTTTTACTTAGTTTAAAATTATAAATAAAATTTGACACTTGAAGAATTTTATAAATTCAGGAAAAGCGGGGGTTTGGGGCCCGTATCCTATACGAATTCAAATTACATTAAACAAAAGTTGATTTTTTTTAACATGTGTGGCAGTATCAGTAGAAGCGATAAGAGCGATAAAAACTCTTTGATCTGTGTCTGCAAAGTTGACTTAGCAATTATCTATATATATATATTATATAAAACAAAGTCGGGTTAGTTACACCATTTATAACTCAAGAACGGCAGGACCGATTTTTATGATCTTTGTTTTGTTGGATTTGTCGTCGCTCCGAATAGCATAATAACTATTAAAACATAGGGAAAATTTATCGAGAAAATTCATTTTCCCATACATTTTGTATGGAATGGCTTTTATGATGATATCTAGAAAATGGATTCACTGATTTCGATGATTTTTTTTTATTTTGTTCGTTTACAGTGGTGGTTTAGAAAAAAGAGAAAAGTCGGAAAAACTCAAAAGGAAAACCCCAAAAATCTAATAAAAAACTTTTTTATATGAATTTTGTATGTGTAGTTTGTATGTGACGAGTGGTGCAGTGGTTAAAGCTTCGGCGCTTGGACCGTGAAGTACTGGATTCGAATCCCACTGGAGGCTACATGCAAATTTGTATTTTATTTTTTATCCAATTTTTTTTTATTTTACCTACTTATCTATTATATAGATAAAATCTTCGTCCGAATTACGATTTCATTGCGAATAGTAGATTTTGACAGATCCTAAAAAGTTTTTTCCCTGTGCGATTTTAATATTAAATTTAATTTATTTTTAGTTTTGGTTATTTCATATAATATTAGTTAAGTGGTTTGTGGTTTAGCATATAATATTAAAATAAGTGGTGGAATTTAGTGAAATAAGAGATTGTGTGGTGTGTGCCAACAACAACAAGAAAACAGTACTTTTTTTGCGTACGTAATTTGTTTAGTGGTACAGAGTGTCCCAAAACCGGACACCAGATTTTTTTTTGGTTTTTTTCATTTTTGTTATTCTGTGGAATTCTAATTCTATTTTTGATCGTGATTTTTAAACGGTAAGTTCCCTTCGAAAATGTTCACTTTGTGAGGTTATCACATTTGGGATTGTGCGCATTTCGATAATTGATTATGTAATTTTCGATTGTGTGATTAATTTTCCAGTATTATTTACAATGCCGCGAGCCAGAAGATCTAATCTTTCACCAAGAAGCCGTAATGCAATTAGACTTGGCTTAAACAGGTTCCAAAAACGGCAGTTTCATTCAAATTAGCTAGTTTGTAGAATCATCGCTAGCCACTACTTCCCCTAACTTTCTGGTAGCATACGAATACCAAGTCGAAACAACGCTTCATATAATTGAGGCGATCCATGAATCAACTCAGATTTTGGTATCTTCATACGATGTGAGGTACTGCTCAGACAGGCCATGCGTCATCGAACGAAACAAGTGGTAATCAAACGGATCAATGTTTGGTGAATACGGCGTGTGGAGTAAATTTTTCCAAGTAGGTTTTGACCGACGCCGCAACATCTGGACGAGCATTATCATGCAGGAGAATCATTTTGTCGTATCTGGAGTGGTAGTGGGCGCGTTTTTCCTCGATTGCTCGGCTCAATCTCATCAAATTTGTTCGATAGAGAGCCCCAATAATGGTTTCGTTCGGATTTAGTAACTCATATGACACGACACCAACCAAGCTAGTCCCACCCATGGAGTTTTTTTTTTCATCACTATTCGGCTTGGTTGTCGATGTTGAAGAATGGCCAGGTGGTCCCCATGATTTCTCCTTTACTATTGGCAGTGTTCTGTTTCAACTCGAGCATGACGGTACCAAACGTCCGATAGCATCTATTTTACAGAAGTTAAACGCCACACAGAAAAATTACTCAGTCGCAGAATCGAACGCTTATCGGATGCAATCGCAAATAGCTGCAGCAGCTTTGTGTATGTGAAAATTTCATTTAGTATGAGAAGAGAATGTGTACAATATGTAAGAAAGGACTGCCCCAAATATGGTTCAATTGACCTGCCTTGAAGCAATAGCAAGTTTATGTAAACACTTCACTAAATAAAAAAACCTCAACTGATTTGGCGATTTAAATTATTTAACTCTGCCTTATATCATTAAAAATTTGTTAATAACATAAATATGACCCGGTCGATCGCCCAATTTTTGAAGATTCCTTAACTTAAAAACCGACGTAATGGGGCATTACAGTAATCTAATTTTGATCGCATTTTAATCGATTGTTGGGCAATATGTACCTACATTTCGAAACATTTGAATTATCTAAGATCTTGCTAGAAATTGGAAAACATTGTACATATAAAATAAAGTTAACCTCACTTGAACTGCCGAGTTTCAATTTACAGGTCTGTTGAAATTATTATTTTTAACACTTTGGCCTACACAAATTACATTTGAATAATCAATATACAAATATATCAAATATGTATATTCATATTAAATGTATGATTGAAATCGAATCAAATCAAACTCTTTACGTAAACGTTAGTGTTCTCTATAATTCAAAAAAAGTTACACAGGCACACCTATAAATGTGGTTGCAGATTGACGTCTATACACAAATACTACAATCAACATTAATACCGAGCGTCACCTACGAGAGGAAATTTTGAAAAATTACAACATACCAAAATAATTTTCTTTGTCTTAAAAATATATATGGTTGCGCGCAAGCAAATTGACCAAATCAATGTGTGTGTGTGTGGAAATATGTGAAAATTATAAACACAAAAAAAGAACCGTGAACTTGATGTATTTAAATCGCAAACTAGCTATATGTATAGCGCGAGATCGCGGCATCTACACACATTTGAAAGTGAAAAATTAATGAAAAAAAAAAAAAAAAATGTTTTGGGTTTTCGCGATATTTATCGCGCGCGGTAATTTTCTTATGTTATTGTTGTTTATTTTTATTTTTATAATGGTACATGACGTCAAGGGAAATTTTCACAAAAAAATGAATGAAAATCTAATTTTATATTTATAATAAAAAAAAAAATAAAAATGTTAAAATATGGCAGCAGAATTTTTGGAAAAAGTCAATTGCTTTGATTTGGAACCACGCTAAATTACATAGTTGAGTTCTGTTTGCCATTAAGGAAAATTTTTTTTTCTAAAAAAAAAAAAATATATATATATTCGACTTACCTATTAAGTATTGATTTTCATTAGTCTCTTGTTTATAACCATCCATCCGACCTCGTTCATCGTCGACCGAACGTGAAACTTGTAAATTTCTAGGCTGTGCCCGCATAGCACTAATAAGTCCACTGCCATCGCCGATTGTGATTTGTAATTGATTTTGATGACCCTGTCGAGCATCAAACGAACTCGACGAATATGTTAATGACGGACCAGCCGTTATATTTATGGGCGATTGTGGATTATCACTGGGCGGTCTTAAATTAAAATATACTGACGTGTAACTACGCGCATTTGCATGAATATCACGAAAAAATGGTTGCTGAGGTTGGATACTTAATTCGGATGTGTGACGCGGCCGTATTGGTGGACGACCCGTCACCGGTGATACTTTAACATTTAGTGATACAATTGCTTCGGGTTGCGATTGAGCGGGTGGCACTCGATCAACGAATGATGTTGGTTGAAAATGATTAGGATTTTGCTGTTGCTGCTGCTGCTGTTGTTGTTGTTGTGATTGAATTTGTTGCTGATGTAACGGTGGTGACTGTGGTGTTGGTGTAGATGATGTAGTAGATGGAGGTGGTGGAGGAGCGGTTCGTCTCGGTTTTATCACTGGCTTAGAAAATGCAGAGACTGAATTATGGGGCTCTTTAACAAAATTTAAAGTATTTGGCCGTTGCGCATGATGAATATTATCTCCGCCATTATTAAGACAAATATCGCTATCATTATGACTATTATTATTATTAATATTATTGTTATGACTATTTTGATTATTCACATTATTATTGTTATCCTGTGATATTTGTTTATTGATTGGTGATTGTGACATATCACTATAGTTTTCCTTTTTATCACTAATTTTATTATTAACACAATTAATCGCCTTACTGGTATTATTATTCTCACTCGTATTATTATTATGATTGTGATTTGCACCTTTTAGTCCATTATCTCGCTTGAATATTTGCGATGGATATGCTTGTATAAGGCTTATTGTTTCATTACGTAGTTTATCGATACAAGCATTACGATTGTGGCAGTTATCTAAAACACATTGTGATACAACATCATCTGGTATTTTAGGAAATTCTTGCTTCATTTCATGAAATAATTGCATTATACTTATATTCGTACATTTACAATTAACACATGACGATTTTTTGATATTTTCGATTTTACTAATGTTATCGTTAACACTACTACTACTATCACTATTATCAACACTATTATTTCTTGTATCGTTGAGTTCCGTTTGTTCTATTTTATAATTGTTATTACTACTAGCATTTTGGTTGTTACTAGGCCTCGATGGTGTGGCCGCCATGCTCGGCCATCTCAACTACGATAAAATCCCTAGAAATAAATAGAAAAAAAAAATCACGTTAGCATCGTTATCACTTATACAAACGGTTAGGTAAAAAACATTTTTCGTCGTAACACGATTTTTTTATTATCTATTTACTATTTTGATAAAAATTAAAAATGTCATAAACAATGCTCGTGACATTCAATTTAGGGGTCAGTAACACAAATAAATATTTTTTTATAGCTTTCACTGACCTATCTGAACTACACAGAGCTTAAATTGCTGTGATATTAAATTAACTAATCGTGTATACGGATGGAAATTATTTTGCGACGTAACCGCACACGCGAGTGTACTTTTTGTGATATGAAACGACAATCTTATAAAATGAAGTGTTATGATTTTTAACAAACAGGTTTCGAGGCCTTGAGACGTGTAGGTGTGTACTAAAAGAAAATAATATATATATAAAAGAAACTTTTCTAGATAAACAATCTATAAATAATAAACGGGCACGGAAAAATTTACACAGATTAGCATTCCCATAGCTATAATAAGTGTATGTACATCGTATATGGTGTCGACATGATTTACCAAAAAAAATCAACTTTTATGATATTCAGTTAGCCCTTTCAGACCCGAGCTTTTGTTTAACTATTTAATGACGTAGAATTGAAAATGATATATTTGAATTCTACGTCATTAAATATATTATTTTGTAAATTATGGCTACTGCACAAAAAGTTATGGCGTGGCAACATATAATGCCAAATTGACCAAACAGTTACAAAGCAAAATGATCAGACAAAAAAATTTTCAGTACTAACATTTTTATTCCAAGTTTTATTCTACATAAAATCACATTTCAGTTATCAAATGGTTTTTAACATAATTTTTAATAAAAATAAATTTAATTCAGTCTTACGTTTGCAGGAAAATAGAATCACATAAATAGAAAATTACAAAAATAACATAAAAATAACAATTATTTCATGAATAAAATAAAAGATAACAGTTATTTTATACCTTAAAAACATTTAGTGTGGAATAATAAATAATCGGGTTTTCCAGTTATACACAAATACACTTTACATTTAATGCACAAAATTCTTCTGGTTAACGCCATCGAAACGGATATCCGCTTCGCCCTTATTTACTACAACGGCGAACCGAGTTCAGATTTAATTCTAAATCTTCGTGTAACCTTTTCCTATTATGTAGTTGTACGTTGGTCAGACCAGTGCATCTAAAATAATACAGACCTCCCTACACTAAATATTTTGCTATATGACGTCGTTTTATGTCAACAGTTCCCATTTTTGACTATAGATGTCAGTTTAGTTAATTAAGGGTAATACTTTTGTTCGTATTTTTTGTTTTTCTTGAAACGTCATTACACGTCTTTTACGTGGTAAAGAAGGCAGTAAATTTTGAATAAATAACTATTAAAAATTATATTTCGAATTAATAATTTGTTATATTATTGCAAAAATATTCATTTAACATTTCATTAACACGTTAGTCGCCACGTCAGCAATATGTGTCTGACACTAAGAAGTTCTACATGAGCCATGTCAGACATATATGAACTGTTATTTTTGAAAGTGGTATAAGTCAATTTTTTCATGTATCGAGATATTTAAGGGTTTGCATTTGAATTAATTTAAAAATATTGGCAAACCAAATGGACTTATACCACTTTCAAAAATAACATATTATAAGAAATAAAAACAAGAAAAAATTTATGTCCATATTTTTATAGACATTAGCTTCACTAAAATGAATTTTTTAACCCTTATGTGAGTGACAAGGTACCCGGGTACCTTTTGCACTTTTAAACGTCTAGCTTTGTATGTTTCAGTCATAATAAAAAGTTTTAATTTTATGAGAACTTCTAGTTCAATTGATAGATTACGATCACACTTAAAAATGAGATATGTATTTTACAACTTGGACGCACGTGAGAGCAAAAAGTAGTTTAGTTGTACGAATTAGAGTAACAAAGGTACCCGGGTACCTTTAAATATTTTACACTATATTTGATAGAAATAGTATGCAAATATTTTATATTTTTGTGTTATATGTCGTTGTATTTCATTGTTTGTATTTCTGTTTATTTATTTCATTTAATTTATGTTTATATTTTTATTTATTCCAAAAAAAACTAACCAACATTTTTTTATTACTATCGATCGTTTTTTTCACTGATGTGATATGTTGGATTATTTACGTTTTTTTACAAAATGTTCTTCGAAAACTGACATGTTGCAGCTAATGCAAAATTGTTTTCAATTTATGTAATTTTAGCAAAATCCGTTATAGATTTCGAAATTGCAAAAAAAATTTAAAAAAAAATTAGTTTTAAGAAAGATTGCATGTATGGTGCCCGGGTACCTTAGTCACTCAAATTAAGATATTTTTTCTTCACTCACATGAGGGTTAATGTAAAAAATTATCTTAAATAATTAAAATGATAAGTAGTATTAAACGTAAATAGTAAATCAGTAATAAACGAATAGTGAGCGAATAAAAAAAAATAAAAGGATTGATGATTTTTTGTTTGTATGAGCGAACGGGATTTACTACAGAAAAACGTCGATTTAACGGACTAATTGGGGAGTCCATAAAATACGAATGTCCGTTAAATCCGAATGTTTTTAAATTAAATCGACTATATATTTTACACTTGTTCTGGAATATGGCAACCTAGGGCAGAACTCGTTTATCTCAACCGATTATCAAGGAATCTTGTTTGTTGGTCGGAAATAAAATGCACAAACAGTTTTTGGTAGAAGTTCTGGAATATGGCCATCTGGATTATGTACTCTTGTATTACAAGCACCTCAAAAGCACCTTACAAGCACCTCAAAAGTGTGGGATTAAGTGGGATTCTTAAATGATTTTTGGAAAAAGTTCTGGAATATGATTACCTGCGACGGAACCCGTTCAATTCTAACCGATTATGATGGGATTGGGTATGTTGGATTGAAATGGAATTTTTAAAGGATTTTTGGAAGAAGTTCTGGAATATGGCCATATGGATTATGTACTCTTGTACTACAAGCACCTCAAAAGTGTAAATTTTCGCTTGGTTGGTTCTGAAGATCTTCTTTATGATCTTAGAAGGCAATATATTCCATGTTCCCGTGAACAGTTTTCGAGGTGGTTGTTGATAAGAATAATATAAATTTATTCGAGCCCTTTGTGTAGGGTTCATAAAATCATTTTTGGGGAGCATAAGTAGTTGATCTGCCGCTCATGGGTGGGTTACGTACTGGCGATAGATGTTAAAGCATCCAGCCTTACCGGAAACATGTTAGCATCATTAGCCGCTTGCTTCAAGAAAAACGGCTGCTTATTATCGAGTTCCGCCCTAGTTTAAATTACCGAGTTTCATGGCGATATTCCAAAATTTCTTAAACAAATCATTTAATAGTTCTTTTTCCATTCGACATACCCAATCCCATCATAATCGGTTAAGAATTGATCGAGTTCCGTCCCAGATGGCCATATTCCAGAGTTTTTTTCCCAAAATCATTTAAGAATCTCATTTCCATTCAACATACCCAATCCCATCATAATCGATAACAAAAAAATGGAAAATAAAAAAATTGTCCGTTAACTCGAGCGTCCGTTAAATCGAAGTCCGTTAAATCTGTACTCTTTTGCTTTAACAAACACAACAGGGTTTACTGTACTCTTTTGCTTTAACAATCAATAAAGGGAACATTCATTGTAGTAGTGAATAAATAAAATATTTATATTATTTTCTTCATTGATCGATCGAATAGTGAATATAACTTCTTTCTACATTATTCTTCATAAGTGAATAGTAAAACAAAATATTTTTTGTTGCTTTTCATTATTCTTACTGATCAGTATTACAAATAACGCTGTTCGATCACTAAAAAATTAATACTTCATTTTAACGAGCGAATTTTTGAACCCTAAGATAATTATTAGGAATGGACTTATTCCACTTTCAAAAAAAAAGTTTTTGCGATAACATTTTATAGCCAAAATTCTTTTGCTTACTTTATAAGAAAACCGTACTCTATTGAATGTATGATTATAAATATGGAGAGAAGGTGTCTATATCTTCCTAAAATTACCGTTAACTCAATTTTTTTGAAAAGTGGACTTATACCACTTTCAAATAAAACAGTTCATATGTCTGACATACGGGATTTAGTAGAAGGCCACGGTAGTCATTGATATCCGACGCAAACGATAAATTTGCTGTATCTTTTAAAGGGTTAGCCTACCAGTAGCACTATTCTGGTAATTCCCCGGGCAGATGGAACTAGGGAAGGAATTTATAAGTAATTTCTGTTCAAATATTTTTTTTCCGGCCTACTGTGCAGAAAAGTTTGATGTACATATTTATAAATTGAGAATAATTTTTCTATATCTAAATTGATAGGGCAAATTATTCCCAATCTAATTTTGTTCTCAACAAATTTAAGACTAGCTTTTTACCTCAGAATGCTGGAAAAAAATATTTTAACAGAAATTACATATAAATTCTTTCCCCAGTTCCCCATTCCCGGGGAATTACCAGAATAGTGCCACAGGAGCAAAACCTGAAAATTGGTTGGCTTACTACGGAAGAATAAATAAAATAGACTTATACCTCTATTATGGTTTTCGCATTTGACATTCCCGGCGAATCCTACTCACATTTTTGGTATTACGATATTCACCTAAACGAGCTGAACTGTTAAAATGATTCACCATCTTTATGTAGGCGAATCTTATAAAATTGGTTTTCTGTTTTCATTTCACAGTCAAAATCAAACAATGGAGGTTCACGTGTAAGTAATTATATTTTCAAAATAAACGGAAGAGATGAAGAAAAATCCAGATATTGCTAGGGGAATTCCCAGCTTTGGGAAAAATTGACAATCCGTAAACCTGTTTTGGAAGGATTTGACCGTAATGTTGAATAGCTTGGGACCTCCTATAAAATAATGTACCAGGCAGAGTAAACGGATTACATTGGTCCCTTAACGATTTTCACATCCGTGCCATGTTAATATTTTCAAATGGTTTACCATAAAAAGATAGATCGACATTAGATACTCGCAACATGATTTTAAACTGATTTTAAATTAATTGAAAAAAAAACCGTAATTTATAAACACAAAATCTGAATAATTTATGATTACAACAACACAGTTATTGACAAAAAACCACAAACGTCAAAAAAAATAGTTATAAAAATTATTATTCGGCTAGTGTTACTAGATGTGCACTCGTCAAAATAAAAGCGAAAACCATAATACGAATACCCAACTTGCACGGATTTAAGATTCACCGTGAATCGTTCAGCGAGGCGAAAACCATAATAGGGGTAAATATGTCGCCCAAAACATTCTAAGCGTATTCTATAGCGTATGAGTTGAAGTTTTTGGTTTTTCAGTTATGTCCGAACTTAAGCTAAGCAGTAAACAAATTTTTACGAAATTGTCTAATTCTTATATTGCTTTTCGTAGAAAGTTTGTGTATTATATATAAGAATATATTCTATTGCTAACTTACGGTACTATTTTGTTCCTTTCCTAAGAGTAGTTGCATAGGAACCTATTTGATCCGAAGAATCTATCCCGCCTCTACCTTTATTATAAGCACAAATTGGAAGTGGTTTTTGTTTATTATTTCTTTACCTACTTGTGCTCGCAGAAGCTACGTTTATATCCACCATTTCTGGAGCATATTTCGTTGTCAATACTCTGTCGTCAACACATTTCGACTGTTCAGCCAGTTAAGTACTACAATATCATTCTTATCTTCTTGCGCTACCACTTCTCCTTTCTTTAATTTAGCGTTCATAACTGTGGCATAAACTTCATACTTGCTCTTACAGTAACCACAACATGCGTCTTTGTTCACATACAACGGTCTACCTTCATTTAGAAGCCCTTGTGATAGTTCCTCGCAAACTTTTGCGGCTAAGCCGTAATTTTTATAAAAATATCAGATTTACTTGAATAAATTTTGCTTGCCCATGTGTATTCTGAAGTATACAACTTAAAAAATTATTTTCCGTCGTACGTATGCGCTTTATTAGGTATTGTACCAGTAAGAAATTTAACGTTTGAATTATTTAAGCAGCGCCATTGGGGAAAATCCGGTTGCTTCAAAAACCTTGTAGATATTCTATTCCATTCATTTATTATGTTTTTTTTATTAAACCTGAAGTATAAATGTTACATTATTTTGTTATAAAAATTTTCTCGAGTATTTGTACCGAGATCCACTATGAAAGCTTTTCGTTTTCGAGATCAGTATGCAACGATTGTTAATGCGTTGTCTCGTTTTTTGGTAATATATAGTATATATGAATTTTATTTTTGTGGTTTTTCTTCCTGATTTGGAAAGTACAGAATAAAGCTCAAAACAGAACAAGAGCGAAGGCGGCGTGCGAAATCGCCTGTCATATTAGAAAACACCGAAATCATGCAAAACAAACACAACCATCAACGCAGGCGACGACGATTTTTTCGTTGAAAAAAATTTAGAGTCTATTTCTATTTTTGTTGCCGACGAAACAATGTTGCCAACTATTTTTTATATATGTATAAGTTGGCATCAATTAACCGTCATATTATTAACTTTTTTTTTCAATCTAGTAGCCTAATGCCACAACGTCATGTGTCAAAAACACAGAAGGTTATGCCGTTTGGTTGTTTTTTTATCGCCATACGCTGACGCTTTTGTTCTGTTAGCTACAGCGATATCGCGGCGATATTTTTTATTTATTCGTCGACGCTTGCCGTCGTCGCTCTTGTTCTGTTTCTAGCTTAAGGGGTTTTGGAGATTTAGTTAATTCGTATTATTTTGTAGTGGTAAATATTGTTATTCAATGTTTAATGCTTTTACTTGTATGTAGATTATGCATTGTTTTCTCAAATAAAATACATTCACGATTAACCTGTCCAGTTATCCCCTCCTATGTGACTCGTTGATGGAAAGAGATGGATGTGATGAATTGGTTTGTTCTGAGGAAAAAACGTGGAGAAACTTTCTTTTGGATCGGGACAAGCAAAGCGGACGGATGGTGTTGGAAAAGCGGTGTTGATCAGATGTATAATTTATCAACAAAAACAATTTTGAAATCAAGAAAAAAAACGCAACAACATCTTGAACGAGTTGGATTTCGTACTATGGTGATAAGGAAAAACCATCGATAAGTATACTTATTTTTTTTATTGTTTTTTATATATGCATATATGATTAAGATAAATTATTGTGGACAATGTGGTGTGAAAGCCGAAGTTTTTTTGTGAGATTTAATTAAAATCGCACCATAATCCAAATATTATAAGTGGTTGTGCTTGTAAATAAAAGTGTCAAAGTGGAAATCGTTCGAGCTGCGTTCTGTATAACGCTAGAAAATACAAACGTATGATGTTGAAAGTGGATCCAGAGGCGGACGAATCATATTAGCAAGCATCGTCACAAGATTTGTCACCATCCAGTATATAATTTTGTGCACCCTTCAGATACCTTATTCTGTCGGGGTGTTTTTTTTTGAGAAAGTTAAATGTTTTATTGTTAAATTGATTTCGGTAATTCCTTTTTCTTGGTTACATTATCTATAGTATTTTTTTTGGTAATCGTTACACGTGAAATCCTGTAAGTTTCCACCCCTAACTCATGCGCTAACCAGATAAAGTCGGGAATAAAAAGTTAATAAACGCGTGTTCTTACTTCGGTTTCTTGTCGAATGACACGATGGCGCCCAATAAAAATATATGACCGAAAGTGAAGAGATTTCGTGTGATTGTTATATTTTTAGATTTAAATTCGTCAATTTTCTTTGTTTAATTATAATAAAATACTTATTGTTTTTTTTGGTTTATTTGAAAGGTATATCGTTCGTGGATGTTTGGAGCAATTGCAAAATATAATTTAACACCGGGGAATCCGTTCTGCTGCTGCTATAATTTTTTTTTGTATATAAGATGATTAACATTTTTTTTGTAATTTAAATTCTTAACAATTTATTTTTATGAAAATATATTTCTTTTATAAGGTCTATAGAAAAACTTGCGGTCGAGTATTTATTTTTTTTATTACTTAGATTTGAGTAAATCACGCGTTACAGTATATATTGGAGGAAAATAAGCTTGCTTCTCCAAGGAACAAGAGTTTCATCAATCACATAATTTCGCCGGTAACAAAGACATTTTTATACTTAGCTTCAAGCAAACCTAACAGCGGTTTAATCTGTCACCAGGAATAACATTTTCATTATTTGAGAAATGTAACTGTAATAAAATCTGTTTCGAGTCACGACACTTGGGGCTATGCTATTTTTGTAAATATGTATGTTTGGTTGACTAATAAGAATACATATTCCCCATTCGCAATAATTCCATCCACATAAAAAAGTCGAAAAACTTTCTTTCTTATTTCTTATATTTGAAATAAATATTTCTGGATAAATCTAATTGTAAATTAGATTAAAGAGATGAAATCAAAACATTCAACATCACTATTCTGATGGAATTCATACTCAGGTATTTCGTCATTTTCAATATTTTATGTGGTTTCTTTCAACTCCAAATCTTGAAGAATTTGTTGAAGATTTTCTTCATCATCATCCAACGAATTAGTATAATTAGGATCATTTATTGAATCATATGAACTAAAATCTATGTACTCTTCATCAGAGATACTTATATTTTCAACAATCGCTTTCAGTTGCCATTATTTGTAGATATTTAGAAAAAATTTATAAAAGAAATAGTCTCAGTAATTACGTGCTATCTGATAAATGTCACATGCACTACTGATTCATACACAACGCATCCAACACACTACTGGCATGGAGAATCATAGTAGGTTTCTCATTTTACACACAACCAAAAAGTCATTGTAAAGGCTTTCCATTACGGTGTTGTCAGTGTATTGCGTATACGTATTATATTCGTATACCGGGTGATTTTTTTGGGCTGAAACTTTCAAGAGTCTCAGAAGATGGGCACTCTACGAAGGGAGTGTCCGTGGTCTGGTTCTGTCATTCCGGGCATTCCGGGGGGACGTGCATTGGTGCTGAAATTAGTGCTGCTGCTCCCTTTCTTGACGGTGGGTGGCTTTGAAGTTGGGATAGGAGCCCCTATTTTATGTTGCAGATTCGGATTCTACGGCTTAAAGAACGTAAGATTTATTTTGAACATTTTTTTCGATTCATGATAGATGGCGCTGTAAAATTAAATTAAATTTTTTTCGATTTCTCCTACTGAGAACCTATGCATACGATTCTGCAATGCGTTTGAATTAAAATTAACACGTTTTAATGTAAATACTCGAAATTAGTCTTAAAAAACATTACTGAAAAAAATGACTTTCGAAAAAATTGCGATTTTGCTGTATTCTGATTTTGGAAATCAACGCCATAAAGATCTTGGTTAAAACACATGATACAGATGATGCTTATGACGTTTTAAAATTTTCAAAATGCTGGTTTGGGACAATCTGGAATCGTTAGCTATTTCTCGTGTACTAATATGAGAATTATGAGTTACTGCAGCCAATACAGCAATTCCATTACTTTCCTCAGTGACTGTTGCTCGACGAGTTCTTTTTTTCGGTTGAACACTTCGATCAGTAGTAAATTGTTTAACAGCCCGGTAAGATGAAGTGCTAGACTGAGTCCTATCCGGAAACGCGAAGCGTAAAGAGTGGCAGCATTGTCAGAACTAAGGCTAGCTTCTCCATAAACCAGGACCATTTCAATTTTTTCTTGTACAGTTAAATACACTATTTTGTATTGTATTAATAGTCTTTTTGTTTTTGAAATAATCTTCGAGCTGAATACAAAATACAAGATTTAAAATACAAGAAAACAAAATATTTTCCTAGGGGGAGAAGTCGAAAAGAGTTTAGTAGGGTTATTGCAGCGCCGTCTGTCATTTGAGGCGGCCTAATCCCTTGATAGGATAGAGTGCCAGGGAGAGAGAGTCTGTCATGACAGACATGAAGTGTTTGGAAGAAATCCAACGTACTTTGGGCCGTAGAATCCGGATCTGCAATGGGAAATAAGGGTTACTATTTTGATTTCAAGGTTGCCTCCTGCTCCGCCTACAGGAGGGGGGGAGGTGCCAGTTTTGACACTGATGTGTGTCTCCCTTTGCCGGAATGATTGAAGTTTGATAGTGGACATTTTTTTCTTAGAGTGCTTGTTTTCCGAAAAGTTTAGGGGTTTCAGCTTGAAAAAATCACTCGGTATAGTTGCCTTATATGAACACCAATAAAACGATGGCATTGGGGTGGAAAGTTTTTAGAATTTTTTTGTTTTTTGTTGATTTTGTAGAGTGAGAAGTCTATTGTGATTTTCTATGCCACTGATTAATACTTGTTACAATCTGTTTGGATGAGTCACACATATATGACTGACCAGGGGTTAAGGGGTTAAGGGTCCATAGAAGCTAGGGAAGCACTGCATCCCTTTTAAAAATCACTATCGTTAAAATAAAATTTCAAATTTGATTTATTTTATGTATAACACGTTTGATTAAAAATATTTTTTTCATAATAATATGCACTATTATGCCTTACAGGTCTGCACATATAGATATCTAGTTTAATGCAATTAACTTTAAAAATATTTTG
The DNA here is from genome assembly GCA_947310385.1 of Nephrotoma appendiculata. NCBI lineage: Eukaryota > Metazoa > Arthropoda > Insecta > Diptera > Tipulidae > Nephrotoma > Nephrotoma appendiculata. Next base: position 70,665,976 of record OX371223.1, read on the forward strand.
TATATTTCTTTCCTACTTTGATTTCTCATTATAATTTATACACATCATCCACCTTCATATTGCATATTATGCATACATAGAACCAAAATAAATACGAATACTCTCGTTGATTTATAGCATGCGTGTTGCATCCAACCAATGACTTCTAAACTACTGGCCGCTTACACCAAATGATGACGACACGCTAAGGCGACGTTGTTGTTGCTTTCTCTAGTTGATTTGTTAGTGTAAATATCTTAAAATTATTATTGCGCAGTCTCGGTTAAGACTTAAATTGACGTCATGTGCGAAAAATGAGAGTAGTAAAAGGCCAGTAGTTTAGAAGGCATTGATCCAACGCAACAAAACAGAATAACAAAAAATATTCTCTCTGATGGAAGCTGCTTTTAGTTTAGCTTTACCTTATTTCCCTTCACCGTGATATTATTAACAAAATTAATTATCGATGTATATGTGTTTTATCTATTCATAGATTTGTTTATACTCTCACTTGTTACTCTCAGAATACGCTGCAACTTTAGCAGCTTATTAAGAAAATACTGAAATGAATTATTTGTTTTCAATTTTGTACAAATTAACTTCTCATGTTCTCGTGAAGCGACAAGTGATCGGTTTATTGAAAAATTTATTAAAAAAGGTAATAAAGATGTGATTAGGGATAAATTTTAGAGTTTTTAGGAATAAACTAAAGCTGTCGTGGAAATTGATGAAACGCGATTCTCACTCGAGTGGTGCGAGTGAGAATCACACTCGAAATCATCAAAGATTTAAAAACTTCTTATAGAAAATTATTTTTTGAAATAATTGATCATATTTCAATAGAATTAAGTACTAGATTTCAAAATATTGCTGAGTTCACGTTCTTGGAACTTATAAATTCAAAAAAAATTCTAAATTTAAATTGAATTTTCCGGACCAACAATTTGAAAATCTCCAAGATTTTTATGGCAAACGATTCGATTTTGCAAAAGTGAGAAATGAATTAATTGTTGTGTATAGCGATGAGAACTTTTTGGACAAATCAATATTAGAGATGTTAGAATTTCTAAAGACAATGATTTAATAAATTCATTCAATGAAGTATCACCCTTATGTCGACTATTCTTAACGATTCCATCTACAAGTGTATCATCCGAAAGAAGCTTTTCTGCTTTAAGTAGAATTAAAACTTATTTAAGAAGTACTATTGGAGATGAACGGCTTTCTCATGTTTTTTTAATTTCTATTGAAAAGAAAGTATTGTCTCAGATACAGATTAAAATGTCACCAGATTTCTATAAATTAATTTGTAATGAAAATTTTTGTTTTTAAAAAGAATCGTCGAATTGAATTATATTTTAATTAAATCTTTTAAATAAAACATTTTTATGTTGTCAATATAAATCAGGCTTAATTTAATTTTCCTAGTTATTGTGTATTTTAGGTCTATTTTTTTATATTTTGATGTAAGTATAAAAAAATGAGATTATTTCATCAATTTGTCTGATAATTTGGCTCAACAATACTTTTATTCTAAATTCCAAGAAAATTAAAACTCCATTTTTTAACGCAGCTTCCTCTACTCTCCCGTTCACGAGTCGCCTATGACACACGGCTTGTAGTGAAAAGTTTTAGGCATGGCCGTATCAGTCATATACGTGTGACATAAAAAAGAGTGCTTTTCCGAATTTTTTTTTGCAGAAAGACATTAAATTTTTCGAGATGTAGTATCTAAATTATGTAATAAAATTATCTTGGCCCAGATGAAAATTTTGTTGAAATTATCGTGGTGATTATCGTGTTAAACAACTACACTCGTGGACAAAATTAGCGCATTTTTTTTTGCAATAAAAAAAACTCCCGCTGGTCAATTTCAGTGGAACTGGTATTAAATGATCCCAAATTTATATTTTATTGTTTTATTACAATTTAGTTTGATTAGTTTAGTAATGAGTATTTCCCCATGCCCTTATTACAGCTTCCATCTTTCTGAGCATACTAAGTAGAATGCTTTGTATATCACTTCTTGTGGAATGAGATATCACTCTTCGTGCGCTGCAACACTTAGCTCTGCTATCGAATCTGGCGCGGAATTTCCATCTCTAATAATACGGTGTTTTAGAATTCCCATACGTGTTCGATCGGATTAAGATCGGAACTCATTGGTGGCCCCTTAAGTGCACGAATGACGATATCTTGGAGATATTGATGCACCGTTGCAGATACTAATGCGTTCTCATTTATTAACACAAAACTGTCATAACCTATGAAGCCCACATAAGGTAAACTCCACCAGCTCCGTACGGCCCTCCCAACTGATTCCACCCCAAAACATTTTTGAACCTTCACCAAAGCTTACATTTAGCACTATATTATACGGTGCGTAGTGCTCTCCAACTCTTCTGTATACAAGATTACGTCCACTTGGTTCCCAAAATTAGATTCTGGTTTTATATGAAAAGATCTGATCAGCTCCCCAATTTGGGGAATATAAGCAAATTCGAAACGGCTGGATTTATGTCGAGGAAGAAGCCGTGGAACTTTTACGGTCCGTTTTGGAGTTAGGTCCACTTCTTTCAATCTTCGTCTAATTGTGCTGGCACAAGTATTCACTTGACGGACACTAAGCAACTAACTTTTCAGTTGAGTAGCAATACGCTTTCGATCTTGTAACGAATTAATTTTTAAAAATCGGTCGTCATGCTGGGTTGTGCGCCTTTTACGTCATTGTCCGGGCTTTCGATTATATATCCACCGGGCTCTGTATATCGCTTAAGTATTCGTGAAACCGAAGACTGATTCATTCCTAATTTTCGTGCGATTTGTACTTGAGTATAATCTTCCTGATGCAATGTGACGACTTTAACTGCCTCCAGCTCATGAAAGGGTGCCATATTACAATGGGTTTTATATTAGGTGTTTGCTTTAGAACACATTTACAAGAACTAGTGGTCCTGCATTTACAAATAATTGATACATTTTTGAAAAAATTTAATTGGTTGGCTTGCAGTAGGCTTAGTCTAGGTGGTTTCTGATAAAAATATAAATGTGCTATTATTTGACACTAGTAGCTCAGACAATCATATTAGATTTTTCATTTGAACTTAAAAATGAAATCAAAACAAACTTCTTAATATTAATAAAATATTAAATATTTTTGATTGTATGCGGCCATTTACAGAAAATGAAATCGCGTTTAAATTTTTACGGATTACATAGGATGAAATATCTCTTTTAGGTTGTCTCTGCTAGTAGTACTAAAATTGGTCAGCGGAATTTTTTTATTACAAAAAAAATGCATTAATTTTGTCCACGAGTGTATCTATTTGGGTGTACAGAGATATTGTGCGAGTTATTACACCGCGATTTATTGTATCATGTCGGTTTACAACAACTGAAATAATTATAAGCTTTTAGTATTCGATAATTTATGCGCAAACATAATAAGACCGTACTACTCTCGCAATAAGTCGGTTTACTCGGTATAATCGTATAAGAGCAAAATAAATAAAATCTTCAAGTTCAACGCTCGAATTAGATGTACGTAAGAAACTATAATATTTATTCAAACAATAATATTATATATATAATTTTTTGGTGTAAAATCATACGACACCAACACCAACGAAATACGAATAATTAGTTATGGTATTGACGGAAGTTTAAAACGATTTAGAGATAAGATTAGATAGTTGCGGTTTTGGACTATTTACTAGACTGATAAATACGCACCTATAATAATGCTTTGTTTACCTAATATGATAATTCGATTAGATTTTTGGGGAATTTTTATATTGTGGGACTCCCTTACGCAATATGGAGATATACTCGTATGTAAATCAAACTTGTTTTTTTTTAAGTTTAGGATTACCTTGAATTACTTTATGCATTGAACAACTAATTAAAAATAAATAAACAAATATTTTTATTTTTGTCACAGCGATTATGAGAATATTATTAAGATTTTTATTATTCGTTTGGTATTTAAAATTTTTAATCGTAAATTTGCAGTGTTGATATGATTATACCACCTTTGATATATTGCAGATATAAATTTTGTTCTGCGAATTTACGTTGCGACAATGTTAAGTAATACTCAAAACAGTCAAAATTTTTAGCGTATTCATAACTATTTGTGGAATGTTCTTGGAAGCCATATCATTTCGAGAAACATCGTATAATTAATCAATATATTTGTTTTTGGGGAAAGTCGTGCGCCAACTTCTGAATATTAAAGTAAGGTTGGTTTCGGAGAATATGCCTTTGTTATTTTAATAATGTAATATGTTTGGAACGATTATGCCATCATTTATTTAATGTTATGGTATTTTTTACTATCGCGCATCCTAAAATAGTTTGCATTACAAAATCATAAGCTGTATTTCTTTGGTAAAATTTCTAAATTTACAACAACAATTGCATGTATCAAAATTGAGAAAAAATTTAGCTAAATTGAAATATTTTTTAGATTTGCGAAAGCTAAATTGAATTTTTAGTTAAGTTTAAAAAAAATACGCCATTTTTGCTGTTTCTTTCTAAACTCTAAATTCTAAATTTACTAAATTCGTTAAATTCTCTAATTTTTTTTTACCAAAGAAATACAGCTACAATAACACAGCGTTAATTGGAGGCAATATATAAAGGGTTGTCCAAATGAGATGCATGAAAATAAAAATAATTTTGCAAAGACGCCATGTTTGTTTTCTGTCATTACTGTCATTTTGTAAGTTGAACATGTTTGACATTTATCTCTATTGAGTCGTATTCGATTAAAAACCGTGTTAAAGTTATTCAAGAGCACTACAAAAATGGTGAAAAAATAAAAACACGTTTCGCGCAATTTTTGAATATTTTGGTCGACATAATCGCACATGAAACAATCATCGGTCGTTTGGTGTGTAAATTCGAGCTTACGGGTTCTCTAGTGCTTGCACCAGAGTCCTGGTAGGCCAAAAACTGTTCGCATACTAAATAATATCCCTGTTGTGAGGCAAACTATGAGAGATAATCCGAAACAATCAGCAACGCGTCGATTACTTGATTTGGGCATTTCAAGGACCAATGTATTGGAATTATGCACAAGGACTGGAAAATCATCTTCTGCGATGAAGCGCATTTCACTTTGAATGGGACGGTAAACAACCGTTGCATCCTCAAAAAGAGACTGTTTCAGTCATGCCACACGAGCATTTTTTGTATTTTGGCATTTTTTTTCTACCAATGTTTTGTTCTGCTCTCTCTTAAATAAAATTTTAACTAAAATGAGTAAAAAATGTCCTTGAAATATTTTTTATTTCATTTATGTTTGAGTTGTGTGGTAGAACAGAAAATTTGTTTAAGTCGCAATTAAAACTTGTATCATAGGTAAACGGGGAAAGAAACGAAGAAAAATGCGGCATTTTTTTTACGTGTGGCATGAGCCTTTGGTGTGCTTTGTTAGTTACCTTATTTTTTTTTAAAATGAGGACGGAAACGTGGTTACCATCAATTCTACGCTATACCATGCAATGATAACGGACTATTTTTTGCTCCAGTTTGGCGATTTGGGTGATGATTATTTTCAACCAGACGGTGCAACTTGCCATACTATACAAAAATGAAAATGTGAATTGGCCTGCAAGATAATGCGATTTAACGCCATTAGATTACTTTTTATGGGGATTTTTGAAAAACAAAGTGTACTTTGATAGTCCAGCCACCATCCAAGACCTAAAAAAAATATCATTGCCAAGATAAATGCCAGAGAAACGTCCCTATTAGAAAATGTCATCAAAAATTTTGACCATCGGATCGACGTCTGTAAATCGAGCCGTGGTGAACATTTGAGTCATTTTTCATATATAAATGGCATCGATAAACCTTCAAAATAAAATACACACCTTGATTCAAAAATAAAAATTTGTAGTTTTAGTTTGCGTTTATTTTCCTGCGCCACAATTGGACAACCCTTTATACTGCAATTTAGGGTTTACGTTACTTTTGCGCTAAATTCATTTTTCATTAATAAATTGAACGTAAACTTAATTCAGTTCGATATGCACACATAATAAATAGTTTCTTTACTTATACAACAAAATAATAAATTTAAATCTCTTTAAATTCTATTCCTTGCGAAAAAATCGGTCCAACGTAGATTGCTGCCGATTCGATCGCATTTCCTTTAATAGTTCAGCGTACGGAGTAAGATCTTGAGCCTTGATAAAACCAGCGCGTTCAAAATCGGAGTCATTGTCAGTTGAAACATTTAAGGCTTGCGCAAATATTTCTAAATTTTCTTCTAAAATTATTTTTTTGGCTATTCTACATTTTTTTCACCTTCACTTTCGGAGTTTTCGTAAGATTGTTTTCCTATTTCGAGTAAATCTTCATTTGAAAACTCTGCGTTGTGCAAATTAATAATTTCTTCTGTCTTCGCTAATTAGATCATCGAACCCCACATCATGTGCATATGTATTCGAAACATCTCGCATGCAATCACTTGGAATTTCATTCCAGGAGTCTCTGATATTTTCAATCGCAATCTTTAAATTGACATTTTCCCAAAATTTTAAAATTTTACATGTTGTACATCAACTGCTTCTAAAAGTTGTTTGACTATACGCCGAAGATAATGCGCTTTAAAATTTGTTATAACTGCCTGATCCATCGGCTGAATTAAAGAAGTTGAATTCGGAGATAAAATATAAACTTCACAGGTACGCTTTTTAAAAGCACAGCTAAATTTTTTGAATGCCCTGATGAATTGTCAATTAATAGAAGACCTCTAGGTTCTAATCCGTTACCGACCAGAAATATTTCACAAACAAATGCTCAAAAACAGTAGCCGTAATCCAAGCTTTGCGATTAGACATCCAAATCGCGAGTAAATTATGCTTGGTGTATCCCTTCATTACCCGAGGATTTTCTAAGTGTCACAGGAACAACGGTTTCAATTTAAAATCGCTTGGTATTTCCATTTAATAAAAGCATAAGCCGATCTTTAGCCGCCCTAAATTCAGGGGACAGTTTCTCTTCTTTAGGAATTGGTGGGCATTCCTTTCCAAAATAACCCTATTTTTTCTCTTGATTAGCGAGTTTAAAAATTTCGATAAATTCTTTCGCAACACCTACATGCATATTAGTACGGACCTTAAATTGTTCGCCTCATCATCGGCTTGCTACAAACGTTTGCACTGATGAGCTAGTACAAGGTTCTTCAAGGTTAAAATATTTTGAATTTTTGACGCTACAACCAACTTTCCACTACATGGAGAAGTTTATGTGGGCCAGCAACCACGTGAGAATCGATCACAAGGAGTATCACATGAACTTGTGCTACGCTTATCACAAAGATATCTCGATCATGGTGTCAATATCGCAATGGACAACTTTTTAACATCTGTACCATTACCTCTAGAATTGAAGAATCAAATTACTACCGTAATACTAAAAACCGTCGAACCGCAATTGCCAATGCCGGTTACACTACCAGAGAAAGAGTTCAAAAGGAGTCGACAACCATATAGTACCATATTTTATTTCTCGCGAGGTATGCAATTGGTCAGTTATGCCAATAACACTAAAAGAAATGTGCTTTTGTTATCAACTGCGCACCACGGCGAAGAACTAGATGAATCAACAACGAAACCACAAGTAATTTTAGACTATAATAAAACGAAAGGCGGAGTAGACACTTTTGACCAAACGAACAGAGTTTACAGCTGCAAACGGAAATCAAATCGGTGGCCTGTTACATTATTTTATAACCTTCTCAACGTGGCAGCCCTCGGTGCTTATAGATTGTATGGCCTCAGTAACCCAGTGTGGAATACATAAAACAACTCTAATACAAGAAAAACCTTCCTATAATTGCTTACAATGGAGCTTGTGGCCAACCATATCAAAACTAGAATTCAAAATCTACAAAATTCAGTAAAAACTACCATGCAACTGATTCGGAACGAATTTGCAAAGGAAACGGATTTTCCTAAAATTCGGCCCAATACCCAAAAGACCTGGAAAATCAATTTTCCGCGAATATTTCTCAAAATATGACAGTTAGAGATTTTTTGTTCAGATAAAACATTGAAGATCAGTCAATTTTCTACAAAAACGGTCTTAATGCCTTTTTCCAAAAAATTGACCGTTTCCGAGATAAACGGGCCCAAGGGCACTTAGAATATTGTGTTTCTGTGTTGTATGCCGCAGAGCACAGTCCGTGCATTTACATATGACCGGGCGGACAAATAATTCAATAATTTTGTTAAAAATGCATATTTTCTCATGATTCAAAGTTCATGTGAAAGAGGAAATCTATCCGCTATCATACAATGTGACTCTTTGGCCATATTGGAAAAACGGGTCAAACTTTCTGCTCCCGCGTAATTTTTACCTCGCCAGGAATTTGTTCGTTGTCAACAACGGCCAACGCGTCACTGACCTGGCAATAACGTACAAATTAGTTGTATCAAGTACGTTTTTCCCACATAAGAGAATCCACAAAGTAACGTGGAGATCGAATGATGGAAGAACTGAAAACCAAATCGATCACGTCATGGTGTCCAAGAGACACTCCACCAGCATATCTGACGTTAGATCCTACAGAGGTGCAGACATGGACAGCGATCACATGCTTGTCATATTTATGTATAAGTGCAAACTGTCATCTACGTTTAACAGACAAGCACAAAAGACCGTTCGATGGAATATCGATGCTCTAAAAGACCAAGCGTCACTGCAGAGTTACCAATCAGCTGTCACTAATTATTTAGACCGGTCCCATAACAATGAAGAAGCTCCTCCTAACATCCAGGAGCAGTGGCACGCTATACAGTCAGCCATAACAACCGCGGCGCAAAATACCATCGGAAGAAGACCTCCGAGGCCCCGCAACGATTGGTTCGATGATCAATGTCGAAGGGTCGTCGAAAATAAACGAACGCTTCGTGAAAAATGGTTGGCTCGCAACACCAGGAGCAGTGGCACGCTATACAGTCAGCCATAACAACCGCGGCGCAAAATACCATCGGAAGAAGACCTCCGAGGCCCCGCAACGATTGGTTCGATGATCAATGTCGAAGGGTCGTCGAAAATAAACGAACGCTTCGTGAAAAATGGTTGGCTCGCAACACCAGAAGCACTCTAGCAGAATACCTCCGCGCTAGGAAAGCCACGACTAAATTCCTTCGACAAAAGAAGCGCGAACTTATGAGATTATGCATCGAAAACATCAGCTTCCAAGCGGAACTAGGAAACTCAAGGGACTGTTTTGCTAACGCCAGGAATCTCACTAAAGATTTGCACCCAAGAAGTACAGCCATCAAAGACGGGAATGGAGAATTGAGAACAAACGTGGCTGATGTTCTCTCAGTATGGCAAACCTACTTTCAAAATCTACTAAATCGGAATGACGACGTGATCCCAATTAGAGCAATAGCTCCTCCAGGTGATGAGGTCTTCGTCGAATATCCCACTGTGGAGGAAGTAGACGCAGCTATTAGTCGATTGAAAAACGGCAAGGCACCCGGTCTCGATGGAATCCCCGCAGAATTAATTAAACTCGGAGGCGCTACTCTTGCAACAAGTTTATACGATCTCGTCGTTTGTATTTGGGACCAAGAAGAGTTGCCGGAGAATTGGAAGACCGCACTTATATGTCCGTTGCATAAAAAAGGCGACCGTCTTAAATGTGAAAACTTTCGTGGCATAGCTCTATTGAACACTGCTTACAAAGTGTTGGCTAATGTTGTACTTGCCAGACTCATCCCCTTTCGCCGAAAACATCATTGGCGACTATCAGTGTGGTTTTCGTCCGAACCGATCAACCACTGACCAGTGTTTCACCATGAGGATTATCTTGGAAAAATGTTGGGAGTACAACATAACCATACATCAGCTATATATAGACTTCAGACAGGCGTATGACAGTATAAACCGCGACAACCTATGGGCCGCGCTCATATGCCTGGGAATCCCAGAGAAACTCGGTTCTCTGTGTAAATTAACAACATCCGGGTCTGTATGTAGAATCGTAATTGAAGGATCTGTGTCAGACCCCTTTGAAATAACATCTGGTGTTCGACAGGGCGATGCACTCGCGCCTTTGTTGTTCAATCTGGCGCTTGAGTACGTAGTGAGGAAAAGCAACATCGAAACCTCGCGCTGTATATTTAATAAGTCAGGCCAAATTCTTGGATATGCAGATGATATCGTGCTTCTTGGCCGAAGACCTAGCGATATGGAACATCTCTACGGCAAATCTCGGAATTGACGACCACAACTTTGATAGCGTCGAAAACTTTAAATATCTCAGTTATAACATCGTCGAATGATATGCAGGCAGAAATAAAAGCCCGAATCGCTGCCGGACAACGAGTTTTCTACGCCAAATCAAAATTATTGCGATCGAAACATCTATCGCAGTCGTGCAAGCTCGCACTTTATAAAGCACTTATAAGACCTGTGCTGGTTTTCGGAAGCGAGAGCTGGACCATGACCACTAACGATTGTAGATTATTATCTACCTTCGAAAGGAAGGTTGTCCGTTCAATCTTTGGTCCAATTAAAGTTGCGAACAACGAATATCGGATTCGTATGAATCACGAAATAAAGCAACTCCTCGGAGGTAGCGATATTATCGGATTCATCAAATCCAATCGAGTGAGATGGCTCGGCCACGTTACAAGGTCTCCCCAACAACGGATGATAAATAAAGTGTTCCACCAACAACCAGCCGGAGTACGTCGTAGAGGAAGACCCCGACTACGCTGGCGCGACGACATCGAACAAGATCTACGAACATTAGGATGTCGAAACTGGAGGACGAGAGCGGTGGATCGAGATGGATGGAGGGCCTTAGTGCAGGCGGCGAAATCCCTTCATGGGATGTGAAAGCCAGAGAGAGAGAGAGAGGAATTTGTTCCTATTTTTTTTTGTATTGCACTAATTTGCTCCAAATTTTCTTGATTATGGATCCTCAGAAGGTCCTTTGTCATCTGTAAAATTTGTAGAATCTAATTATACCATTTTGGTTAAAACTTTGTTTGTTGAATCCCAAGTTTTTGCTGTTTTTGGAGCGCGGGGAAATTTTGTAACCAACCACCAATAAAAATTCATACATGATCGGATTGGTCTCTATGACATATTATTTGAAAGCTGAGAACGTCTACTTTTCGGCTGTGCCATTTTTTCGCAAAACGGCCATTTTCCAATAAATTTGGAAAACGCGTGCTCAAGGAAAAAGCGCACTTTTTCTTTTCGTGGCTTTTTCTTCCGGCTCTTTATTTCTGACGTTTTGACACCTTGACTGGTGTAAAGGTGGAGTTCTCACCTTTCTATCAATGTATATAAAGTCATCTCATTGATACGTGGGGAAAAACCTGAGTCCTAAATGTCGTTCGTCGCGTGTGTGCTATTATATGTAAAACATTTAAGAGATAATTATTCCCGAGAAGTCACAGTGGTTTTCGATGGCTGTCAATGCAATCGCGATAGTATAAAAGGGTCAGAACGTTTGCGACGTGCAAACAACATGTCATGTCCTGACATAAGGCTCGAGCCTAACATGGTTTTACCATTTCCAAAGGAAACGTTTTTGTCCAATAATAACAATAAAATTCGCTTCATTCAGTATTTGAAGGGTGTTCTGGGATGGAATGGCATTTCCGTTAGAGAAGCAGTAGACGATGCTGATTCGTTGATCGTATATTCGGCGTTGTAGAAATATGGTGTCAACGGCCCGCCAGTTGTAGTAGTGGCAGAGGATATTGACATCATTGTACTGATAAGAGCCCTGACCCCAAAAGATCAAGCAATTTATTTCTTGAAGCCTGGAAAGGGGAAAAACCCAGCAAATGTTTTCCTCCAAGAGCTTGGATGCGCGACCCTTCGTTAGAGACAATATTTTATTTTTCCAAGCGATTTCGGGAAGCGATACAACTTCCGCTTTTTTCGGGAAAGGAATAACATCAATAGTCGCCAAATTAGAGGGAAAGGTTACGAAGAACAGAGATACGGGACTGGAAGCGGTCATTGGAAGTTTTAAAAACCATTTCCCCACGATACCGTATTTCAGGACGGACAAACTGTCATTACGTCGATGTACAGTGATGATGATACACAAACCCTGACAAAAATTAGATACGAGATCTTCAAGTGATTCACCAGAGACAGAAACAGAAACCAAACCGCGCTCAAACTAGCACCCTTGCCACACACACCTTTATCGGGTATATCTGCAAGTCCAGCAATGGCTCGGAAACGAACTGTCACCGGAAAAATGGGAATGTAAACGTGTAGGACGTATACTCATGCCGGTCCAAACTCCAAACCACTAAAGAGCCAGCGGTTCCGGAACTCTTAAAGGTGATATTTTGTCAATGTAAGAAAGAATGTAAGGGAACATGTTCATGCAAGAAATCAGGACTACCATGCTCATCTATTTGTGGTTCATGTGAGTTCCGCCAGTGTTCGAATTATAAAGACAGCCAAGATACGTTATCCAAAGAGGTAGAACTAGAGGAAACTCTAGAACCAGAAGGAGTTGTTGGCGAGGGCGACATTGATGACCAAGAATTATTATTGGAGTCTTGCGACGGGGACTGGTGATTAACAGATTTATGTCATAATTTCAATGTATTTTTATATATTTTTCGATAATTTAATGAAAATTAAAGAAACTTATAACTCTTTATTCCAAAAACCTCGATCCGGATGGTTGCAAAAAAATTTACAAAAATTTGCCGAGAATCTGCAAGAAATTGTTGTTGAGTATTATGGGTAAATATTCTTCACTCTTTAGAGATTATAGTTTTCGTTAGGAAAAACCTCATTGGACAATATAGTTTGTCATATGGGTAAAACTGATTTTCGCTAGTTTTTCGCCAATTGGTGGGGTCATCCTGCTGTAATTAATCTTATGGTCTGCTTTCCTAATAGGTATAACTTGAGCCCTCATATCCGGGAAAAACAAGACGCTCGGGAACATAAAAATTCTTGAAAATTACATGGTTTACGGCGTTTCCCATTTATGGCCTGAGGATTTTGCCAGTGCACACTAAACAATTTTCGGATATTCTATAAATTTATTTATATTTTTGTTCAGATAATTTATATTTATATAAAATACTATATAAAAATTATAAATATTGTACCTATATAATTCGTTTATATAATTCTGTAATATATTTTATACAAATTCATAGTATACATCCAATTTCTATACTTCCATTTGTATACTTTTTATAATCTACTGTATAAAATTTCTCTCTTTATACCTTAATTGGTATAAAATTAATATATTTATCATATACAAAGTTTGTTTTATACGATTAGTCTTATAAAATTAATAGAAAAACAAATATTTTTTGTTAACAACTGGATTTTTATACTACATATTAGGATCGTTTGATTTTATTTCAGTTCTGTGGGTATCGTCAAATATAGTATCGTGTAGTGAGTAGAAGTGTTCTTAAGGTTTATTGTAGATTTGTGAAGTTTTTAATAGAAGCTGCGTTTTTTTAAAAACAATCGAGTAGAGTTCGCGATAGCTATTTTTCAAATTTGTCCAATTTAAAATAAAAATCTTAATTAAATATTTTTTAAATTAAATAATTTAGATTTAATATAGGCATTCATGTATAACCAAACAAATCTATCATAAAAGTTTTATGGTTTTCTTGTAATATCGTTGTTCTGTATATAGTTCTGAACTACCCCGTTATTATACAGAACTACACAGTACAACGATATTGCAATACAGCTTTTATGATAAATTTTTTAAAATAGTGATCATATATTGGATAAATTTTCAAATAAATTGGACAAATTTGAAAATAGTCATGCGAAGTCTACTTGATTGTTTTCAAAAAAACGCAGCTAGTGTCAATTAATAAAATTTGTTAATTGTATAGTGAAATATTATAATAATAAATCAAATAATTAACTATTTCAAGTGTTGGTATAATGTAGGTATATTACATACCAATGTATTATGTTTACACAATCTGTGCTAAATCATGTATATAAAAATGTGAATAAAAGAAACGTGTGGGTCATTACACCAATATTTCAAAAATTTAAATTATAATCAATGGAATTTTGAAAATATTTGCTTATTCAGCCAAGCTACACACGATTTCAGCTTCTGGTTTCAAATTAAGTCGTGATGGATTTTGTTGTTGGTTTCTAATTTTTAAAATTTAATGTCGCAGTAAAAACGGATTTTGTGGGTAAAAGGGTAAAGAAAGGAAGGTGAAGCCGGTCTTACGAAACCGTGTGTAGCATGGCTCAATGGAAAATTAACGCATGCTCTTCGACTGCGAACGCTATTATATCTTGTCTGTATAATGTTAATTGTTTTTCGGTTCATGATGGTAATGTTTTATTTTGTTTCGCATGGTATTGCTGATGTTCATAACCTTGCATGTAGCATTTTGTTTGCATATGAATGTTTTATTTGCCAGGAACAAGGACTTATGATTTTGAAAATGTTTTTTTTTTTTTTGTAGTTTTAACGTTTTATGTGAATTTGTTCAGTTTTGTCGGCTTGTTATGTGAATCTTGCTTGGGTGATGATGAGATTGCGATGGGCATTTCTATTTCTTGTATTTATATTTTTAACGATTTGGCAGGGGGTACACTTCTTCTCTATAATGTGGAGAACTGAGGGGGGGGGGTTACGAGTGATGCAATATGTGTGATCAATTTACACAGTGGCGGCGGGAATATGGTATAGTTGTTAATTATTGCTAAATGTTGTGGATGTTTTTGTTAAAGTTTATCGTCAATTTAGCTGGGCGGAATTAGAATTTTAGAGTAAGATAATTACGGTAAATTGATGAAAAATTTCCACTAATTAAAAAGAGTCATCTATTATTTAACTCATTAACTATAATTTTATATAATAAAAGAATCTGGAGGTTCAAATATTAATGGAAGTGGAAGCTGAGTCTTTTAAGCCTCATAACAAATAAGGCTATTTACCTTGGTTTAGAATAATATTTAATCAATGTTAATACTAATAAAATTTTAAAATAATTATAGATTAGATTAATCACATTACAGTTCATATGCAATATTTATAATAAACATTATTATACAAATAAAATGGAAGTCAGCTAATTTTAACCTTATTCTTAATCTCTATTATCTAATATGAATGTTGAATAATTATATTATTAGTATTGGTTGTGTACTATATCTATAAATCTCCTCCAGGTTGATGTTGGGTTGTAGCAAACGACCACTATTATATTAATGCTAGTTTTTAAATTAAATTAAATTTAGAATTAAGTTTATAATATGTTATTGGATGATAGAAAGTTTGTTTATTCAATCGCCCTACCGTTCCTGTTAAAAGTTAAATCACCGACACATGTCACATTTAATTTCTTATTATTTATTAACATTACAAATAAGGTTAATGGTTATTGATCCAATCTTTTTAACCATTCAGAATTAGCTAAACGCTAGATATGCAGTTTTGATTAAAAATTAGATTCAGGTTTCAGAAGCAGTCAAAAACTTTTAATGTACAATTTTGTAGTTTAGAGACCTCTATTTTTCCAGTGGCCCGGCTCCTTTCGTTTTAATAAGATTTAATTATTAGTATTGTATCCAGTGAGTGGTATTTAATAGTAGGTGGTAATAATTATTCATTTTAATTTTTTATTATTTTAGATCTTTCTTTTAGATTTTATTAAAAATAGGCATATTAATGAAAATTCAAGAAGATAAGTTTGCAGATGTGGGTGCAATTAAATAGCAACTTTTAATTTTCAGATGACCGGTAGTTTTCTAGTTACATTATTTATAATTATTTCGTAGTTAGAATTGTGTCGTCATTGTGCTACTAACTATCGACTACTTAGGTGTCTGTAACCGGGTCGGGTCTCTCATTACTAATTTAACCTTTCGTATCCCTCGATTTTGTTATGTGTAAGAAAGGTGTACGGTGGGACCCGGCCATATCCGGGATTACTTGTCTAATGGCTTGGTCGTACATCTCAATCAAAATGGAATTTTGAAAATATTTGCAAAAGCGTAGTAATTCGCAAACAACAAAAGTTTTCAACTCTTATAAAAGATTTAACATAAATCTAGAAACAAAAGTGAAAAATGAGAAAATACTTTACTTAGTAAAGAGTTTATTCGAGAAAATAATTTATATCCTAGATCGTTTAATATATCGTGGATTAATTATAATACTCCCAATCGCCCTGGACTATTCTAAGCATCACCAGAAAGTGATGACGGTAACCATACCGAATTTTATGAATTAAAGTTTATAATTTTAGAAAACGAGATACTCGTTTTGCATTTTTATCTCAAAAGTATTTATTTGTTACGTTTGACAAGCTATGGTAGCCAATAATACAGTCCCTGTTCAATTATAGACACTATTAGTATTTTGGAAATTCCTAGTTTCTACTATTGGTTTATATTTTAAAATATTAGCAGTGAAAAAAACTTGCTATCTTAGCATTAATTAAAACAAAAACCCATTCATACCGCGACATCGCCAAAATGGAAAAAGTTTCTTGCTCATCAGTAGTAATTTGGCAAAAAAATCTTCAATCTGGGGGTAAATTTTATGAGACCAAGAGAACTAGTTGTAAAGGGATCAGGAAGACAACGCCCAGAACAGACCGAAAAATTATTTAACCGGCCTTAGAAAAGACCAGAGCAAGGACGAGCGAGCTATAAAAGTACCTTAGTGAAGAAGGGATAAAGATATCAGCGATAACATTGCGACGAAAGCTATATATGAAAATAGTTTGAAATGTAGGCATCTAGCAAAAAAAACCCAGACTCACTGAAAAAATGTGGAAAAACGTCATATTTGGCTAAACTTCATAAGCACAAGACAATAGACGACTGGAAGAAGGTAAACGGATTTTTACCTTCGGAGACCGTTACAGAATCAGCCGAGTTCGTCCGAAGGAGACCATGAGAAAGATCTAGAGAGAACTGCGTAGTCAGGAGCACAAAACATTCACCATCAGTAATGATATGGAGCTGCATTAGTGGAGATTGACCTGGTTCAATATACTTCGTAGAGGAAACCATGAGAAAAGAATAATATAAAAAGGTGTTCTCAATAGACGTCTTGTTTTCTCACATGAGGTCGCTAACTCAAGGCAAATACTTCTACACTTTTATGCAAGGTGGAGCCCCTTGTCATACCGCAAAATTCATAGAGAATGTCCTCTTAAACCAAAATATTGAAATCTCCTCTTGGCCTGGCAAGTCTCCGGATTTAAACCGTATCGAGAATTTTTGGACCTTACTACAGTCTCCACCCTAAACAAAATATTGAAAAATATGGAGAAATAGTGATGAAATTCGCAATATGATCACTTCTTGTTTATGTATAGTATGCCAGAAAGAATAAAATGCATACTCAAAATTATTTAATTTTAAAGAATTTAAACATTTAAAAAAAAAATTTTGTTTATATTTATATTTTGATAAAATACTGGAGTTTTTCACTATATTGAATAGTGTTCATAATTTAATGAATAGGGACCGTAAATAAATTAATTTTTGAAACATTTTAAGTTCAACAGAAGTTACAACACTGCCGTGTCACGAAAAACAAAACATGTATGTATTATATTAAATAGTAGCATATAAATTAATTTACACTTAATGTAATCGTAGCTCTTGTACACTTTTGTTAGTAAAATTAAATAAACATAACACTTAAAAAAATATTATGATTTTGATAAATATATCGAATTTAAAAAATAATCTAAAATTGTTTTATTTATTTGACAAAAATGTATCTTAAATTTCATCAGAATTGAAAATTGAGTTCAATTTTAGTATATGGAATTTCCAAATTTCTATACTAAAGCAACTAAATTTTATACGATAACCAGATTGATATTTTCTATAAGTAATTTATATAAATTTAATACTAATCCCTTATAAACAAAAATTAACATTTAAAGGATAAACTTTATATTTTGTAGTATATAGAATTTATACGTTGGAGTATCAAATTTATACCAGTGACCTATCAAAATATTTATATGGAGTAATAAAAATTTTATACAATATTTTATAAAATTGGGTTATTAGTTAAACTAATATAAAATCTATAAAAAATTCGTACGGAATTATATTTATATTATAAGTGTATTCATTTTATCTATACATTTGTTGGTGTGTGGTGGATTGTAGTGGCGCCATCTAAAGTTGGTTTCCACAGTCCAAAACATTGAAAATATTGTTTTTGCAACACCTCCCATCTCAAATTTAGTAAAAAACTTGCATATTTCATGAGTCTCAAAATTTTGGATTTTTCAACCCAATTTTTTGCAAAAAATATTAATGTTGCGAAAAAAATCATGGGGTTCATTTTTGTAAAAAATTAACTGATCTTCAATTCTTGGCTGAACAAAATATCTCTAACTGCCATATTTTGGGAGATATTCGCCGAAAACCAATGTTCCGGGTCTTTTGGGGCCATTTTCTCCCCCTACAACAGAATGTTTTCTTGAAAACTCGGTCTCATTTTTAATGAGGTACCAAATGCCACTTATCACCAGAAAATGAAAATTGCAACTAATAATTTACAGGTTGGCCTTTTTTCCTACTTCATTTACTGGACTACTAAAATAAACTTATTACTGCAGTAGGTTTGTGAGTATTAAAAGCATATACATTATAATAGCGAAATACCCATAATATTTGAGTACAATCCGATTGTCGCCAGATTCATCCCACAAACTGATTTAAAGACTGACAAGCAACAGGTAGACCCGTACTATAAATTTTTATAATCTCCCACTTCAAAATTATTGTCACTTTAGCATTATTTAACATTTTACTACTAACACCCACTTCCTAGCACGTTTACATAAGCAGTTGGGATACCACATTTTAAAGCACCCCACACTCGTAAATCAAAGAGCGCTAATCTTTGTTGGTTCGTAAAATCATATCACATAATCATTCAAAATTTATCATTAGCGCAATAAATTTTAAAATAATTTTCGAAATCACACAAAAAAAATGTATAATGAAAAATAAAAATAATTTTCTACCATCATCCTTTGCAACAGTCACAAGAACCCATACATTTTCCTCTATACGTGTGTAGTACCCATAAAAGTGCATGTCGTATTTACAAATACACCATGAAATGTCATCTTTACAAAAACAAACAACAGAATATTTCGATATCGCGAAGTGGCCAATACAAATAAAACTGGCACATGACTGTTGAAAATAAACATTTCGCTTCTTGTGCAGCCGACTCGATGATAGCTGTATGTGTACACTAATATAAATATAAAAATGTAGTAGGTAACGACAACCTGGATTTGAACAAATGCGGTTAATTGTTCTGTATATATATAAATTTTGTAGTGTATGCGTCAATTGAATAACCAATATCTTCGTTTTTAAAACAAACATCATACCATTTAAGTTAACAACGAAACGTATTCATAATGTCAAAACAAACATGTACACATGTTCTACATCCATTGATGCGATAACATTCGCAATTGTCATTCAAATGTGTAGTAATGACCTAACCATAAAAATGTCATATTATAAGATAAAACTTATACTATATTCACTTTTCTTATTATAAGTTACTTAAAATCTTTTCATCATGTTATGTATTTAACAATATGTATAATAAAAAAAATAAATAAATTTTAAATAACATGGTTTTTTTAAATAATTTACGATTGTTTTATAATTCACCAACACGGACTAGAGTCATGGCCACATCACAATTCACAAATGACGTATACACACGATAGAGATAACAAAGAGACATCGAAATTTGCGTTACCATATCATCGGTAACATTAGTGTTATGTAGAGGGAGACCACACGGTAGATAATTTATTTTACAATTAAGTAATTATTGTATTTTATCTTTTAACCCTGCACCTGGCATCGGGATTTATACTGTATTGTTTTCAAAATTACTGTATATTTATAAAAAGAAATCTTTGCATACACGAAAATCAACAAATCAGCTTTTTGAATTAACAAATGTATGTATAGAAACTTTAAAGCAGTAAATTGGGGGCAGTCGTTGCAATAATTCGGGAGGAGATTGCTACTTTTTTATGGAGAAAAGCCGACAACTATGGCTTGAGATATATGAGACAATGCACAATGTAACACAACACATTAAAAACGCCCAATCGTAACTCTTTTGTCACCACCAGGAATCGAACCCGGGACCCCCGAATTACATAGCAATCGCGTTCTACTTACTATGCTATCGAGGGTGACTTAGATCGAATCCCAATGCGACACGTGCCGGTATTTTCAACGGGACCACGGACAGATACGAAATTAGTTATTTTTAAGTTTATTTTATTTGGTGTGAAAAATATACCGTCGCATAAAATAACACTTCCGGGCGTCTATAATTTGCAATGAATAACATGTGTCGTCTGACATGCTAAAACAATATTAGGTGAGATAAAGTTTATAAATCATAATTTTATGATCATGTTGTATGGTAAAGACAGTAAATGTTCAAATCAAAGAACTTTTCAAGCGTACCACCACTTCCGGTTGTCGGATTTTATTTATTAGATCGCATTATCAATTTGTTTTTCTACTATTTTTGACTTTTTGTAAACTATTTTATAATTGAACTTCGATCTTATTAGGACGGTGTTCTTTTACTTTAAATCAGAACTAAAGTAAACGAAAAAAGGAGGTACTTTTTACGCTATTTGCCGTAGGCACTTGGCGAAACACACTTAAACTTAGTAAACACATTTTTATTAATCACCTGTTTTTTGTTTCGCAGAATTATTTTGAATAATTTTCAAAAAGTTTAAAAAATCACTCGATCGATTTAGACTTGTTAGGTCATCATCAGGAGTATCTACTCCTAACCCTAAACCTAACAAGTCGAAGTCGATCGAGTGATTTTTTAAACTTTTTGAAAATTATTCAAAATAATTCTGCGAAACAAAAAACAAGTGATTCTAACGAAAACAAAAATTCCAACAGTGACATAGCATCCCCAATGAAATTCCTTTAACTTTATCCTTACAGAAAAGTATGAAAAAAAATTTGAGAATTTTTTTTTTTTTTGTTAGGTTGGTGATTTCCTTATGAAAAATGTTATCAAACTTTTAACTTTTTCCTTATGAGAAATACAATGAAGTAAACCGCATTTGCAAAATTGGTTGTTGTTGTTGTTTTTCTGCTTGTCACAAATTAAAAAATATTCAATGCATATTTGTCTTTTAACAATTAGTGTTGTATTTTGTGTCCTGCGAAAAAGTAATAAATAATATAATAATATAAAATAACAGGTAGACAAAAAATAATTTTGTAAAATGAAGTTAGCTTTACTTTGACTGTCCCCTATTCATTGGGTATGCTCTTCATAAGGAAAAAGTTAAAGGAAAAATTATTTTGCATTGGGGGTGCAGTGTGAATCTGTTTAATCGATTTCCAAAAAAGTTTAGTGCAACACGCGTAGTGAAAGGATAGTTCGCCGTGAAAACAAGTTAACGGTTGAAAAGTTGTTGTAAGTATTCTTGTAATTATATTTTTGATTGTCTGGTTTTAAACTACTGCTTTTTTAGAACGTTGAACGAAACTGGATTTACTCCACAAGCACATAGTTTACAGAACATTCTCGATGATACGGTGTCGGTCTTGCCCCATGGCGGTCTTGGAGGTTCTGTTGTAACTTATTTTAAAATTCATATTTAATTTTCAAATATTTAATTAATTATATGTATCTGTTTATTTTAGTGATCAAGAGAAAACGATTTTACTCAACGAAATTGAATCGCTGAAAATGGAAATTGAAAACATTCGCAGGAGAGTAACATTGAAAATTCCAAATTAAAGGAGAAATAATGCAACGTTACTTGGACAAATTAAAGAAATGAAAACAAAAGAAAAATTGTGAAATAAATTGCAGCAAAGTGTTCAGAAAATTTTCTCTCCCGGCCAAATAAGAAGAATGCAAAATCCCGACGGTAAAAAACTCCATAGGAATGTAAGACATTGCACATGCGATAGCTTTACATGTAGCCGGATCCAGAGCATACAGGTGGATGCAAAAAAATCACTATCCTCTTCCAGGAGTCTACCCTACGTAGATGGGCGAATAAAATAGATATATGGCCAGTGGGGCGTTTTGTAACTGGAAACAACCACTGTTTTATGACTTCGACCGAACTTCAAACAAGTCACTTATATTCTAAATAATTAGGAAGCTGAATAATATAGGATTCAAGGTAGTGGTAATTACCGAAGATCTGGGGGGTGAAACCAGAGGACTCTGGAAATTACTTGGTATTTCTGAAGAAACTCCATTCTTTTTGCATTCCGATAACAGCAACGAGAGGATTTACACATTTAGTAAAACTTTTACGCAGTCATGGCAAAACAGTAACCAAGAAACCTCTGTTGGAGCTCCTCGAACATTCACAAAGTAAAAATTTAAATATAGCCCACAAGTTAACAACTCACTACCATTTAACCGTCAAAAACGCTGGCAGACTGAAAGTTAAATTTGCAATACAACTATTCTCATATACTAATTCAAAAACAATTTTGCATATGGCCTCGTTAGGGCTTTTGCGGAGTGGCGACTGGCAGGAATGTGCAAATTTATTAAAAACCGTAAGCGAATTAGATTTTTTTTTAAACATGTAATGCCATAATTTTATATCTTAGGTTAACGATTGGTTTGATATCTTCAATACTAGACTGCCAGAAAAAGATTCCCGATAAAGAATTAAATCATACGGTCTTGCTATAGATACTCAGGATCAAATTATAGATGAGAGGAAAAATGTAATTTCTAATCTTAAAGTAGGCAATTCAAAATTAAAACTGCTTTTCCAAAGAGGAATTTTGATCAGTTCAATTACTCTACCGATGCTATTTAACGATTTCTTAAGGAAATACGATATAAAATATCTGTTGACATACAGATTGAATCAGGACCCTTTAGGATTTTTTGGAATTCTGCGAGCAATCGGTGGACTACACGATCATCCAACGGGGCTGGAATTTAAATATAGATTGAGAAACTATTGACTTGGGTGGAATGAGAGAATCATGTCGCAGTCAATGAATGTCAGCCATGCCGAACGATAGTGAAAATAATACAAATGTTTTCAAAATTTTGCAGACTAATTTTGAACGTGCGAACCATTTTGGAACTGAAGAAGAGCCTACAACATGATATTGAAAATATTACAGGATATATTGCAATCAAATTACGTGCCAAGGAAAGCCTCGGAGTTCCAACCAGTCAACAATTGGTTTCCAGTAATTCCTGGTGCAATAATTTGTCGGAAGGTGGACTATATAAACCAAACGATGACTTTCTAAACGACATTTATAAATTGGAGAAAATCTTTTTTAATCTCAACGGAACTAAATTAAAATGTGGGCCCAAATATAGGATGCCGCCTGTATAAATAGCAATCATAATAGCAAATTTAAATCTGATATTTATACTCGCCTTACTTTAGATTTTTCTAGTTGACCCGGGGACTATGATTAAATGAAATGCTTATGGTCGTAAAGCGTTGAATAACATACGGAGTACACACATATACCATGTCCATCGGAAATCTCTGGGTATTGGCCAATCCTTGACACAGTGAATGTGAAAATTCGTCCTCTTATTTCAAATTTGCAAAAATTGATTAAGTTCTGCGTAAATCAAGTTCTGCAGAACTGTGCGAGCTTGTCAGCTATGTTTCCGTGAAACAAATGACATCATACTTATTTTCCAACACTGATAAGTAGATTTCATGCGATTTTGAACGAATTCCACTATAGAGTTATGATAATAAATAGACAATGCGTTCGTTTTGGCAGAGATCGCCGGTACCGGTTGAGCCATAGGTTCAGACAGCGGTATCGGGTTGATAGAGGCACATGGAGCAGTGAGGTTGCAATAGATGTTGTTACAACGTCGGAAAGAATGCTGGAGGAGTTTTTAGATCGCTGTACGAACTCACGAACTAGAACTGTTTTCTGGCCCAACTGTTAGATGTGATGCTTTACAAAATATTGGGACTACAAATTAATTCGGTCCATTTTAAAAAAGTGGCTCTGACTATGATACATTTTTATAGTAAGCGCTGATTTCCGTTGTTTCCGTTAACATTCAGTTTGTATTCCTGCGAATTTCATACAAAACGTGTTTTTACGTGGATTTTGTGATAACTAAACAGCATTTGCGGGAAGTGTTAATTTTTTGTTTTAATTGGAAAAAAGTGCAGCTGAAGCACATCGAATGCTTGAAGAAATTTACGGTGACAATGCTCCAACCGATAAATCATGTAGAGAATGGTTTCGACACTTCAAAAATGATGATTTCAGTGTTGAGGATAAGCCTCGCTTGGGACAGACAAAAAAAATCGTAGAAGATGAATTAGAGGCATTGGACGATGAAGATCCGACTCAAACGCAAGAGGAGCTTGTCGGTACATTGGGGGTGACCCAACACTCAGTTTCCGTTCGATTGAAATCTATGGGCATGATTCAAAAGCAAGGAAATTGGATTCCTCATGAATTGAAACCAAGAGACGTGGAATTTTTTTTTTTGTTAGCAGCTGCTTCAAAGGCATACAAGAAACGGTTTTTTACATCGGATGGTGACTGGTAACGAGAAGTATATCTTCTACGATAACCCCAAGAGAAAAATACTACGCTTTGCCCGGCCAATCGTTACCATCAACCTCAACATCAACACCAGACGAACGAACATTCATGGTTCGAAGGTTATGCTGTGTATCTGGTGGGACCAGAGGCGTTGTGTACTACGACTGCTCCAACCTTACGATTTCATTACGGGCGAGCAGTACACACTATACAATTAATTCGTTTGAGACATGCATTACGAGAAAACCGATTCTCCGGACATTGCCCCTTCTAATTACTGGTTATTCCGACGGATGCAATATGATTTGCAGGACACCTGTTCACTTCTTTTGAAGAAATTGAAAATTGGCTTCAAACTTGGATCGCCTCAAAATACGAAACGTTTTTCCGAGATTGGATTCGAAAATTGGCTGAGAGGTGGGAAAAAGTCGTAAGCAGCTATGGACTATGTTTTAATTAATCTGTTCAATCGTTTTATTTTAAAATAAATGTATTTTTAAAATTTAAAAACGGATTAATTTGTACTACCAATAGTTTCTCTGATATATTGTTTCCGGCATCAAGATCCACTGGATTGGAATGCTCCACCTTTTACAGTTAAATCCAACAACTTATTCAGCTGTTATCGAAGGATAAATAATTGATGTTAAGTTACCGCATCTGAAGCACCGGCGAAGGAGTAGCCTAATTACTTGTCGACTTAACTCTTTTTCAGCTTCGACGAGGGTCTGCTTAACGAAGCAATGTATTTTGGATATCCACCATAATGCTTTTTTGAAATTAGAAGCGACCATTCACGATATTCGTGGCTCTTGGTATATATTAACATGAATTAATTATTTAAACATTCATTAACTGTTGCATTTGATATATGGCTTGTTTTCATCATTTTATCATAGATATTTGAAATATGAACACTTTAGATCAATTATTATCATATTTCATATTATTTCAAAATTTTCTGGGATGATTTAAAAATCTTGGGATGGGATAAAATTAAACATTTTTTTCTAGGATGAAATCTTAGCATAACTTCCCACACTTTAGAATTTTGTTTGAAATGTCTTTAAAAATTTTAGACTGAAACCTCGTTTCTAAGGAAATTTCAATCGAAAACTCAAAAGGAATACTAGTCAGAAAGTTCTTGCTTAGTCACCTTTTCAGTTTTTTGATTAACGAACCTTTAAAAAAGTTATTTTATTCCAACATTTATTTGACTCACGTGGCTTTAATTTTTGGCGGAATTTTTTATTTATTTATTTATTCAACCAACAGTATTAATTTACATCTGGTATTTAAGATTAGGTTTATTAAAATAAATCAGAGTTGAATAAAACAATTTTTTAGAACTCTTTTAAATTCATCACTCTCTCTCTCTCTGGCACTATACATCCCATCAAGGGATTTGGCCGCCTCAAATGAGGTTTCATAATCATATAGTTTCATTTCGGATGAGTGATTAATTCATTGATCCTAAACCAGCCGTGAATTTTTTCCTTGTCACCACCGGGAATCGAACCCGGGACCTCCGGTCGCTGGAGCAAGCATGCTGACCACTTTGCCACCGGGGCGGCACAAATTCATCACTGGATAAATTAAAATCGTTCACGGTAGATACATTATTAAATACACGGCTAGAATTACAAACCGGGTCCGACATACCAAAATTAGACCCATGGAAGTGCAGATCAATCACTAAGCCTCGGTGTCTGAGTGATCTCACTGGGGCACGTATTGAAAACAAGGGCAGTAGATGTGAACATTCAATTCGGCCTATTATAACGTCACGCATAAACATTGCGCAAGAAATTTGTCTTCGGACGAACAATGGTTCAATATTCAGTAACAAACAACGGCCTAGATACGGCGGAAGCACATACTTAGGAGCGTTTACTTCTCGAGGAAGTCGCCTTAAGGCAAACAACATAAATCGCTTCTGGATTGATTCCATACGGTTAGAGGAATTGTTATAGTACGGATTCCAGACACTTGACGCATACTCCAAGCGAAGAGGACTTTTAGAGTATATGGATCATGAAAATCTTTGGAGCAATGGATTAAAAACCCTAACATTGAATTAGCCTTACTAATACATCTGTCAATATGGTCCTTAAACGATAAATCTCGTGAATCAAAACCTCTAAATCTAGAAAATAATGACTCGCTCTACGAGTATCATAACGCCATTTAAGAATAAACTATTATCAGGTCCATAACGTCTTCTAGAAAAGTTCATAACTTTACATTTAGAAACATTCAGGCAAAGCTTACTCAAGCTACACCAGTCGCAGAAAACGTTTAATTCCTGTTGTAGATTTAGCAGATCACGATCATTTCTAATCTTATAAAAGATTTTTACATCATCAGCGTAAATCAGAAACTTACAATGTTTGAAGCACCGTTTCACATCATCTATGAATGCAATAAATAATAGAGGTCCAATGTGACTACCTTGTGGGACGCCAGACAAAACATTTATGTCTCACGATAAAATATTATTTAAAAAAACTTTTTGAGTTCTATTCGTCAAATATGAAAAGATGCACTTTAAAGGAAGGGCATCACACCTCTTGAGCTGTCCCAGTTTCCTTACCAATAAAACATGATAAATTTTATCGAAAGCTTTGCTAAAATCAGTAAACACTACCCAAAAATTTGTAAACAAACCAAGATTTGTCACAGTTGACCGTCCGGGGTAAAACCCATTCTGGTTTACTGAGATGGACTTTTTATTTAAGAAAGATGCGATCCTTCACCATCGATTCAAATAATCTAGGAATAGCCGATAAGATAGAAATACCGCGGTAATTTCGATATCCGTTCTCCGTCCACTCTTGAAAATTGATTTAATGAAACTGGATTTCTAAATTGAAGGAAAAACTCCACTCTTCAAACTCAAATTGAAGGTGTCCGTCAGCGGCTGAGCCAAGACCGAAGCACACTTCTTCAACACAAGCGGGTGACCGAGCCCTCTCGAAGACGGGACATACACATTTTCAAAAAATGCTGCAAATATGTCAGTGATACTTTGTGGATCACTAGCAGTCAAAGAATTGAAAGACATTTGCGAGGGTATACCTCTACAATTCCGTTTCGAATCAACATAACTCCAGAAACATTTAGGGTTGTTTCTAATATTCGATTCGATGTCGACAATATATAAATTATACAAGAAACGATTTAAAATTTAAAATTGAGATCTGAGAGCGCTAAATATTTCATAATTTACGACAGATGGGTTTAATTTATGTTTTTTGAGCTTTAGATTTCCGATTTTTTAATCCTGAGAGGCGACTATTAAACTAAGGCTCGCGCATCGACGAAACTACAGGTGAACGGGAAATAAATTGTTCAACTGTCAAGTTCATTATTTTATAAAACTGATCAATATAAGCGTCTAAACTACCCGTTATATATTGATCCCAATTAATATTGTGCAGAAACTTATTTAAAGCATTATAATTTTCGTTTTTAAAGTTGAAAGACTCACTAGAATTAAAATTTACGTTTACATTAACACAATCTTCAAATATTAATTGGCTATGTAGTGGTATGTGAAAAATACTTGAAGAACCGCCGAGATCATTACAAACAATGATTGTGCCGTACACTTCTACTGGAATGAACACCAGATAAAGGATATTGCTGCACTTGTTCTCGATGTTATTAATCTGTCTTAGCCCGAGAGAACAGATTGAGTCCATCACCAGATCTGAAGTTAGATCACCATTGAATGGCAGAAGTTCATCATCAACAGTGACCCATTTTATTTTCGGTAAGTTAAGATCTCCCAAAATCATCACAGAATCAAAATCAGGAGCTGCAACTGCTAGTTGGTTTGAGAAAAATAAAAACAGCTTACCACATATATTAACGGAGGATCCGTATGGTATGTAAACAGCAATTAACAACACCAGCTTTCCATTGAAAGCAAGTTTAACAGCCAAACTCTTCAACTTGTCACTCCCAAGGTCAATAATATCCGCACGTATATCTTTCGAGACAGCTAGCAGAACTCCACCATCTCTCGCTGTCGATTCAAGATCCGTATAACGATCGCCTCTGAAGACATAGTAGTCGGGAGGGAAGTAGTATCACTTTTTTGACTGATATTTCCCACTTTAACCATATGGTTCTTTGTTTTTCATAGCAAATAATAGCCGTTGTACCTTCTTTCACATGAGATCCACTGTCTAAACCAGGTCAAAAATTGGAATTTGTCCGCTAGTAGTCTATCATGAATGGCTGATATTTAAAAAGACTACCACCGACGAGTTTAAGTAAATGAGTAACACATAAACTTTAAATGGTAAAACCATCTACATTAAAAAAAAATCATGGCTAAAGTTATTTCACAATTCATGAAATACACCTGACTGTCGACATATTACTTAAATCTTTCAACATTTTCAAATCACAGTTCATATCGATCGAAGCATTTATAACATCGCAAATTACAATCACGAAATTATTTTTGTGTAACAGCAACAAAAACCACAATCAATAAAGCATGTTGCAATGTTGTTTGCTAAAAAACCATACGTCGTTGCGTGCCAAATATAAGTTCAAGAATAAATAAAAAAAAATACAAGGTCAACCTACGTATAGCTTGGCCACCGTATATTACACGATAAGAATTTGCAAATGTCTAATATTCCATTATGAATTAACATAATAAATGTGAAAGTTACAAGAAAGTTCTATACCGCCACAGAAATGCTAATAAATTATTATAAGTCGCCTACGATAGAATAATCCACTTAATGCACGTTAAATTTCTCTCATAATAACTGAACTATTCACCGATCTATATTAAAACCACGCTTACTATTTCACATAGGAATGCACATAAATTTCACTTTTCACCGAAAAAAAACAAATAATTTGCCACATCATTCGCCAAATATCAACCCACCGAAGAAGGATTAAAAATAAATTATTTTTTAAATAATAACAAAAACACGAAATGAATGCAATCGCGACTAAAAGAGTGAGTGTCATTACAGAAAAAAATTTTTTTTCTTAAAATGACTTGTCGCCTATGTACCGTCGGTCAACAATTTTAAGAAATTTTTATAAGAAACAACCACTTACATAATTTTACGATTTTTTTCTAAAAATTTATTTTATCAGGCACTTTGAACGTAATCCAACCAAAAAAAATCGTCGTTATAATTTTATGTCGAAATTCATTTAATATCTTCGCTTATTAATTATATTTAATTTATTATTATTATTATTTAACAAAACAAACAAAATCACAATATTTTATTAAATCTCAATTTCTCTTTCTCTTAATTTTTTTTCTTAATTACATTAAAAAAAATACTATAAACTATATAATATAACACCACCCACTAAACAATTTTATTTATATATTTTCATTCTCAAAATAAATAAACATAATAAACTTATCACAACAACAAATCAAACAAATTTACTAATTAAATTGCGATACAACAACAGCGGAAAACTTCAAATTCAATTACATTAAATAATTATTTAATTAAAAATTAATAAAAAAAAATTAATACACAAAACCACCACAAAAAATACGTTTGTTATTCGGTCGAGATATAAAATAGAACTGATTAGCAAAATAATAAAGAAACCAACAAAATTTTTCATATATTTTTTTGCTACGATCTTATATCATTCGCGAGTCGCGAAACTAAACAAACAAAAAATTAGTGTCATTTAAAAATTCAGTGAAAATAAATAAAAAAAAAATAAACAACAACAACACCGACAAAAATTGTCTTGCACAATTTTTTATTTTATTTTTGCTGTTTCTTCTCAATTTCTTTTAACACGATAAATAAATCGCGAGAAAATTAAAATTTTGATTTTGTAGAAATTTGACAAAAATCTACGTAAAACTGATGGAAAATACCAGGTGACTCCATAACTTTTTCAGATAAAAAGCGCTAAATAAATAAAGTTTATGTAATTATTTTAAATTGATTCGAGCGAAAACATTTTTATTAATCGATTTAGATGTGTGTGGGACGCACGCGGAATTTCATTAAGAAAATAAATGTACGCGTGCATGAAATTGCCAAAAAAATTTAATTATAAAGGCGGCTTACACAGAAGCTATAGATTTATCCACTCGTCGCCAATATTTTGCCTAAGTAGCATAATTCCGGATTTTTGTGGAATAATACTTGGCGCAGTATTGACATTAATATGGTGTGCATTTACAAAAAAATACCAGATAAGATGTTATCTGTGTTAGTTGCGCGCTGGCTACTTAAACAGCGCGACAATCGAATATGACGTTTGTCTGTATTGTTTGGAAATGTGATTTGTTACTACAATCATTTTAATACATATTATCTACCATTTCGCATGCGTACTGTAAGGGAAAGTCGATGGATACAGCTCTGCACGATCTAGTACGCATGATTGAGAAGTCAATTAACTCGCAAGGTTTTGTATGGTGGCATTTTGAGCGTGCCTTTAATAATGTGAAAACGGAAGCGACCGTTACCTCGGAACTGGGGGAGGTCACTATTAGAAGACCCTCAGCCTAGGGTATTCAGAGGGCTTCGGCTGTCTCTGTGTACACCTAGGTAACACCAAGGTAGCCGCATCCTCGTCGCAGGGGGGGGGGGGGGTACTGCTTCGGCAGTAGCAAAGTGCTACCGGGGACCAAATGCCAGTGGTATAAATTGGCTAAAACAAAAAATGAGTACAACAAATACGGAAAGTAATACCTCAGGTGGTACAGCAGCAGATATGCTGACAAATCCACGCTCTTCGGAGGCAGGCCCAGTAGATTCTGGGTGGGCCAATCATTGTTTAACCCATTTGGACGAAATTCAAAATTACCAAGATCTTTAACTGAAAATATAATATTACAGTACGAGAAGGAAAATGCCGAACTCCGTGAACAACTAAGAGAAATAAAGGAATTTACAATTAAATTGAAAGAAGAATTCACAATTTTAAAGAAAGAGAATGAAGAACTCAAAAAGCAGTTGAAACACGTGCAGAACTTGAGAAGACACCCAGCCCTACAATCGATGATGACATTAATCCATTCCATACGGATGAAGAAGAATTAGAAAGAGAAACAAATTGGATGTTGAAACGGAGTAAAAGACCAAGTAAGAAAAGGAAAGCTCAACACTCACCAGAAATGGCAGAAACTTTACCATCAACTTCAAAAGAAGTTCCTAGAAAACAATTAATCATCAATAAACAACTAGCTTTAGAACAACAAGAAGCTAAACCAAAAGAAAAACCACCTCCACAAATGACGCTGAGTCCACACCACAAGTAGAAAAATCACTCAAACAGCAACCAGCTCAACAAAATGAAGCACAGCCAAAGGTAAAAAGTGTAATGAGTAATGTTACGGAACAAGAGTATAAAATTACTGCTCTGAACAATAATGTATAGGTTTCAGTAGTTGACACTTAGGCCATTTTTGGCCCATTGTGATACCACGCATTCACGCTACATCATTAACCCATTCACCTATTCACCTACTCACACAACTACAGTATTACCACCTGCACATTGCAAGCTCCATGTCAACCTGTACATTGACATGGACGGTGGGTCGGCGCTGAATTCTGCACTCCATCAGAGGGTCTCAGTTGTGTTTATTAACATCACCGATCGTAATCGATGATGAAAATTCGATTTGCATCTAGCCTTTGATGGGATTCGAACCCAGTACCTCCCGGTCCAATTGCCGAAGCTTTAACCACTGCACCACTTGTCCGGTCACAATAATGTATGGAAGATTAACACTTCAAAACCAAACGCATACAGAAACTTGTTAATGAAGCTGAATATGGAAAAATATCAGTGGTACACGTACGAAAATAAAAACGATCGTTCCATCAAGGTCATGGCAAGAGGACTACATCCAACCTGTGAAATTAATTCAATAATAGAGGATCTAGAAAATAAAGGATTTAAAATCCTTGATGCCGTGAACATTATTAAAAAAGAGAGACGTAGCGGGGAGAACCGACTAGAACCCGTTGCAAAAAGAGGGCTTCCCCTGTTCATGCTAACCTTTGATAAATCCGAGCAAATAGAAAAAATTTACAATATAACTGGCATACTCAACATGCGAGTAAAGATCGAAGCTGTTAAAAGAGGCAGTACAAGAATAGTACAATGTAAAAAATGCCAAGGCTATAACTGCTAGATATCAATGAATCGTACGGTTACCAGACAATGTTGGCTTCATATGGTTTAATCAGCTTCTTAAACGAACCAACTAGAATGCAAGCTTGTTTAGACCATGTATTTTTCAAAAGTGAACAAATATTTAACATTAACATTAGCAACCTTCCTATTCTATTTTCTGACCATAATTTGATTAAACTCCATATATCTCCATCTAGTTCAGTTACTGTCAACTATAGGTCAAATTTATCACATGTTAATTACAATAAACTAAATGATCTTTTAAAGTTTGAAAATTGGGATTCTGTGTATTCCCAATCTGACTGTAATGTGGCTTTTGAAAATTTTATCAATATTCTAAGATCTCACATGTCATCATCTACTTCCATCACTGAAAATCCAAAAATAAAAATCCGCAAACCTTGGATGAATAATAATCTTTTGCATAAGATGAATAAATTGAAAAAATTCTCCAGGAAGCTCAAACGATATCCTGACAATACGAGACTGGAAGAATATGTAGTCAATCTATCAAAGCAGGTAAAAATTGATGTTCGTACTGCAAAAAATCTCTTCTACAAGAACAAATTTGATTCATCCATTAATGATTCCAAGGCTACTTGGAAAATAGTGGATGAAGTGTTAGGACGTATTTCTCACAATAAGCACATAACTCAAATATATCAATTGCGAACTGAAAATATCCTTACGTGTTCAAAGTCCATTTCCAACTAATTTAATAACTTTTTTATAAACGTATCCCAAGAAATAAATTCTAAATTTAGTATGGTAAATAATGAAATTACTGAACATAACAAATTTATCTTTGGGTCTCTGACAAAAAATTATGTTTCATCATGTTATTTTGAACCTATAACTACTGCGGAAATTCTTAATGAAATTCATAAGTTAAAAAACAAAAGATCTAAAGGTTCGGACGGAATTGATAACTTTGTTGTTAAAAACTGCGCTTGGTACTTAGTAGATATTTTAAAATTTTTGTATAACCTGAGCCTAGACAATGGGGTTTTTCCAAATATTCTAAAATTAGCCATTGTAATTCCAATTTTTAAAAAAGGCGATGAATTACAATTAAACAATTACAGACCGATTTCTCTACTAAGCACCGTATCTAAAATCTTTGAGAAACTAATAAAACGACGATTGTTATCTTGATAAAATTGATTTTTTGCACAAAAAACAATATGGATTTACTGCTGGTAAATCCACTGAAGAAGCACTGATTGATTTCCTCAGTCAGATACACACAGCGATGAACAGTTCACAGAAGCCTACAGCATTATTTGTTGACATTTGTAAAGCTTTTGATTCAGTTGACACTGGAATAATGCTTACTAAGCTACGTAATATTGGTATACGAGGTAAAATTTTAGGTTTGTTTAGAAGTTACCTTCAAAATCGGCATCAGATTGTTAGAATAGGTGAAACTTTAAGTGACCCGTGCACTGTAAAATATGGCGTTCCCCAAGGATCAGTTTTGGGCCCGTTATTATTTTTGATTTACTTTAATTCGATTTTTGAAATTAATCTCATAGGATATCAGACTGCTTTTGCTGATGATTTAGCCCTAAGTTATGGAATGCCAGCGACTGATATTACTTATGACATCAGTCTCGTTCTTGAAAAGGATCTTCATACTTTAAGCCAATGGTTTTATCATAATCGTCTCATGATCAGCGATAAATCAAAAATCATGTATTTTGGGCGACAGAATACTAGATTAGTGCAACCACAAACGTATCACATGTATAAATGCAATAGAAATCCATGCACGGCTCAGTGTTTTGTGCTTGAGTCTGTACAAGAATTTAAATATTTGGGCTTAATAATGGATTCGAAACTCAATTGGAAGTCTCATATCAATACCACAAGGAAGAGTGTAATTTGGGCTATACATAAATTTTATAACCTTAGAAAAGTCTGCCCTAGAACTACACTAAGGAAACTATACCATGCCCTAATAGAATCAATAGTAATGTATGGCATATCCAGTTGGGGTGGTACATATTTTACTAACATAGAGGACCTGTATATTGCACAAAAAAGAATTATTAAATTAATCTACAAACGCCCTCATACAACACCAACAGTTCCATTGTTTCGTGAGCTAAACTTACTACCATTTAGATATCTTTATGTTTATCAAGTCCTCAAAATATTTTTTATTTGAAGTGACAGTTTTCACAATCGCACTGTACATATATACAACACGAGGAACCCCAATAACTTTGCCAATGTTCGTTGTTATAGCGAGAAATTTAGAAGATTTTATCTTTATATGGCACCGTTCTTTTTTCACATGCTACCAAACGACATTAAAGGTATCAACCCTGTACATAAACACAAATTTAAGCGCGAACTTCGATCCTGGCTGCTCACCATAGAAAACATTGAACAATACTTTTAATAATACAATATATTTAGTTATAGCGACAAATCAATAATTTCAAGATAGTGTGTAAGTTTAATATATTTAGTAAATATGTGATATTGTAAATTTTGTCAACTAAAGATTTTGTATTACATACTTTTAAGAAATATTTTCTTGTTGCTCCACCACAGATTGTAATCTAAAGGAGCTTTACTTTGTTTCATTATACGATCAATTATATGTATAAACTATTTTGTATTTAAACTGAAATAAAGATAGTAATAATAATAATAATATAACCATACGCAACGATATTGCGCGTGCGATCCAAGATGTGTGAAATGTGCTGAAAAGCACCCAACACAAACTTGCAAACTATCTAAAGAAGAACCAGCAAAATGTATAAATTGTTATAGGCAACATCCAGCAAGCTACCGAGGATGTGAGGTTGCCAAGCAGCTACAGAAAATGAGGGATCAGGCACGCAAACCCTCTCTAATTCATACAAACAAGGTTCGAACAAGAAATGAAGCATCTATGCGTAGGGAGAATTACACATATACTCAGGCCGCTTCAAATTCGAAAGAAAATGAGGCCAACGGTACCGAAAATTTCAAAAACACTGTCCAAGCAATTTTAAAGAGCCTTGAGGAACCAACAGAACAGAATAAGCTAAATAAGTTAATTCTGGATCGACTTAATCTGCTGAAAATACCAAGCGCCAAAATAGTTAAACATTAATAATATTGTATGCAATAAATAGTTCAATTCATAATTCCGGAGCAGAAACCAGACATCAAAACTATACTCATTAAGAATAGCCATATGGAATGCAAACGGATTAACACAACACCTAGAAGAATTAGAACTATTTTTAAAAACCGAGAAAATTGATATATGCTTAATATCAGAAACACATTTTACCAGCAGCTCCTATGTATCAATCGGGAGATATACTTGTTACCATACCACACATCCTGCAGAACGAGCAAGAGGAGGGTCAGCTATATTTATTATGGATAATATCAAACATCATGAAGAATTAAAAATAGAAAAAGAATCCATGCAAGTAACCACCGTGACGGTTAAATTTGGTTATCACAACACCTATAATATATCTGCGATATATTGCCCCCCACGGTATAACCTAAAGAAAGAAGACTACATTAACTTGTTCCAGAAATTAGGAAGTAACTTTATTATTGGAGGTGACTT
This sequence comes from Nephrotoma appendiculata, assembly GCA_947310385.1. Classification (NCBI taxonomy): domain Eukaryota; kingdom Metazoa; phylum Arthropoda; class Insecta; order Diptera; family Tipulidae; genus Nephrotoma; species Nephrotoma appendiculata. Next base: position 70,702,328 of record OX371223.1, read on the forward strand.
TAATGCAAAAACTACCTTCTGGGGTTCAAGATTAACCTCTCCAAAAGGCAAAGAATTACTTGCAGCTGGCCAATACTCAAACTGAAACCAACGTACTGGCCAACTAATCCTAACAAAATCCCAGATCTAATAGATTTCTACATCACTAAAGGCATATCAGAACGCTACATCTTCTTAGAAAATGATGAAAGTCTAACATCTGATCATTCTCCTGTTATTATGACGGTTAGTGAAAATGTAATAGAAAAAACCAATTCACCACAGCTCACAAACAACAAAAGAAATTGGGAACTGTTTAGGGGGTTGGTAGAGGAAAAAATAGAACTTCAAGTGCCAATCAAAAGTGAAAATGAAATAGAAGAAGAACTAGACAAACTCCTTGATGTCATACAATGGTCGGCTTGGGAATGCACTCTCAAATTATCACCCAGGAAAGAAAACTCCGTTATTTACCCAATAGAAGTAAGAGAACTAGTGCAGGAAAAACGAAAAGCCCGAAAGAAATGGCAGACTACGCGTGCGCCGCAAGATAAAACCACCTTAAACAACTCGTGCATCAAACTTAAGGCACTCATAAAAAAAGTGAAAAATGAAACAATTGGAAAATACCTTTGTTCCCTAGCTCCAACTAAAGATACTGACTATTCACTCTGGAAAGCAACAAAAGGGTTAAAACAACCGAAAACGCAGATCCCCCCAATCAAAACAAACGATGGGAAATGGGCTAGAAGTGCGAAAGATAAAGCTGACCTGTTTGCTGAACATCTTGGAGAAACATTTCAACCTCTAGGTCAGCAGACCAATGACGAAAACACTGCTGATATGCCCAGAATATCTGATTTCGAAGAGATCAGGCCTGTAACATTAACAGAACTAAAAGCTGAAATTAAGAACATAAAAGTAAAGAAAGCTCTTGGTTATGATCTGATAACAGGACAAATAATAAAGGAGCTGCCTGAAAAAGGTACCCGTAAATTACTGCACATAATCAATGCGATTCTCAGGAAAAAGCATGTGCCAATGCAGTGGAAAGTAGCAGAAGTAATAATGATTCCGAAACCGGGCAAGCCACCGAATGATAGAAAATCCTACCGGCCAATTTCATTTCTACCAACACTAGCGAAATTGTTTGAGAGACTGTTGCTCAAAAGATTGAAAAGAACCATAGAACAAAGAAACCTTATCCCAGAATATCAGTTTGGTTTCAGGGAGAAACACTCAACTATTGAGCAGGTTCATAGGCTTACAGATGTCATTGAGAATACATTAGAAAGGAAAAAGGTTTGTTCTAGTATCTTCTTAGATGTGGCACAGGCCTTCGATAAGGTGTGGCACAGAGGTTTACTCTTCAAACTACATAGAGATTTACCAAAACAATATTATATGATTTAAAAATCATACATAGAGAATCGCCACTTTAGGGTGAAATATGAAGATGAATATTCCGAGCTAAAAAAGATTTCGGCAGGAGTCCCGCAGGGTAGTGTTTTGGGACCTATTCTTTACCTGCTCTACACCAGAGATTTACCTCAATTAAACGATGTTACCATTGCAACATTTGCTGATGACACTGCAGTTCTCTCAGTAGGAGACACTATCGAGGAATCGACAACGAAACTCCAAGAAGCATGTGACAAAATCATAAAATGGACAAAAATGTGGCGTATCGGGCTCAACAAATCGAAATCCACGCATATGAATTTCACCAATCTAAAAGTCAGTTATAAACCAGTAATCATTAACGGTCAGCAGATTCCGTATGCAAATAATGCTAAATATCTAGGGATGACCTTAGATGCCTGGCTCAGATGGAAAGAGCACGTTAAAAAGAAAAAAGATGAGCTTAATATCAAATATCGCAAAATGTATTGGCTTTTCGGGAAAAATTCGGAATTGTCAACCGAAAATAAATTGCTATTGTATCAACAGGTGCTAACGCCTGTATGGACTTACGGAATACAGCTCTGGGGCTGTACAAAGAAAACCAACACCAAAATAATACAAACTTTTCAAAACAAAGTGCTACGTGATATAGTTAATGCTCCGTGGTACATTAGGAATGATGACCTTCATAGGGACCTAACTATCCCGACGGTTCAAGAAGAAATAAAAAAATTTGCAGTAATTCATGGAGAACGTATCTATCAACACGTAAATGAAGAGCTTCGTGGTATGTTGGACACTTCACATGCAGTAAGACGATTGCAGAGAACGAAACCAATTGATTTATTGGATTAAGGACACCAGAGCAAAGACTACTTCAGTAAATAACCTGTAAATGAAACTGGCCAATGGGCCTTTTCTAATTCACAAGTGACTAAATTAAGAAAGAAAAATTACTAGATGAATTTTATTCAGTTGTAATAATTTAAAAAAAAAAAAAACTATTAGAAGACGGGTGGTTAGAGGAACCCCGCAAAGAGGTGTAATGTCCCTCTCTATTTGGAGTGTAGTGATGGAACCCGTTTATTCGAAATCACATTTTGGTCTTTTCAACACGACTTATGGGAAACCATTACGTCGAGCTGGTACACTGGCTCTATACGGCAGTGGTAAGATCTGTGTTAATGTATGGGGTGAGCGTATGGTGGCCAGCTCTAGAGAAGGTGACATATCAAATAAAGAACCTCTTAACGAGTTAAATGTTTGAGTGACGAAAGCCGAATTCAATTCATAAAATTTCTGATATAAAATTTGTGCCGAAAAAACAATTGCATTCGATTTGTCAACGATTTTTCGAAATGTTAGTGCATTCAGCGCGTTGTTGTTGAACATTCCGAAAAATCGTTGACAAGTTGTTGTTTTTGACAGCTAGAAAGAAAAATGTAAACACAGCGCCGAATGCACTAACATTCCGAAAAATCGTTGACAAATCGAATGCAATTGTTTTTTCGGCCCAAATTTGACAGACATTTTGTGAATTGAATTCGGCTTTCGTCACTCGAACATTTACCTCGTAAGAGGTTTTTTATTTGATATCAATGATTTTGGTACGGTAAATTGAAAATGAATTGAAGTCAGTTTTTTCATTTTTTTTTGTTATGAAAAAAGTGTCACTGGTAAAAATTCTCTTAGCAATGATAATAATATGATGTATTTATATTTGTTTCATTGTAATACGTTGATTTACTATCATTATGAACCGCAACGGACCGATATTAGGGTACATTTGAGCCAAAAAATGAAATTTTGCAAAAAATTAGGGTGGCTTTTAAGTTATGGAGATCAATATCTAAAATATACAAGTTTTCTGGGACAAACGGTTGATGTCATATTCTAGGTGACGTTTGTGGATAATAATCCTGAAAATATGAACTAAAAGTCTTGGGCTAACTTTTTAGCAATTTAGCCGAATGTGGCCGGCCGATTTGGCATTTTTCAGTTTTTTGGTCAAAATGACCCTCCACCCTAATTTCTTGAAAATTTTTATGGTATTTGATAGCTGGGGTCAATATCTTTCCACCGATATGCATATGTCCGGGGTATGTCAAATAGGTTTAGCGCTGTGGGCGTGGCCAAAATGGCCGTTCAGAGGCCGGCCGGCCAAATCAAAAAGTTGTAGAACAAAAGTTGCTTAGTTTTTCAAGTACTACAAACCCTGAAAATATGAGATCAAATGAAAGAAGTACGGACAAACAAACAAACATATGTATATAGCAAAGCAAGATTATATGGTGACGTCATAGAAAAATTTCCAAATGTCTTAACTTTGTTCAAAATGATCCGTTTTGGACGTTTGAGGTGTCGTTGAATTGGTATTGACGTCTACAATCATAATTTGCTAGTTAAAAAATAATTGGGGCACTCTTTGGGGCAGTTATACCCGAAAAACTGATTTTTTGGGGCAATATTCGGAAGGTCATATCTCCACTCAATGTTGGTAGAAATTCATGCTTTTATACATTATTTGGGTTTGTTTTTGAAGACCTTTCCAATGGTATATAACATGATTCTGGCGGCCTCAAAGGGAAAAAGTTCGAAACTTGCTGTACACAGGGTGTCCCAAAAGTGAAGAGCCAAACGAAGCAGGGTGATAGAGGAGATCTTTTCCAACAAAAAAAAGCCAAATAAATTTTTTTCGATTTGTTGATGGTTAAAAAGTTATTCCACTTTTAGTGTTTTTTGGTGAAATTGTATAGTATGCACTTAAAATTAATTTAAAAAAAGCTAACAGTTCTTTTGTTTATCTTACTTTTTCAATATGATCTTGGAACGTGTGCCTCTCAAATAAAGTCATTTTTGTCAACTTTGATATCTGTAGTCAAATTAAAACCATGGTTTTATGAAGCCATTTCGTTCCAAACAAAATTTTTACTGATATTTAAGTAACTCCGGTGGGAAAAAAACGTTTTAACCATCAACAAATCGAAAAAAAATTATTTGGTTTTTTTGTTGGAAAAGATCTCCTCTATCACCCTGCTCCGTTTGGGCCTCCACTTTTGGGACACCCTGTATATACGAGTTCGACTTCCAGCACAGTAGGTGCTTTCATCACCCGTTTGGACTGCCGTCCAATGTGATATAAGTATGATGGAGTAGGTGCAAAGAACGGCCTGTATGCTTATAAGCGGGGCACTTGGACAACACCTACACGCGCTTTAGAGGTTATGTTTCATATTATTACAATCGAGTTTTTTGGTCGGCAGATGGCAGCTAATGTGGCTACGAGACTCTCAGCGGTCTCTCAGTGGAAGTGTCTTCAGGCGGGACACTCGACGATAGTTAGATCGCTAAGGGAAGAACTGGCAAATCTACACAGTAAAAAAATTTCTAGTTAAAATTAACTAGACAATATAAAATTTTGCTACTGTACTGGAAATCTAGTCTAAATTACAGTAAAAACTGTTGAAACATTGAACGTGATTGGATTTCTAGTTTTTGCCGTTTTGAAAAAACTTTTTTTCATTAAAATAGCGAAAAAACTATTGATATATATTTTCCTTTTTTCTCTACATTGTACCGTGTGTTTTTGTATTTTAACAAATTTGGTAACGAAATTTTATGTATGTATATACAATAGCGAAGCCGCTCACTATGGCACATTTCAAAACAGGATGTAATAAAACAGGACATCACAAAACAGTACATGGTACGGAACAGGACCGATAAAAACAGTACATCACAAAACAGTACATGGTACACTAAAGTACATGGTACGGAACAGGACCGATTAAAACAGTACATCACAAAGCAGTACATGGTACACTAAAGTACGTGGTACGAAACAGGACCGATGAAAACAGTACATCACAAAACAGTACATGGTACGCTACAGTACAAGGTACGAAACAGGACCGATAAAAAGAGTACATCACAAAACAGTACATGGTACACTAAAGTACATTTTGCTGAACGTAGCTGGAGGATTTTTTCAGCTTGATTTGTTAAATTTTTTTTTATTGAATACGTTTAGTAATTAGGATATTATCAAGTGGATATTTGCCTTCACCTAGAGTAATTAGACAGTATACTATATAGAATTATAATTGCTTTAAGTTATAATAAAATATCCCTTCACCTAACAATATATAACATTATTTTTATTTAAATCGCTAATACTTGATCGTTGCAAAATAGATCAAAAATTTAAATTAATATATAAATAAATATATCCCTTTTTTAACCAAAAAAATGGCTCAATTTAAGTCCAAACCACACAAATGTGTGAGTATAAAACCATAGTATGTAATGGCGTTTTTGATAAAAAATTTCGCGTGATTTGAAGTACAACCAACACAATTGTGTGTATAGTTATAGTGTTTTTTCAGGCAAAAATAATTTTTTCAAAGGAATGCACAAATGTGTATGTTGGTTCAAAAAACATACAAAAATAAATTTTTGACATGGTACTTTTCCGTACCCACACAACTAGTTATTAAAACCGTAAAATAAAATTGACTATTAACTATTTTGTGGTGTTCTCTTTTAATATGTACTGTTTTGCGATGTACTCTTCCGTACCATGTACTGTTTTGTGATGTACTGTTTTAATCGGTCCTGTTCCGTACCATATACTCTACTGTACCATGTACTGTTTTGTGATGTACTGTTTTAATCGGTCCTGTTTCGTACCATGTACTGTAGCGTACCATGTACTGTTTTGTGATATCCTGTTTTGTGACATCCTGTTTTAGCACATCCTGTTGTGAAATGTGTCGTTTCGTATGAGACCCATACAATAGATAGGTGTAATGTGTTGACAGTGTTCAGTTAACGTCGATAAAGTGAAGTTGTGTATCGAGAAAGATGGGGATAAATTTTAACTGTCGCTGCGGCTAATATAATTCAAGGTATGTTCAATTTTTAATTATCTAATGTGATAAGTGTTTTATGCCTTAAAGTATTGTTCAAGTAGATTTTTCGGCCGATATTAGAATAATACCTACTTCAGTAATTAAAGATAGAACCCCCAATGTTATTTGGAAAACAATTGGGTATTTGGATAAATATATCGCTATCAAGTATCGAAACTAGAAATTTTGATTATTCCTTTTAATCTATTATAACATAGCCAAAATTAAAATTAAGTTTTAAAATCGTTTTACATAATAATTTATAATATTAAGTTTTCTTATTTTAAGTAATATTCATTACTAAAATGTATTTTAAATTAATTTTGATAACTGTAAAGTTAGTTAGTCAAGAAAAAAACGTAATTTAATTAACATAATTATTAATTATTAAACATAATTATTAATATTGTATAACTCTTACTAAAAACATTTTTTTAAGCGAATAGTTGTAGAAAATGATCTAATATATGTATTATTATATGTATTGACGAATCTATTGCGCCAGACATACAAGAGCAGGATTTAACTGCCTTGAATATACGACTTACCCTAGTGGAAAAAATCAAATATTTAAACCAAAAAATTATACTGAGGAATACCAAAATCAATTTATTTTTGTATAAATGATTAATTTAAATACAAAATATACTTTAAATTGGTTAAAGTTTAATACATTTCTAGACCAAAATATTACTTAAATTATACATCTCAAAAATTATACAAATTTAAGTATGAATTTTGTATATACAAATATTTAAATTAAATCAAAATTAAACATAAATATACATAAAATATAATTTTAAATATTATACACATATAAGTGTTAATTTTAACCTAAAATTAACTCTTAAATTCAAATTTTAAACTAAATTAAGTATATTTAGGATAAATACTTAATAAGGTAGTTTTATAGTTTAATAATGTTTAAATATTTTATACAAATTTAAGTATGATTTTGGTGTATCCAAATATATAAAGTTAGTCAAAATTAAACATGAATATACATAAAATATTTTAACCTAAAATTAACACTTGAATTCAAATTTTAAACTGAATTAAGTATATTTGAGATAAATACGTATATACGGCGGTTTAAAATTTTAATTATGGTTAAATATTTTATACAAATTTAAATATTAGTTTTGTATATACAAATATTTAAATTTAGTCAAAATTAAACATAAATTTAAAAAATTATTTTAAGCAAATTATTGGAATCAAAAATTGTGTATTACACATTTTAGAAAAAATAATTTTTTTTAATCATCATTTTTCATCCCGTACGAGAGATGAATTTCCCGCAAAAAGGAAAATTTCCCACGAACTGGCACCACTGATGCGAATCAATGCTATCGTGCTGAAAAAATGTATTTAGTTGTTGTAATCGTATTTCGCGGTCTTTTGTATGTTGGTGTGCTGGTGTAGTTTGCAGCAAATGAAATAAACCAAATTAAGTATATTTTAAGTTTAATTGTGTATTTAAATATATTGATTTATATTGTTGAATTAAACTCTACATAATTATTGCTTTGGTGGTGCAGTGGTTAAGGTGTACACCGCTAAGTGTTATTATCGCAAAAGTCGCCGGTTCGAGTCCAGTCGGAGTCCAAAATTTTAGCAATTATTATTCTAATTAGGCATCGATGTTATCGGGTCAACTATTCACTACGCTGATTGAAAATACTAGAATTAACAACGGCGTGAAATAATCAATGGAGAGGAACTGATGACGTGGCATGTCCGCAAATACAAACAACCACAAGGAAAAATGATATAAAATTATAATACGCATACATCGGCAGTCACAATGAAAGGAAATATTTTCAATATATTCTCTATCTCAAGTATAATTTTTGTTTAAATTTAAAAATTATACTAAAATTATATTGCCATAACCTACTAAAATTATACTTTAAATACACTGATATTGGTATTAATTTTATAACACAATATACAAAAATTATACTTTTAACTAGATAATTTGCAAAAGTATAATTTCTGTTTAATTTTTAAAATTATACTAAAATTATATTGCCATAACTTACTAAAATTATACAAAAATTATTATTAAATTTCTATGAAATCGTAAGTTTATTTTTAGTATAAAAAATTTCAATTTTTCCACTAGGGTAGGTCCGCGTAAAAAAATTATGCGTTTGTTCTAGAAATTTAAATCATCTTTAGAAGAGAATAATTCTTCCAACATTGTTTTTCTAAGCCAGTTTGATAACGCCTCTGTTTGCTCCAGTTCACAATCCAGGGTTGCAATGTTTTAAACAAAATGTTTAAAACGAATGTTTTAAACATGTTTTAAACAAAGCGGTATTTTTTAAACATTTTGTTTTAAACAAGTGTTTTAAACATGATTTTAATTAGACAAAAAAACAAAGATTCATTTATATAAATTAACTTTAGTAAATCTTAAAAATATAATATCTGTAACTTTAAATATGTACATACATACAATAAAATTAAATAAATATGATTGGCCACAAAACCCAAACTCATCAATCAGATTCAGTTAGTATCTGAAATTTTGGGTTATTCTGGATTGATAGCCAGATGGTATACCATCAAAAATACCATCTGGCTATCAATCCAGAATAACCCAAAATTTCATATAGAAATCGCATGTATGCGTTAAATACAATAAAATTCGAGGTTACCAAGGGGTTGGAAATTACGTAGCGAATCATTAAAATTCGCTAAGGCATTGTGATTATACTTTGTATGAAAGTTCAGAGTATTTTCAATATTTTTGTAGTTTGGTCACTGCAGTCTGATGAGACGACCGAATTTTTTAATACAAAAAATTCAATGTTTCATTAGTTCGAAACCAAACTTCCATCGTCTTGTTAACCTCACCTTGATCAGTTAGTATCATTTATATGCTATACAACTTATTGGCTTCAGTTTTCGGTTTGGTTTTGTGATTCAATGATTTAAATATTGTAACTAATTTGGCAGCCTTTTATGATTAATTAAATTTGAAATGTTGATTAACTAATATTTAAACAATGTTTGGCAGTCGGAAGATTACATTCAAGCCTCGCTTGCTGTAATATAAGCCATTTCTGAATTTCAATAAATTCGTTTAGTTATTTAGATTATAATATGGTATTTTATGAGTTTCTCCAGTGAAACAATAATTTCGCATAGCAATTTCGCTGCAAAAATCATATTTACAAAATAATGTTTAATTTACAATATATGTAATATCCTTACGTGATGTGTCATGGTCGCTATCTAGATCTGCAACTCATCCACAGGTGTGTTTAATTGCGTGATTTTTTTTAGGTGCTCTTTCTTTCTAACGACTAAACCAGAAGCCCCATTCTTGAAATCGATGAAAATTTCTCAATCGGAATACAATTTGCTTTAGAATTCTCTGCATTATTCGAATGCTTCGCGCCGCAGTTGGAATTTTTACCTTAGTAGTGACAACAATTAGAAAAATACAGAGAAATTTTAAAAATATTAATATCTAATCTTTATCATAAACATAATTTAATGGAGAAATGACTAACTTTTACTTTAAATTACCTGTCTTCCAGGTCTTTAAATTACCTGTCTTCCATATCCATAAGAACGAAGATTTATCCATATCCATAAATCTTCGTTCACAGGTTTTTGTCTAAACCATTTGAGCCGTGACCAACTGTACATCATCGCAATCGCCTCCTGACAATATACTAAATATAAATCCTGACTTCATTGGACATGTTTTGGTGGATTATGTTTTCAGTGAATTACTTTTCGATTAATTGTTTTGTCGCTTATTTTTCACAATAAAAACAGCTTTTAATTTACGAATGTGTTCGCCATATACGAGGGCAAATCAAAAAGTCTTGCAATATCATATGAAAAAAAAGAGTGAGAGAGACAGCAATATTTTTATTTTTCGACATAATCTCCTTTAAGGTTTATACATTTGTCACATCGATCAATTAACTTACCTAAACCCTCTAAAAAAAAAGATTTCTTTTGCTCCATAAAATATTCATTTACAACAGACTGTACTTCATAGTCACTGGAAAATTTCCGGCCCCTTAGTGTTTTTTTCAAATTGGGAAAGAGAAGTAGTCACTGGGTGCCAAGTCTAGACTGTACGGTGGATGCGGAATTTCCACGAAGCCGCAGTCCTTTAATGCAGCTTGAGCAATATTAGCCTTGCGCACTGGTGTATTGTCGTGAAGAAGCAAGATTTTTTTCCTAACTTTCCTTGGCCGTTTTTCCCGGATCGCTTTTTTCAATTTTCGCAAAACCTCTGCGTAATATATGCCTGTGATTGTGGTTTTCGGTGGCATATAATCGATTATCAAAATTCCTTCAGCATCCCAAAAAATTGTTGCCAAAACCTTACCAGCAGACGGTTGAGTTTTGAATTTCTTTGGTGGTGGTTCACTACGTTTAATCCATTGCATCGATTCTTGTTTGGATTCCAGATCCCAGTGATGAAGCCATGTTTCATCGCCTGTTATTATGTTACCCAAGAAATTTTCTGGATCTGCTTTGTACATATCTAAAATCGCCTTTGAAGTTTAAACACGCATTTTTTTTTGTTCAGCATTCAACAAACGGGGAACCCATCGCGCACTTACTTTCGACATGTGAAGGTGGTCATGTAATATAGTATATGTGGTACCGTATGAAAGAGAAAGTCTCCACGCTAACCGCGGAACAGAAATACGCCGGTCCTCCAATACAATAGAATCAGCCAAAATTACGTTTTCATGGCTTATAGCATCTGCTGGCCGACCCGAGCGGTTATCGTCTTATAATGACTCCCAACCACTTTTGAATAATTTTACCCACTTTGTTACTGTGGCATATGATGGTGCAGATTCGCCGTAAACTTTTGATATATAGTTGAATATATAAATTGCATTTCGTCCATCTTTATAGAAAAATTTAGTAACGGCGCGATATTCAATTTCATTCATTTTAAGAAAAATTCAAAACACATGTTACTAAATTGACAAAAACAAACGAACCGTAAAATTTACATCGAAATGTTCTTCTAGAAGTTTCATCGTGACAAAAAATGGTTTTGAAAAATATATTGTTGTCTCACTCACTCGTTTTTTTCATATGATATTGCAAGACTTTTTGATATACCCTCGTATTTCGACTTAAATTGTCTTCATCAGTGGCATAATCTTAAAAATTATGTACATTGGGTTAAAAAATATGAATAAAAATTAAAATCATAGTTATTGTAAAATAACTATGAACTTTCACAAATTATTTGGGTGATGTTTTGACCCACACAATATTTAACAAAATATAATTTAACATTTTAAAAGATGCATGTCGACTGTTTGAAAATTTTTTTTTATGTGTGACATATGTGTCCACATAATTTACCCTATCAAGGTAGTCCTTTTTCAGGCAAATCATTAACATTTATTGTAAGATTTGATAATCATGGAGTTTAATAAATTTTAATTATTCAAATTTATTATTATTAATTGTTTTTCAGTGGATTGTATACGGCTGAAAAACATAATTTCATAATAAGTAAATATGAAGCTAAATCGAAGGAAATCGTCTTGTCTGAATTATAGCGCTCATGCAAAACCTGTTGGCTCAATTGTATAGTGTGCTGTGCGCCCTTCGCATGCTCTCATTCATGGGTGCCGGAATATTTACCAAAAAAAGCCGATAGAAATATCATCCCTATATACAACCGCACTGTTGCACCCCGAAAACCGTACTGTTGCAAGATCAAAAAGGGACCCAAAGGCCAAAAAAGGAGAAATAGTCTTCTCTCACAAATTTTAAGTTGTTAATGGAGAAACATCAGCCAACATCTGATTTATCTTACAGTTACTCAATCACGCTAAGACAAGTGAGTGCCCAAGTGATCGCCCTCGGTCTGGCATTGTTAAAAGTCGCTGCAGACCTCTTCTATATCCAGAAACGTTGTATTCAAGGGATTTGTATATATGACAAATAAATGAGTTTATAAAAGTTTCCCCTTATACTATGAGCATGTTGAGATTTTAAAAAATTTTAACAGAAGAGATATTTGTTTCTTGTTTCGTTCATTGCAATGAAAGCTTTTTATAAATATAATCCATGCATTACTCCATTTTCTAGGAATGTGACAAAGTACACCACACTAAATTTCTGTGGGATATCCATAGAGATCGTACTGTCACGTTCTGCCACAGGATTTTTCTTCTGTGAGAATTTTATTTTCCATTGTCAGCTCCAAAAATTCCTCACCATTTGTCGCCCAGAGTCCATCCGGTCGTTGAAAACAACTCGAGATGGTAAGACTAGTAGTTAGTAATTTACATACGGAGCCTCAAAAGTTTACTAAAGGGACACGTTCAGCGTATTTATTGTACTGAGCTCAGGGCTGATCGTGCCATTGTTCTCCACCAGTGCAATCATTGAATCTGTTTTTAGTACAATTGTAGTTGGCCGCCAGTCTTGGGCTGTCCCAATTTTACAATATTCAAGTTAATAGCTTTGGATTACTCTTTTTTATCGTTTTAAGTATCTCCCTTGGATCTCTAGTCTTCAGAAACATATTCTCTAGTGACGACCTCTAACTTGATTCCATGTCTAACCTTACATTTTCAACAGCTTTTTTATAGAAGGGCAGTGATCGTTAGTCGGCGGAGACAGGAGACTACAGGAGACTGTAAATTTGGCTTGCTTGCGATTCAACTTGGTCATTGTTCTTGGTCAAGGTGGCGGCTAGAACCTTTCTCATCTTACTCCAATTTGCATGCACTAAACTCTCGTCTTCCTGATAATCCTTTCAGCCGGGCAACCAGGTCCTTTTCGCAATCGTAGAGCTTTCCTTTTTAGATGACTGTCCTCGAGCTACTGAGGAGCGCCCCGTATAAGTTCCGTAACCTTCTGAGCCCATTGGGGTGTTTTTAGAAGTCTTAATGGTTCCTTTTTTCTCTGGAATTTTGCTGACAATTTTACAGCTTTCTATTTCCTTTTCCTACTTTAGTATAGAGGAGCAGCTTTTATCGTACGTTTGTCCGTTTTAGTTGTTTTTGCATATCGATGCTTCAGCGAGTACCCGACGAAAAAATTAAATGATATAGAGAATTCTAAAGCAAATCATATGCCAATTGGCGAAAATTCCACCGACTTTAGGAACAAGAAACCAGATAGTTTCTTTTTACAATTTTTGCATTTCACTCGTTTATGCATGACACCGATTTTCTTGTCCCAATTTGCTGCCAACTAAATTGATTATTACTTCAAACCACTCGTTCGCAAGCACTAAACAAATCTAATCTGGTGTTTTTTATTTAAAATTTGCTAAATAAATTAAATTTATTAAATTCTTAAGAATTTGTAATCTAGAATTGACAAATCCTAACAAAGTTTTCAGTTTAGAACTAACATTAAGGCATATTTTGGTTATGAACTTTGAAGACGTTTATCAATAACTGGTATGAACAAACCATCAATTTATTTAAACGGACATTCGGACAAAAAATCGGCATCAGGCACACAAGTATTAGAACTAAATTTTTCGATTGTATCATCCAATTTAGTAAACTAATACCAAATTTTTGTGCGATCATCACTGTTATTTTTAGATAACGGGTGATTTTTTAAGAGCTTGAGAACTTTTTTTTAAAAAAAAACGCATAAAATTTGCAAAATCTCATCGGTTCTTTATTTGAAACGTTAGATTGGTCCATGACATTTACTTTTTGAAGATAATTTCATTTAAATGTTGACCGCGGCTGCGTCTTAGGTGGTCCATTCGGAAAGTCCAATTTTGGGCAACTTTTTCGAGCATTTCGGCCGGAATAGCCCGAATTTCTTCGGAAATGTTGTCTTCCAAAACTGGAATAGTTGCTGGCTTATTTCTGTAGACTTTAGACTTGACGTAGCCCCACAAAAAATAGTCTAAAGGCGTCAAATCGCATGATCTTGGTGGCCAACTTACCGGGCCATTTCTTGAGATGAATTGTTCTCCGAAGTTTTCCCTCAAAATGGCCATAGAATCGCGAGCTGTGTGGCATGTAGCGCCATCTTGTTGAAACCACATGTCAACTAAGTTCAGTTCTTCCATTTTTGGCAACAAAAAGTTTGTTAGCATCGAACGATAGCGATCGCCATTCACCGTAACGTTGCGTCCAACAGCATCTTTGAAAAAATACGGTCCAATGATTCCACCAGCGTACAAACCACACCAAACTGTACGCATTCGTGTGGTTGGTTTAATGTCCAATAAAGTAAACTGAGTGCGAAACTTGGTCACAATCGCATTAATTGTTTGCTCACTTGGTCGATTATGTAGACCATAAATCGGACGTAAATCGCGAAACACTTTTCGAACCGAACACTGATTTTTGTAATATAATTCAATTATTTGCAAGCGTTGCTCGTTAGTAAGTCTATTCATTATGAAATGTCAAAGCATACTGAGCATCTTTCTCTTTGACACCTTGTCTGAAATCCCGCGTGATCTGTCAAATACTAATGCATGAAAATCCTAACCACAAAAAAATCACCCTTTAGTAATCAACACCGCAGCAAGATAACCAATGAACTAAAAATTGGATTACAAAAAAGAAAAAAATAAAGCCGATTGGTAGATAGAACTTCCCTAAAATTGTATTAAGCGATCAGGGCTCGACGAATGCTGTAAAACGAGCGAAAATAGAGAAAAACGATTTAATTCAAAATTGGTTTATGCAGATCGTCATACTATACAAATAAATACAAATTATATTGTATTAGTATTTTATTTGTATAATTATGTATGTGGTAAACCAGAGCCATCTTCCACTATGGGCCCGTGACAACATTGGTTTTTTGCTAATTACGTCACTTTATGTCGACAATTCCTCTTTTACCATTTTTTTAATACGGCAACACAAATAAATGTTCGAGTTTATTTGTTGAAAATTCAGCACATTATAACAGAAGAGAAAAGTAAAATCCACGTCTAAAGCAACTTACAAAGAAAATAAAATTTGCTGCTACTTCAATCGATTAAGAGAGACCGAATTTTTTGTAAACCGTCGACATAGCGATACGTCATCGTTTCAGGCCCGTAGTAAAGATGGCTTTGGGTAAACATGCTTCACGTTTAGACCTGTGCCTGTATTTTGTACGTTCGTTTCGTTCTTTCTTATTTTGTATGGAGAAATTACAAGAAAATCGACAAAAAATTACCTTACTTCGTAATGAAAATATGTTTAAAACAACGTTTAAAACATGTTTTAAACATATTTTATTTGGTTTGTTTTGAACATGTTTTAAACAAAAAAAAACATGTTTTAAACAAAAAAAACATGTTTTTTGTTTTAAATTAAAAAAAAAAACAGTTTTTTTTGCAACCCTGTCACAATCTATTCTCACACCAACTAATTTTGAAGCTTCGTCTGCAAATTGTATTGGCGACTAGGAAAATCGAACGTATAAATCTGTAAGTTTTATTTCCAGTACCTAATAAATAGTTTTATCACAAGGGCTGTATATTAATGATGCAATTTTTTTATCCAAAGGACGGCAATTTGATGGCCCAAAATAATCATAAAGGGATCAACATTGCAGAAAAGCTAGCTAATGGAGAAGATCTTGGTCCTAAAGACCTTTAATCCTTTAACCAAATTGTTGTCGCTGATCTCATTAAAATTTGCGGATAGTAAGTAGTCACATACTACATAAAAACAATTAATTTACAAAACTAATGAGTAATATTTAATATTTGAAGTTATCCGTCATCACTGAGTAAAGAAAATCTAGGTAAAGCGATAGAGTTAAACTTCCGACAGCTAGGACAATATGTTTACGAGAACAAATCAGCACATGTAAGTTCTTTTACTTGAAATAAATTGCTTACTATTGATTTAGATTTTGCTTTTAAAACATTTTCTTTGATCCGACAGGATCAAAAAATGGGGATAAAGCAGCTGGCAAAATTGAATACCGGTTAGAAAATGAACGCTTGCATTTAAAACCAGAACAAAAAAAAATTTAAAACAGTCGAAAACGACAAATCCCCATAGCATCTCGGAAGAACCAACAAGCGACACAGAAGGAGTTAAACTTATTATACCAACGGACACCAATTTTAAATTAATAGAAGGATTAATGACGAAATATATAGTGCAGAGAAAAGAATTGATTGCAAAGGGGAAATCTTTCAGAGAAATTTTCGAAGAGTTCCCTCAAATAATTAATGTCATTAATATTGCAAACTTGTATTTATTTTTTTTTATTTATTTTCAGATTACTTAAGATTTTGAAAAATTTATTCCACATATAATTTTGTAGCTCTTGTGCCTGCAATTAATATCAATTCAATTTATAAGGATGAATTTTCAAGTCACCATAATTTTTCATAGTTTTTCATGTATTTTTTTATTTTAACATTCTTTCATTTAGACTTTAATAAAGCTTTAGCCACTCTGTTGCACAAACTTCCAAATCGACAGCTTAAACGGGTTCACGGACAATTAGCGGATAGTCTTAATGAATGGAACACACAAACAATTTCTAATAATCTGAAGCCATTAATACAGTGGACAAATGTAAGTTTTAAAAATATTTGACTAGAAGACAAAAAATATTATATTTTATACTTTTTTCTTATATTTAGATGCAAATAGGGATGGAGGAATTTGCAACCAACAATCGAAAAACTCAACCAATAATTGTGTGTCGCTCAACTGGGGAGAAATTTGGCGGAGGACATTTTTATGTTCTCGTTGATGGAATTACTATCGACGTCGGTGAAGATGTTATTAAAGCATTTGACATCCTATATAAACTTCACCATGTATATAATCTCAAATATGATAAAAATTAAACGAAATTTTTTAATTTTTTTGATGCTCTAATTTTTAAAATGGGAAAAGTTAATCCATTCGGTTTGACTTTAAATTTATATGAAAAAATTAAAAATCAAAATATGTTATAGAATATCATACGATTATTTGTCCACTATAATAAATATAACAATTAGTTTTGTACAATGCACTGAATCTGCATGCATACATGTATATTTTAGTTTATATTTTATCCTTAGGATGAACCTTTACAAAAAATAAAAGAAACTTCTAAATAAAACAATCATTTTTGTTTTTTACGGTCTTCTCTTTCTTGCTAATAAAATATTACAGATGTTGCACACACTTTTTAGCTGATGAATCTTTAAGTTCAGTTGTTCAAACTAAAACGCATCTAGTTAGAGGTGCAGGAGTTAGTTAAGTGCTGTTATTTAAACTAAAATACCTCTAGTTGGGGTACCCGAATAAGCAGATATTTTTGCTAGATCTCAACCTGATGAATCAGTCAGTTCAGTTAATTAAACTAGGATTTTTCTAGTTAGAGTACCCGAACAAGCAGATATTTTAGCTAGATTTCAAGCCGATGAATCTGTCAGTTCAGTTATTTAAAAAAGGATTTCTCTAGTTAGAGTACCCGAACAAGGTGGTGAATCTGTAAGTGTAGGTATTTAAACTAAATTACCTCTGGTTGGGGTACCCGAATAAGCAGATACTTTAGCTAGATTTGAAGGTGGTGAATCTGTAAGTGCAGTTATTTAAATTAAAATACATGTAGTTGTGGTACCCGAATAAGTAGAAACTTTAGCTAGAATTTAAGTGAGCAAATCTGCATGTTCCGATATTTTAACCAAAATATTAACTGTAAATTCGATATTTCCGCTGGTTACTCCGTAGGTTTAACTAATCCAAACTTAATTATTACCGGTGTAAAACTAGGTGAAATAATTAGATAAACAGTTAGTTTATCGGATTTATTGAAATTCTCGTTTTTCTCCTCAACATTTATAACTAGTGAGCGGACTTATGGGTTGTTGAAGCAGAAACTGTCCAAAAGGTTAATGAGGAAAATTGGTCATTTTCTAAAAATCCTTGTGCCTTACGTAGATGGCGTAAGAACTTGTAATTTACATGAGGCATAGATTGAAATCTCATCTTTACAACGGTGTGATTGGTTTTTGTCGAGAACGAGTCGACGTTCAAACCTTTTTATGAGGAAAGGTGGTATCGCAGACCTTTCTTCCTCACAAAATTTAAACCTCTTGCAACATTGCTAATTATATAAAAAGTTCAATGCCATAAGAAATTTAACATCTTTATAATTTTGCTCTTATTCTACAAATCACGCGAGACTGTAAACGCATTACAATTAAATGTAATGACTGCATTTTTATAAAACAACTCTCATTACGTTAGCGA
The DNA here is from genome assembly GCA_947310385.1 of Nephrotoma appendiculata. NCBI lineage: Eukaryota > Metazoa > Arthropoda > Insecta > Diptera > Tipulidae > Nephrotoma > Nephrotoma appendiculata. The sequence goes on from OX371223.1 coordinate 70,720,824, forward strand.
TGTAATGATGTTGAGTACACGAATATGGTCATACGATTTACTTACTAGTTTATATCTTGCAAAAACTGAAAGTAGTATAGTAGCTTACCTGAAACGATAAAAAAAAATTATTAAAGTATGTAAACTAAACGGTACATTTTTGTTTAAGTAGTTAGCTCAAATTAAAATATCTATTCGGATTATAAAGTGTTAATCACTCAATTTCATCACGTGATCTTTACTTTAAAATTAGTAGTAATGTACTCTATCTTATAGTTTCAAATACAGGTAAACCTGGAATAACGTTTACTGAATTACCTTTTTTATAAAAAGATCGTTCAAATTGTTTCTGATGCAAAATCATTCGATCCAATCCTAATAATTTTTTAAACTGCAATAAATAAATTTGAAACGCAAAATTGATAAATTTCCGGTAAATTCCAACAATTCGTGGCGTAGAATAATTTCTGGAGGTAACTAGTTTTTATCAAAGTATCAATAGAATAGACTGGCACAGTTTACAATACAAATTGGGCACGTATCAAATCAACAAAAAATTTTATGACGTTAGGATTTAAATCGTTATGACATGAAGTCGTCATAACTAAAATAAAAAATATTTTATTGACGCAAATAAATTTTACAATTATTTATCAAACCAGTATTTAAGCTATATGAAGAAAAATTTATACACTCTAAAAGTGGTCAACTTTCATGTCACCGGTGGGTATTTACTTAGCGAGATGCATTTAATATTAATTTTAAAAATTCCATCATGCGTTTCGCAAACACGTTTGACGTACACTGTGCAAATACCATTATATTTCCAGCTCAGATATCTGTATTTCACTGTTTATTTTAGTTCTTCTTATCTTATCGCGGTGCCGGTCGACAACGATGGCGTATTTTTATTTTACAGCTGGTGTTACAAAATACATATATATCTGGGATATTGACAAACGCCATAGATAACAATTTTAATTTTATTGTTGGGATTTTTATTAATAAAATACAAAATTCTATCGAATCCCGATAGACCAAAGTTATCGCAATTCAGCGAACGTGAATTATGGAGACTCCAAGGGCTCGCGTACGTTTATTACGTTAATCAAACCACAGTGTCGACTGCTTTCTTTGCACACCGAGCTTTCCGTAAAGAATTCAAAGTTAGGTCTGATTAATCAAAACGCTTCTCCTTTTCATTGCAAATTTATCCCCAGAGTAGATTTAAAACTGCAACGGTCCCAAAATTGATTTCTGTAGTCGGTCACATTTAAAGTTGCAACATTGTCTTGTTTTTAAAATTATTAGATTTCACTGATTTTTCCTTCGAGTTTAAAATTATATTTGAAATAGAAATATTTTCACCGAAATTGTATCTTTTGAAATATGTAATTGTTGATAGAAAGGTTTTAGAAGTGGTAATTTCGATCGGTGTGACCAGCCGCGCCCTGGGCATGAATTCTGGTTCAATGACTAATGAGAATAATTAATGACTTTGTATTTGTCATTCATTTAGTTTGAATTTTTAAAATATTTATATTTCCGGTGTTTTAAGGTCGCTTCAATAGCCTCATTAAACATAAGCAAAACCGATAATTATTTGAAAACTAAAGCAGAAATTACCAATAAATAGTGAAATTATTACTCAATGTCGTTTATCATTAAATCGGAATTTGCGCTCTGGACCGCCTCGAAAGATTGAAGATACCGAATTGCAAACTCTACTGGAGAAAGACTCAATGTAAGCACAACTAGGAGTCACCCAAACATGGGGTGGGTCCCACGTGTGTTAACCGAACACAACCTAGGTAAACGTATGAATACGTTCCTTTCACTGCTTGCCCAGTAATAAAAAAAAAGAGTTCTTGTGGAAAACTGTGACGGGTGATGAAAAGTATATATTTTACGAAAATCCCAACATTTGCTGAAAAATCTGTAAAAATTAAGTCATACATCTAATATTAACCAACATCTAAAGAGATCTTAGTTATGCAGAAAAAACTAAATGGCGCCACATCATCACAAAGTTCGAAGAAAATCTCCTTTCGAAAAATGTCGGTAATCAAGATTCGACTGCAACAACGAAAATAGTCGACCCGTTCCACACTACGCTTCTTTGAAGCACTGCTTTTTACTTTAAAATAGGTCATTATAGATTTTGTATTGCTACTTTAATACATTGAATTTTATTTCATTTTTATTTGTGTTAGTGCTGCTCCACCGAAAAAAAGTTTGATTGTAAAATGTGTCGCAATTAAAACCGGTTTTATAGGTAACTGAGGAAAGCGACGAAAATGAAGTTGCTTCTTTGGAACAGGCCATCAAACTACAAAATCTAAATTGCAGATTGAAATTTTCAACATAAATTTACCACCTGCAAAATGTCGATTAAGAAGATCCATTGCCACCGAATGCCGATAATAAAATATTTTTCTAGACTAAAAAACAAAACTTTCAAGAATAATTGACGTTGGTCGTCGAAGGTAAATTTACATTTAGCGTACTGGTGAGACTGAAGAATTTTGATTTTTTATTGATAAAAAAAATTAGTAATCAAAATTTTACAAGATGGCTCGATCGATTCAATATACCAATTGACCGTGACCAGATCAAATTTCACCTAAATTTGAGAGAGTTTGATAAGGCTCACGGGACGGGATATAATTTCGAATGCCTCGATATTTTGTATATCAAATGAATACAAGATCTCTAGTAACCTAACCATGAGTCCTGCAAAAATGTCATTAACATTATTTTTATGGGGAATGGAGATGTGTGCGATAAATTCATATATCCTTTACCAAATTATAATGAAGTCAAAAACTGAAAAGACTTTGATACACTTAAAATATATGAAACTTTTAGTGGATCAATGTGCAATGTGTTGGAAATATTTCTCAAGAGCGTATAGTATAAGAGCTTCTAGTTTTGCTTCCGAGAATAGGCTAAATCGAAAGCTACATATAATGCGAATAGCGGCGATAAAAGATTGTGTAGCATTTTCGAACAGAGTACAAAAAGGTGAGTCACGTTACCCCTTATTATTGCGATACTTTTGCAAATAAACCAAGAATGTAAACGCCTTTATAAAATGTTCTTTAAAAAATAATACTTTTAAATTTTAATGTTCATAAAATGTGGCGTGGAGTTGTTGGGGTACATGAAATTTTATATGGAGTGCAAAAGGTTAAACAGAAAACAAGGTGAAGTATACCTGGGCCAGTGTGCCTCACGCTGATTTTTTTTGTTTGCTTAAAATTTAACTAAATTGATAGTTACATCAGTTGTTCATAGATGGCACAAAACAAATTAATTTAAATAAATTAAAATTTATCAATCGACAATATTTGTAATCGTCGACTGTTAAATCTGAACTAAGTTTACAGTTTAAAATTATATATTTGCGTTATATTTTGGTTTATGAGCATTAGCGACATCTATAAAATAACTGGTGCAATTTAGGACAAAAAAGTTGGTGTCAAACACAAAGCATTACTAAATTGATGATTAGTTTATACCAGTGGCACTATTCTGGCTTTCCCTGCGAATTGGGAATTGGGAAAAATATTTTCATATCATTTTTGTCCAAATTGTATTTTTCTGTTCTACTGAAGGAATAACTTTAGTGTAAACATTTTCAAAACAAGTCAATTGCACATAATTCCATGCAACTCGTTACCGAACGAAATGTGGTTTATTTATGTTTTGTTTGTTCTCATCTTTAAATTGGCAACACTGTTTTGTTTGACAACCAACCGATTTGACAGCTGACATTTGCTTTGTGGTTAGTTTGATTTGCCATTTCATAATGAATAGACTCACGCCAGAGCAACGTTTGAAAATTGTTGAAAATTTTAATCAAAATAGTTTTTCTGTTTGCCAAACTCATCATCGAGCTTAAGCTCAAAACAGAACAAGAGCGAAGGCGGCGAGCGAAATCGCCTGTCATATTAGAAAACACCGAAATCATGCAAAACAAACACAACCATCAACGCAGGCGACGACGATTTTTTCGTTGAAAAAAATTTAGAGTCTATTTCTATTTTTGTTGCCGACGAAACAATGTTGCCAACTGTTTTTTATATATGTATAAGTTGGCATCAATTAACCGTCATATTATTAACCATTTTTTTTCAATCTAGTAGCCTAATGCCACAACGTCATGTGTCAAAAACACAGAAGGTTATGCCGTTTGGTTGTTTTTTAATCGCCATACGCTGACGCTTTTGTTCTGTTAGCTACAGTGATATCGCGGCGATATTTTTTATTTATTCGTCGACGCTTGCCGTCGTCGCTCTTGTTCTGTTTCTAGCTTTACCGTCCATTTTACGGTCGTCATAATCGTCCATCAGAGCGAGAAATACAGTTAATTATGGATCGTTTTCGTCCTACGTATACTCTAAATGATAATACAGCTTAGCATTGAGAAAGACCAAAATCAATCTAGACGTCGTTATGAGCAACTGGAGATGTATCCATCCACTTTATGGAAGATTTTATCTAGGATCTTGGTTTACGTGGCAATAAATGAAATAAGTGAAGATAATCCACAAGCCTTTGCGGAAACACCATTACATCCAGAGAAAATTACTTTTTGGTGAGCTTTATGAGCCGGCGGAATCATTGGTCCATATGATTTAAAAAACAATGATAAACGGAATGTTACACTCAACGGCGAACGGTATAGACATGATTTCTAACTTTTGTGTACTCCAGTTGGCTGGCATAAATCTTGCTGATATGTGGTTCCAACAGGACGATGCCACATGCCACAGAGCGCGGGATACAATTAATTTACTCAAATAAACATTTGAGGAAAAACTAATTTCACGTAATGGTCCTGTTAATTGGCAACCGAGATCGTGTGATCTACCTCCATTAGACTATTTTCTTTAAAGACATGTTAAAACTACCTCAATAAACCAGAGACGATTGAACACTTGGAACATAACATTCGGCTAGTTATTAGCTAGAAAAATGTGTGAAAATTGAACACCCAGATTGCGTCATATACGCGCTAGCCGCGGCTACTACATGGCCGAAATCATATTTAAGCATTAATGACATAAAATTATCTATCCAATAAAGCGAGTTTCAATAATAATCAAAATGTTTTTCTTTGTTCTATTTTAATTTAATTAAAAAACCACCCTTTATATACCAAGTGTTTATTATCATTCAGATTCAACTATGTACATATTTCTATTTTTATATGTTATCCATGTATCGATGAACTTCCATTTCCATCTGAAAAAGACTTGTAAAATAAACATCATCATAAAATGTGCAATGAATATTTTACATATCACCTTTACGACTCAGTTGAAATCTGAAGACTGATAGAAATGAAATAAAAGAATTCTAAATAAAACTGATAAACAAGAGATTAGGTGGGGATAAAAATGCTGTGGATAGAAGCAGGGACTTCTATAGTATTGACCTATGACAACATTCATTTTTGCCTAATGACGTCAATTTAAGTCGACAACTAGAGGGCAACATAATTAAGTAAAAATATTACACCTTGCCTCCTTACTATGACGGCAATAAATTTCACAAAGTTAACAAAAATTTAAATTATTATACAATAAATTAATAAATTATGAACAATTAAAGTGTAATTGACTTTCTTAATTCATAAATTGAATTGTTCCTATCCATATTCAAGACGTTAATGAGATTTTAAAGAAATGTGCCTTTTTAGAAAACGTAATACGAAGTTTTAGCACAGAATATATACAGAAGCGACATAACTCCATTTTTATATGAATTTCTTTCCACTCAAATACTTGATTTTTTTAATCAAAATAGGAGTGGTAAAATTGTTTAAATGGTAGATAATAGATGGCGCCAGAAGTTTTCAAAAAAAATTAAAATGTATTATAAAATCTTCGCAATGTACAACTAAAATTTCCTCTCAATTGGCTCTCTCAATAACAAATGTCGCTTTGATTTTGGCTACATCAAAAGCAATACGTGTTAATTGGTAAAATTAAAACATTGCTTTATATTTAAATCTGATGAGACTGAGTGATACGCAATCAATAATTAATAACAATACAACACAAGAATCAGCATTCAGTGCTAAAATTAAATAATATACTGAAGAATATCGTCGATACTTTATTTTTAAAATATATGCATATTATAAAGGGAAATTACAACAATTGATGATGTTCCAGCACAGAAGTGAGTTTTACCGTATGATGGTGAAATTGTGAATCAACGGGCTGTCAGCCGAAGTATTTTTAATTTCTGGCAATAAACTGTGAAATGTTATGTAATGGTGGCCACGATTTATGTAAAATGCTCGCATTGTATTGATATGCTCTTGGATGTATACTGTAATTTTATCCACTATTTAGAAATGAGGTTATTTGTCCCATTTATTAGAGAGCCTCCTAAAATCTAATGATAAATTGTGTCAGATACTAGAAACAACACCAGACAATCTAAAATCATTATAAATGTATGAATCGAAAATCGCAATGTTGAGTCGTGTTGCAAGTTTTTATAATGGTGCTGAATTATTAGCTGAACAGAAAATCCATGTTTATGATTTACATCCTGATTTTCATCTGGACAGTTGTAAGTCGAATTTTTTTGTATTTGTACCGCCAGATGATGTTCGCTATCGATAAATAATGTTACCCGAACTTTCGGCTATAAATCAAATTTTTTATTTTATTTTGTCGCATGTGAAATGATCGAAATTATACTAAAATCTGGAACACCATTCATAAATTTAGGATTACTAACTTTGTTAATCTGTGACCGTGATTTTTGTTATCCGAGGGAACTCTGAATCAAATGTTTGCCCGATAGAATATTACGTAAGTCCTGATTTTATATATGTACTAATGAATGTGTTATAATTTTTATATTCTAGTTACGAGTTTAATAAGGCCAAGCTGTGAATTGGCTTATTGATGTGAATAAGGCCAAACCACACAATATATCACCAAGCATACTAAACTTGTTTTCCAAATAGCCTTCAATTTAACACCACACACGAAATTATATTACAGATAGTTCGGCCGATCATCGTATTATTGGCATTACCATAAGTATGTTGGATGATCAATTAAACATCAAATCAGAAGAAGCTGAGTGTTGGATTGTGACTTTAATTCGTAATGCTGGACTCGATGCTAAAATTGACTGAAATTGGGACATGTTATAATGGGAACGCAACCTTTGTCACCATATCAACATCTATTTGAAATAAGTAATTGATTCGCTCTCGGTTCGATCGGAAGCTCTCACTGGTACTGTAGAAAGAAACCCAAGCTAAAGCACAAGAAAGTGGTGAATATAATTGAAAAGTACCACTAAACAATTTGTGGAACCTATAAACATTTTTTTCATAATCACCCGATAAAATTGAGAATCCAGAATATCAGTTTTATGAAAAAATAAAATTTTAAAAGCCGGAAATTTCCATTAATCAAGTTGTTTTATTTTTTCAGGTACAATTTCAGGTAAACTACATCCGGCATAAGTGTTGTTCTGAACACAATAACTACCGCCAATTTTGGTCTATGCACAATACGTTGGAATTATCAAAGATTAAAAGTAATGCTTGAGTACGTGAAATCGCTACATTGATTCGCTTTACATCATCGACAAATCTAATAGCGTTTTGCCAGTCTTTAATCGCCACTGTTTCATTCAGCATACGGTTGAAATGAGTATAATGTGCCTTGTCCCTGGAATTCTTCGAAACGTAACTTTTGGGGCTCTCATACCAGACTCCGCGAACGCGACATTGTTGACCGCAAGGGGCAATTATGCCGATGTCGAATGAATTAAATTCATTCTGATATAGCTTGATGACGAATTCAAATAATTGGTTTGCCTCGGCTGAATTAAACCATGATGGGCTGTCGGTGTGGAAGATTCTGATCACGTAATCCGTGGAGACAATATTTTTTTGCGCATTCGATTAAAAATATTTGATACCCGTGCCAAAGAATATAGTATATTCTGTGCCCCTGCTCAAATTTTAGCCTTAACCGAATCATTTTCATTAATAATAATGCTCATTGTTTGACAAGTGCTCGCGAACAATTTGACAGAAGTCGAAGAGTTACCAAATGATTTTTTTTTTAATTTAGAGTCATCTATTGGCGAACGTGAGAACTATTTTAGGAGTATTGTCAAAAAAAGGGTTTCTAACTGTCGTTTCTGATATATTTTGTGATTTTAGCGAGAGAGGAATATTGTGTGATCATTTGTGTATTTTATTTAGGTCACACAATTAATCGAAGCCATACGAGGCATTTTTATTCTATTTTACATGATATTCGTACTTTTTTGCTATTTTTTTTGAATCCATTACAACAATTTCGAATTGGATGATATTACATATTTCCAAATCGACTTATATTGGGTAAAAATGACAAAAAAATGTCAAAATCTAAAACAAAAAGGTACATGCATTACGAAAAAAAAAAAAACGAATAACCTTCGGCTTCAACAGTTTGTTCCGACACTAACAAAATTACAAAACAACTGGTGAAAGAAATAATATTCATTTAAGTCATTTAAGAATGATAAAAAAATGTAAAATCATTTAAAAATGACATTTCCATCCAACATCCCAATCCTATCAGAATCGGTTACGAATTGGTCGAGATCCGTTCCAGGTGGTCTAATTCTAGAACTTCTTCCAAAAATCTTTTAAGAATCCCATTTCCATCTTAAATACCCCAGGAGAATTTCCGGGATGAAAATGGGGTTCTTAAATGATTTTTACAAGAAATTTTGGAATATCGGAACCTGGGACGGAACTCGACCAATTCGTAACCGATTATGATGGGATTGGGTATGCTGGATGGAAATGGGATTCTTAAATGATTTTTGGAAGAATGTCTGGAGTTACGCCAGTTGGAATGAAACTCGACCAATTTTTATTTTATTTATTTTTTTTTTTGAAAGGAACTTTTATTTAAGGAAAATATATACATACATGTAATTTAAACTAATCAATTGTTTAAAATAGTGAAAATAAAACTAGCTAGTGAACTCCTGATTTAAAAAATGTCACGGAGTCACGATTCATAACTAATAAAAACAATGTATAATACAAATTAGAAAAATGTAACATTAAAACTAAAAATATATAAATATATAATTTTTTAAAAATAACAAAATAACAAATTTTTAAGCAATATTTAGACATGGTTTGAATATTCGACACATATTTTTCCACTTTCCTTATAAATAAAAGAAGTATAATATACTATTTAGGATAGTGTTCTAAATAAATGTCATTTCAATGTCATTTTTTGAAAATAACCATTCTTTCAACAATTTTATAAACAGACTAGGAGTGCCCACGGTTACAATGTGCGCTTTCAGGTTCACTATCATGATTAGTAAAATCATCGCCAATTTGATTTGAAAATTTCATAGTACTAAACATTTTCATAGCGTTGGCCGCGATTTTACTCAACATGTTCACAACTGTTGGATGCCTTGAAAGCGCCCAATGTAGGTTGGTAGCTGGGTATAAAACTTAGGTGCAGTGTAAGAAAATAAATTCTTGAAATGCTCTTTAATAGGTTGAGGAATACTAATTCTATTTCTATTTCGAAACAAATATGGCTCACTATATATATTCAATAAACGATTCCCGCTTTTTAAATAAAACATTTTTAAAACTTTAAATACGTATAGATACCGCAGTGGTAATATTTTATAATTTAAATACAATGGGATAGATGGTGTAGTTCTTGGCAAATGATTTAAAATTGTAATCACACTTTTTTGTATCGTCAATAATGGTTTGATGTTTGGCAAATAAATTCCACCCCAACATGCTAACCCGTACTGTAAGTGAGAATCAATCAAAGCGTAATAGAGACATTTCAAAAATTCGGAGCTGCAGATATTACGCAAATGGAAAAATGATCTTAAAGCACGTCGTAGTTTTTGTTTTAAACTAATCACGTGATTTTTAAAGTTAAGCTGTGAATCAAGATTTAAACCTAAATATTTGAACAAACTAACTGTTTCAATGGGAACGCAAAGAGTACTGCAATTAGAATACACGCCAAAGAGTGATAGGTCACTGAGCCATAATTAATGACAGGACTACTCAGATTGAAGTACATAATTTTAGACTTGCAGCTAAGGACCATGAAATGAAAGAACCATTTTTTTAGTAATTTTGCGTCACACTAAACGTCATATTTCAACGAATCCACATTCAAATTTGAATACTGAAGCGCAACATCATCGGCAAAGGCGACAATATTACCACGCAAATCCAGATCAAAAATAGAACTACAATAAATCAAAAAAAAGAGGTCCCAACACAGATCCTTTAGGAACCCCAACATTAACCATTACTTCATTGCTACGGACATGATTAATACATACACTCTGAACTCGATTACATAAATAGGATTTAAATAGAGAAAGTGCCACACCCCTAATACCAATATTCAATAACTTTTCCAATAACACTTGATGATTAACGGTATCCAATGATTTAGTAACGTCTATAAAAAGAGCGGATACCTTAAGGTTATTATTCAAATATTTATGAACAGGCATTAAAAATGAAAGAAGAGCCAATTCGGTTGATGAATTTTTAAAAAACCGAATTCACGTTTATCGGGGAAATTGGTTTTATCTAGAAAACTCAATAATCTGGATTTAATAATTTTTTCAAAAATCTTAGGGAAAGTGTTCAGTAAGGTGATTGGACGAAATTGTTTGGGTTAGCCCGTGAACCCTTCTTAAAAAGTGGTTTCACGATATCTACTTTTAACTTATCAGGAAACACTCCTTTAGTATGGCATCAATTGAAAACAAAAACAAACACTAAGACAGGTAGACAAACACTAAAGATCACATTTTTAACCACTATATTGGAAATTTCATCAGTACCACACGATTTAGTATTTTTGAGTTCACAGACGGCTGAAACAATTTTCAAATCACTAACTGGGAAAAAAATAGATTGGAGCTATTGAACCGAGTCAAAACCATTATACTTCGAACAATATTTTCAACAGTCATATTTTCTTGTGTTTCATTTAGAAGGACGCTTGGTATATTAATAAAATGATTATTTAGCACATTAGCAATTTCATTAAGATTCGAAATGAAATTATTTTCACCAAATTCTAAAGAAGTAATAGTATCTGAAACGGGAACGTTGTTCAATACACTATTTACAACTTTCCATTTTGATTTCATATCTGAAGCTGAAAACATCTTATTTTTAAAATATGTTTCTTTAGCTTTCGGTATCAAGGTTTTAATTCTAGAGTTTAGCGCATCCACTTTTTTCTTTGAGGAACTGTTATTACGATCATTAATTAGCTTCTTAGATAACCTGTTCCGAAGATTAATCAAATTTAAAAAGGCGTCAGATATCCAAGGTTTAAGTTTCCAGTTTCTACGTTTAATTTTAATCACCGATTTATGTTTATTTAGATTGGAAATGAATATTTCGACAAAATTTGACTATGCTGGATTTGGATCATTCGAATTTCAAACTGTGCACCAATCATATGTACTTAAGGATATTGCTAACTCTGTAAAATTTATTTTCGTTTGACATAATTTTTTATATTTACGATTATTCTTCAGTTGGTTGATATTTATTAAAGATAATTGTAAATTTATTAAAGATAATAATAAATAATTGCACATTGCTAAGCTTAAACGATTATGATGGGATTCGAAATGTTGGAGGGAAATGGGATTCTTAAACGATTTTTGAAAGAAGTTCTGTAATTAGTCCACGAATTCACACGGCTATATCTAAAATTTGACTCGTAGACTCGATTCACAATTTTGGCGTTTCAAAGGTGGATCCGTCCTCTACAAATTCCATACCAACCTTGCTCTGTTAATTAATTTTTACTAGGACTTCACATGATTATATCTAAAATTTGACTCATAGACGCGATCCACAATAATTGTTTTCTTACTTTTTACAAGAATGCTTGATTTTTCATTTTTGGATTAAGCATGCCAGTAAATTATTTGTTATTAAATTAATTTCTCGTGACATAAATTTTTGCGCTTCAATATTTTTTTTGGTTTCGGGATGGTACGAACAACTGTCGCTATTTGTTTACTGAAATTTTCGGGATAACAAAAAAAAAAAAAAATGTTATGATAGTAAAAATAATTCGGGATGACATTCAAAACTAGCGTAGCATAGAAAATTTTTCGGGATGACACTGAAATATGTCGTGATATTCGTTTTATAGTGTTGCAATTGCATTTCTTCGGGATATTTTTCGGGCTAACTTCAATGACATGTGAATAGGCACAACGTGAAAAATTGTTTAAAATCAAAGAACTTAGAAGTTCTACCCCACCCGCCGTATTCACCCTTCATAGCTCCTTCAGATTATTATAGTACTTATTCCGTCGTCTCTTTCTGAACAGCGGTTCAGTTCTCGCGCAGAGATCGAAAATTGGCTTATTAATTGGATCGCCTCCAAAGAACAGGATTTCTTGCGAGAGAGAGAATCCGTAAATTACCTGAAAGATGGGGGTAAGTTATAACTGTAGATGGAACATACTTTCAATACACACAAACTTAGTTGGAGGTTGTTTAATTTTAATTTATTTAGTAAATATTAGGTAACCAGAAGACGCGGTTTGGTTTGTACCATCTATGACGATTAGAGTAAACGAACTAATTTAATATAAAATTTTGAATAAGACATGTGATTTTTGAATGCCCTTTGCAATTCCTAAAACGTTACGTTTCCCAAAATATCATATTTACATACACTTTTGAAGCTTATATGAAATTGCTAATAAAAAAAATTGGAGCTATGGGAAAACCCAGTAATCAAATTACAAGTACGCACATATAAAAAGTAAATAAATTATTTTCTCTGTACATGAATATAAGTACAAAGATAGAAAATAACATTTTCAAGGTGACCAATATTAATTAGTAATAAAATTACTCAAACTATATTATAGTTTATAAATAATTCAGTTTATGTTTTGTGGCACGTAGCTATACTGTAAAAATGTATACACAAAGTGCCATCATTTCGATGCAGTATACAAAACGAAACACTTGTCAATTCTTTGATTGATTTGCGTATCCACTTACACACACGCACACATTAGGGGCGTGCTATTTTCCGCAAAACTTGGACTTAACGATTCGTATAGAATGTAGTGTATCTCCGAACGTGAAACTACTTATCTCATTCCTCATATGGGATAAAAATAAGATTAGGTGGTCTCACAAACTATTACACAGTACACATTTATACTTGTGCATATTTTCTTCTTGTTTTTCTTGTACACACCCGACTAGACTAATTATTAGACAAAATAACCCACAATTTATTTTTTTAGATTTTTATCTATATGTAAAATTCTCCCCGCACACAGTCGTCTAACATTGAATGCTTATACAAAAAAAAAAAAAATAATTTTCTTCATGCAAGTTGAAAACTATTTTTATGAAAGTGAAAAAAAAAAGATTGTCTCGCGAGCTGCGATACACGATTCTATAATATTATGTATTGTGTGTAAATTTCTAACGTAAAAATTCAAAGTCTAATCGTGTTGCGCGATTTTAATTAATTTATTTATATATATTATATATTTTTTGTAAACTAAGTCAGATTAGAAATTGTAATTTAAATTATATTAATTTTTGTTATCTAATTATTATTTTAAATAAAACAAAATTAAACACCACAAAAAAAAGTTATTTGTTATTGTCGCATGGTTGGGCGACTGATATTCTGATAAGATAGCAGCCGACTTTGTATTTAGAATGATATTTGGTATAGCGTGAGCATGTTTATTGCATGTGGGTTTTATTAAAAAGACCCCCAACTTTATGGTAAACTGATGATCTAGGTTCGAATTTACTTTTCTCCACGTTTTGAAGGTGGCTGAGCCCTAAAACGCAACAAAATATTGTCCGTCCTTGATGTGTGGCGCTGTACATTAAAGGGATATTTTAATCTTGAGAATGTGGCCTAACATTCATTTTTTTACCATCAGTTTATTCCATTTTTAATTCGGAAAATTGAAAATATTTTGGGACCTGTACGTAAGGGGATTGGGTACCTGCCTCAGTAAGTCCTTATACTCGTAAAGTATGACGTTTTATAGGTCTTTTATCAGACAAAAATTGAGAATATTTCCTTAGTACATAAATCCACCGTTCTGGCGCTGTTGAAAAAATATTGTTGCGGCACTTATATATCGCACTCGCTCCGCAGGCATGTATATGTATATACCTGCGGGAGCGAGTGCAATTAATGCATATTGGATATCATTGGAAAGATGTATGCATTAAAAACCGGAATTTGATACTAGATGTCATTACTTGTTTATGCGTTATAGTACATCATGGACATATATGTCATTTGAAAGCCCTATTCAATACGTGTTAAAATCAGCTAAAAGTTTTTGTTTTGATTGTACACATCCAACCGATTTCAACGATGGAAAATTTATCAAATTTGCGAAGAAACAGCATTTGCGGAAAGTTTTGTTGAGTCACTTTTTCGCAAACAAAACTGCAGCTGAAAATCATCGTTTGCTCTAGGATTTGTATGATGAGCATGCTCTTGCAAAAACACAGTGCGTTGAGTGGTTTTTTTTAGTCGCTTCAAAAGCGGTGATTTTGACATCAAGGACAACTGGTTAGCCGAAAAAGTTTGAGAAAGAAGAATTGGAGGCATTACTCGATCAAGATTCATGTCAAACGCAAGAAGAACTTGCAGAATCATTGGGAGTTGATCAAATAACAATTTCCGGACGTTTGAAAACCTTGGGATTCATTAAAAAGATAGGAAATTGGGTGCCATACGAGTTGAAGCCAAGAGACGTGGAAAGAAGATTTTGCATGTCTGAAATGCTGCTCGAGCGCCACAAAAAGAAGTCGTTTTTGCATCGTATTTTCACTGGCGATGGAAAATGAATCCATTACGATATTCCCAAGCGCAAAAAAGCGTAGGTGAAGAAAGGCGAGGCCGGCCGATCGACACCAAAGCCGAATATTCACGGGGCCAAGGTCATGCTGTGCATTTGGTGGGACCAGCTAGGTGTGATCCACTATGAGCTGTTGCCAAGTGGCCAAACCATCAATGCCCAATTCTATCGTCACCAATTGATCCGATTGAAGCAGAAAATCCAGGCAGAGCGGCCAACGTATGCGACCAGACACGAGTCAATCATTTTCCACCACGATAATGATAATGCTCGGCCACACATTGCGGCGCCGGTCAAAAATTACCTGGAGAATAACGGATGGGAAATTTTGCCTCACCCGCCTTATGGCCCAGATTTTGGTCCATCCGACTACCACCTATTTCGATCCATGCAGAATGCCCTATCAGGAATACGCTTCACTTCAGTTTAAGGTATCGAAAAATGGTTCGATTCGTTTTTGGCCGCCAAGCTGGCGCAGTTTTTCTAGGATGGAATCCATAAATTGCCAGAAAGATGGGAAAAAGTAGTGGGTAGCGATGGGCAATACTTTGAATAAAAAATCTTATAACATTTTTCCACAATAAAAGCTAAAATTTCATAAAAAATTCTGGTTTTTAATGCATGCATATTTTTTATTCCGATATAATCATGTGATATATAGTTTGAAAGTTCTGAGTCTAAGTAAAATTCCTGTTAACAACACTTTAGTTCCCGCAAACTAACCATTTTGCTTACCGCAAAATGCGATGGGCAACGGTTTAGGAGTTTAAGAAGAATTTAAAAAATGTATCTGAATTACCTTAAAACTCAACACTACCGCTATGGCGCCGGAGGCAGACACAACTTTGTAATTGGTCCATGCAATAATTCTGTTAACAGCAAACTATAATTCACAAAATTATCGTTTCAACGCTCGTGGCAAATTATCTTAATAAAAGCGTTGGTATAACCGTAAATGTTCGTATAGTAACACCATATGTTCGTGTGGTGCCATATTTGTTAGAAAGTTTATTCAAAAGCAGCGAAGCACATAAAAATCAGTTCTACGTCGATGACCTCATAACTGGAGCGGATTTAATAGAAGAAGCTATCGGCCTAAAGAACGACATAAACACAGTACTCTCATGATCTGGTTTCCATCTTAGGAAGTGGTTAAGCAACGAAGAAGCAGTCTTAAAACACGTCTCTCAACCCAGCAACTCAATCGACAACCTATTCTTCTATTTGAAGAATCTACTTCGGTAAAAGTGTTAGGACTGCACTGTAGTCCAAGGAAAGATTGCTTCCAATTCAAAACAAACCTCACAGAACATTCTGTTCTGCCAAACGAGGTATATTATCAGAGGCAAGCCGCTTATTCGATCCGTTGAGATGGATTGCTCCATTAACGGCTAGAATAAAAATTTTCTTCCAAACTTTATGGACAAGGAACCTAAAATGGGACGAACAATTACGCGTAGAATTTGAAAACGAATGGCGCAAATTACGTGACAGTTTATCTGCTATAGAAGAACTGGAAATCGAAAGATATATTCATACAAATCCTAAAAATATATTTTCATTGCATGGGTTTTCAGATGCATTCAGCCATGCTTACTCAGCTATAGTATGCGGACACATAAAAAAACCAAATGGAGAATCAATAATCAAATTATTATCGGCAAAAACCTAAGTCCCACTCGTTAAACAAATTTCTATCCCAAGACTGGAACTATGTGGTGCATTACTTCTTACCTCTCTCAACCATCAAGCAATCTTTCAAAATCGAATCCGTAGATATCACCGCCTGGACAGACTCCACCATTGTGTTAGATTGACTATCCGTGCCTCCAACAAAATGGAATACATTTGTTGGAAATAGAACTGGAGAAATACTTAACAGCACGAAAAGATCGCAGTGGAGGCATGTAGATATGAAGGATAACCTAGCAGACTGCGCTTCTAGAGGAATCGAGCCCGACAAACTAAAAGGTTTTAGACTTTGGTGGGACGGTCCAAGCTGTATTGTAAATTGTGAAGCCTGGCCAAAAAATCTGAAAAGCCAACATAACATAACCGAAGAACTATGAAGCCATTTTTCCAGTTCAAGTATGTCAACCAAATATAATGTATGGTTTAGTCAAACGAATTACGAGCTTCAACAAAATTATTCGAATTTTAGCCTACGTCTTGCGATTTACCGACTTAATATTAAAACGAACTCCCACCAACTTAGTTTCACGAAGTTTATTTTGTCAAGAATTACGAAAACCACAACTTCTTCTATTCAAATATATTCAGTCAAGACACTTCGTACATGAGATCAATCTACTAAGTGCAAATAAAGAACAACCAGTTTCAAGCATATTGAAGAACTTAAAACCGTTCCTTGACGAAGCTAGGCTTTTAAGAGTTGCAGGAAGAATGTCGATTGCATCGACAACCTTCACAATTAAGCATCCAATAATATTACCAGCTGGAGATAAACTTACCGAACTAATTGTGAAAAAGCACCACCTGCGATACCTACATGCTGGACAAAGTTTAATGATTGCTACGCTTCGTCAACAATATTGGATTTTAAATTGTAGACGGGGTTGCTCATGGATGCGTGAAATATAGAAGAGATACTAGGAAACAAATAATGTGTGATCTTCCTGTTCCGAGGGTCGAATTAGTGAGACCATTCTTTAAGGTTGGGTGGATTATGGAGGCCCTTTTCAAACACGTTTAGTCAAAGGAAGAGGAAGAACGACATATGTATCTTTGTTTGCCTAGCAACCAAAGCTGTCCATATTGAGTTAGTCTCTGAGCTTACTAATGAATCTTGTGCTAATATGTGCACAAAGACAGCGACATGGCCGTTTTTGCTGTCCAAAATGTTAAAATGAAAATGACAAAGTTGCGCGTTACCAAATGCGAGCAGGTAAATATGCAGTAATGAGGTAGTCGGGCAAATCTTATTCTTTCCTATTCACGAAAAAAATCCAGCTGTCACTCATTTAGCCAATTATCTTGAAAATGGGCAACATATTTACTTCACAGAAGAAACTGCAGTTAGTCGAGCAGACGCACTACGAAAAACAACGTTAACGTAATTTTTCAAATTATACCAACACCAAAACGATTTTGGATGTTTCGCAAAAATCATATTTGTTCTCCTTTAGTTCTCCTTTATATCAAGGAGATTCTCTTTGGGATTCGACTTTTATCGATGCTGATGTTTATTTGCAATTATATTGACAACATGCTTTCCAAATAACACAAACGCATAATGGGAGAAATTTAAGGACGCTATGAGTGAGGAAATTTTACATGCACAACCTACAATGCAGGGAAATCAATTTTTCGATTATACACCAACAATGTATAATGAAGCATTAATAAAATTGGAAGACTTCTTGATTATTTCAAAAGAATCACTAATTAGAATTACATTGAGATTAATTATCATCACCCAATCGTCCGGCAAGTGATTTATTTAATCGAGAATCAACGGGAATAATCATGTATTGAATGAGTATATTCAAACACATGAACCACAATTATTGGCAGAACAGAAATAATTTTTGATTCGGTAATGCTTGCAGTCAAAAGAAGGCGGATTCTTCTTTTTGGATGCTCCACGTGGCACCGGCCAAACATATTTGATTTCCTTCATCTTGGCTAAAATAAGTTCTCAAGATGAGATTGCTGTGGCCGTATGCAACATTAAATCGCATTCAGGTATGGTTAATGTGGTTATAAGCTTTAAATCGTACGTTAAAAGGCCGTCAAGCAACGTCTTACTTTGGCAGTACTCTCATTTTGTTTTCATACGATTTTCGACAAACACTTGCGGTTAATTCACGTTCCACATATGCAGGTGAAATAAATGCTTGTTTCAAAGCATCACCACTGTGGAGTAGTGTTTAGAAATTGAAGTTAACAAAAAATATGCGTGTCCAACTTCAAAATTATCAATCTGCTGCGCTATTCTCACAGCAATTGCTTGCTATTGGAGAAGGCAAAATTAATGTAAATCAAATGAGCCAGACAATCAAGTTACCAGATAATTCTTGCATGATTGTGTCATTTAAAGACTCATGTGTTTCCAAACTTTCGAGATAATATCAAAGAACATCGATGGCTGAGCGAAAGGGCAATTTTAGCAGCATAAAAATTGATATCGATACCTTAAATTTCTACATTCAAAACATGTTGGAATCTCTGTCATTTTCATTCGAGTCAATTGATACTGTGGTAGAAGAAGATGAAGGAGTAATTTTTCCATCTAAATTTTTAAATTCACTTGTTTGCCAGATCCTCCACCACATAAATTAATTTTGAAAGTTGGATCACCAATCATACTGCTACGAAACCTAAATGCACAAAAAATATGAACGGAACGCAGATGGTTGTTCAGAAAATATTGGGTAACATTATTGAATCGGCAATTATAAATGGTAAGATTAAAGGAGAGCATGTTTTATTGCCAGGACTCCCGATGAGTTCCAACAGATTCTCCAATTGTATTTAAATGCTTACAATACCAAATTCTTCTGGCATATCCAATAACAATCAACAAATCTCAAGGTCAGCTGATGTAAGTCTGCGGCTTGGATTTGGAAAATTCATGCTTCGCTTATGGTCAATTATATACAACCTGCTCCAGAGTTGGTAAGCCTTGACTTCATAAAGCGACTGGCAAAATATACGCGCGTAATTTAAATTGCGTTTCATTTGGTGAACACGGTTTACTGACGATTGTTCTAAAAAGATGTGTTGACAAACTTGCATATCAAAAAATATGAAAAATCGCCCACCTAAAACTTTTCCAAATAGGGAGAAGTGGAGTCCTGTTCATCGACTTGAGAGAAGATAAAATTTTGACAGACGACAGTTTGAAGCGAGTGCGAGAAATATTTAAAAGTTAAATTTAATTAAAATAAAAATAAATTTCTCCTTTTTAGAGCACTTTAGGCGAAAAGAGGATTTTTTTATTCTAATTTAATTAATCATTATTTGAACGAAGACAATAAGTTGTATATGGATTTTTTATTAGACTCGGTGGCCAGTTGAGGCCACTTCATTTTTGCAGCGGTTTCGGCGAAAGACGCCTAACGTACAGGTGGCCAACCGGCCATTTGTAAAATATTGTTACGACTGTGTGATCGTAACTATAATTTTCTTTGTTATATTCTCCTCGGTTTGTTTCTTGTTTAATCAGTTGGGTTTGTGTCTTTGCTTTGTTTTTAGCGGTTGATTGTTGGTGTCTGAACGCACTTCGTGGTGGTTTCGGTTTTGCGTGCCTATCGTGGGATGGTCACGGAGACAAAGATGATGAGAGCGAGACCAATGTGCATCGGGTGTGTGCGAAGCAATGCGCTCTATAAGAATATGTTTCTTATATGCTTCTCGTTTGCATCAATGCGAATTGATGCAAACGAAAAACAGAGAAGGAAGAAGATTATTTTAGAACATTTTGGCGTTCAGTGTGCCGTGCGCGAATTTTTTTAGCCTTGTTTTGGAATTTGAGGTAAAGTTCTAAAAAGTCTCGTATTGTTTAAAAGATAGATAAACCAGTCAAGTTTTTTTTGGAAAAATTAATAAGAAAAAGTTAAGTGGTGGTTTTGAAAAGACCGTAGGGTCTAGTTTAATAAACAAAAATAAGTTGTAGGAGTTTTTTTTTGATTCGTGTAATAATAAAACATTGTGAAAATAATAAAAGAAAATTGAAAAGAGTTCATGTTTTTGCAAACGAATAGTTATTTGTGGGTTAGCAATACAAGACTAACGAAAGATAATTGATTTATGAGTTTGTGTGAAAAGAGTTAATATCAAAGTGGAAATAAATCAAAAATTGTTATCTGAGGTTACGATACGTAGCCACTATAAATTATTTTCGACGGGTACCATAGTATAACGGTAGATCCGCATTTGCGTCGTCGTGGATATCGTAACTTAGGTTTTTTAAAGGCTGCCAGTCGCGGTTTTATCACAATAAATACATAATCAGCACAATCCGGCAACAGGGTAGTCAACAAGGGACCCCGCAACAAACGGCACCGTTGGACGATTAGCGGGTGGCCAGTTGAGGTCACTCTGTTTTCTACGGATCCAGCGGCCAGTTGAGGCCAGCCGTGATAATTTTTGGTGATCAATTGGGCCAAATTTTACAGTTAAGGCTAAAGGATGCCCAAGAACAATAAAATATATGGCTAAAGAACGGCCAAGAACAATAAAATATATACGGTTTAAGGCCAACCAATGCCAAAACATTTAATCCACGGTTACGGGTGGCCAACAACGTGGCCAAACGCATTTATTTTATCGACGGGAGACGCCCAACGAGACAACCGGCGGAAGGGCCGCATCGATGGCGGTACAAGGCCGCAACGGTCCGGGCGGGGCGCCTGTGGCATGACGGCCACACAAGGCCGCAACGGTCAATAGTATTAAGGTATATTTTTTTTTTGCTTTTGATGTTTTATTTGACCTTGGCGCACATTGGTCTCGCCTCAAAAATTTTCTTCGTTGTTCTTTTCTTTTTTGACTTTTATTTTTGTTTCTTACGGGTGTTTGGTTTTCGTCTCCTCGGCGGGTAATAAAAGATAAAATGAATTACTAATAATTTTCCGGTTTGGTGTGATGGGGGCGGAGATTCCGTTCCGTGTCGGCGTGTTGCTTGCGATCCCTTGGTGCCCGCATCCGAATTCGAAACCAGCGCTTTGCGCCGTTTGAATTCGTGCAGATGCGCGCACCAAGGCACCTCAGTCTATTATAATTATTGTGTTGTTCGTTCCTCAAGTTCCGAGCAACGAATTTTGGCGGGACATTCGGTTTTTTTTTAAACTTATTATTTGCATTTTTATTTTATTTAAAATCTCTGTAATCACGGTGTAGGCCAGGAGTGTCATTCAAACCTCCAACCCCACGGCCCAGGACCCATGCACTTCTCCATGAATTGTATCCGGCAAAAAATCACCGTGGAGGCCTCTGCATGCGCTTAGATGATATCTGCGGGATGGCAGAAACCATCCTGTAACAATATTTCTACAGTTAAGGCGATCCACCGTCCAACAAATGTATCTACGGTTTTGGCAGAGAGGCGCCCAACGAAAGTTTACGGTTACAGCTGGCCAACCGGCCCTTATCCAAAGGCAAAAAGACGCCCAACCCATATCGGTGGAAAGGAATGCTGCAACCATGCGGAGTGACTTAAGCTAAGGTCCACAGTGGCCCTGTTCTGGTAATTCTCGGGGAATGGAAATTTTAAATTTTATAGCAGTTTTATTCCTTTTTCCCCAAAAGTGTATTCTGGCTTTTGGGGAAATTTTTTATTGGGAAAAAATTATTCCCCATTATAGCAGTTTCGACGTTTATTATTCCATACCTATTTTAGGAAAGAATTAACTGGGAATAGAATTTAACGGAAAATTATTGTATTTTATACTTATAGCAATATTATGGCTGTAAATTTATACTGAAAACTGGTAATATTAATTGGAAATATCAATATCCAATTTTTTATTTTAATAAACAAAATTGTTTTTTAAGTAAAATTGATTAAAATATCAACAAAACGCAATTAAACATAGTAATGTATTTTTAGAGTTTTGTTTTCTTGTTAAATTGCGATCGCGTGTCGACAGCAAATAATTAAATTATTTTCTCGTAAATTTATTCCTCAATCGCCAGAATTAACTTTTGGAAAACGGGGAATTGGGAAAAATGTCTGGGGAATAGCTGCTACAAAAAGAAATTATTCCCTATTCCTGGGGAATTACCAGAATAGGGCCACTTTTTGGGGTTGATAAATTTTTTTTTTTTTTTTTTGATTGGCATATTCACAATTAAAGTAAAGTCAAATTTAGTTTATTTCTAATTTCTTTTCCAATTTTTTACAAATTTTATTTTATTTTAATAAATTTGGTGTAATCGAGTGGCACGCGCATTGGTTGCACGTTGGGTCTCGCTACCAAATGAAAGGCCTGGTTTGTTGAAAAGACATCTCTATTCTATTATGCCGCTTCGTCGTGGCTGGGCATCGGCCTTTCGGGGTCGATTTGTCATTCGGGGGATCTCTTCAGCAGACTGGGTACTTGTCACTCGGGGATATCCGGTCGCCACCGGACGGACATACCCGGTTATGATTAATTTATTACGTTTCTTCAAGTTTCGTTCGACAAATTCTGGTCGACTTAATTTAAATTCAGTTTTTTTTTATTACTTGCTTTTGATTTTGTTTTTTCTCTTCCACGGTGTAGGCAAGGAGCACGCAAGCCTTTCATTTCCACGACCCATGCCATTACCCTGAGATCTAGCCGGCAAAACATCACCGTGAGAGAAGCCTCTGCGTGCTTAGTGAATTTTGCGGGTTGGCTTCGACCTATCCGTAACAAGCGTTAGGAGGTGCTTCGGCCCAAATCTTTTATTTTGATTTGATCTTCTAGAATAGCTCAATTCGCTATATATTAGAAATGTGCCCACACCTGGTAACACTTATTTAGTAAATAGTTTAACGAATATCTTATTTAGAAAATTTAACGACTTAACAACTATTGTGGGGCTATCATATATCTTATTTGATGTGATTCACCGTTATGAATATTTCAATTCGCCAACTATTAGAAGACAGATGCCAACACTTGGTATCAACATCTCTGAGATTCTTCGAAAGTCGTAGTATAGAATAATAATATATATTTTGGGTAATAATTTTTTAACCATATTTACACTTTCTATTGTCACACTTTTTATTAATTTGTTTAGCTACACTTTTCATTAAAAAGTTCCCCTTTGTCTTGATCAGATATTTCCGAATCTCTACTCTCTAATGAATTCAGCTCTAATTGTTTCACAAAAATGTATTTTGCTGCTCAGCACAATGTTTACCCTGCCAATAATCGTAATGGTGGTAAGATAATTTTCAATTACATTTTCTGTCGAATCATTTCGGAAAATGAGTTGTGCTTCGTACTATTTTTGTTTTTAGTAGTTTTTGTACCTACATGAGAAAAATTTTCTTGAGCTCATTTTTTAATATAAAACGCAAACTCGTACACCTATCTAGACCAATGAATTTGGGAATGTCTTATTTATTATTATTCCAACTTTTTGTTTTTATGCGCGCATACATCAAAGCGTTATGAAAGTTCATAGTCTTATAATTTTCTTTATTTTATTATATTATATTAGTATATTTTTAGAGGAAAATTAACTTGGGTTATTTTTGTTGAAAATTTGTGTATAAATACGACGAGTATAAGAAAAATGCAAATTAACTCGAGAGAAAAATATTAACCGCGATTTTTCTTCTTTTTTCATATATACAGTGGAATTTTGATTATTGTGTGGCGATGGAAATTGGTAGATAATTAGTACACGTGTGCTCGCAATGCGGTATGTACTCGTTTATATTGAGTTGGGTTACATAAATATTTGGTATGTGTGGCGGCCTAGACTGCGTAAAAAATAATTCAAACAGGGGAAAATTATTTAAAAAAATTATATTTACTCTTTGGAAATTCTTTAGACGTTTATAATTAACTTGTTGTTTACACATCTAGTTAAGTTTAACTGTCATACTCGCACCCTGCCATAATATTCGGAAAGTGTTTAGCAAAATAATCAAACGTAACATCAATTTAAAAAAAATAAAATGTACGAAAGAAAATTTTCTCGAAGGTCGAAGAAAAGTGAGAATTATTTTGCTTGTGCAATTTTCATGGGCGAGATGAACATATTTTTGAATGAAATTATCTTTTTTAAATTAATTTGTTGACTTTTCTGTGTTAAATTGTAAATAAACAATATTTTTTATGTGATATTTAATTGAAACGGCTTGTCAAGCTTAAATATTTCGTTAGTGATATTTGGAGGCCAAATTTATGATTGAGTACTTGATAATTGTGGCCTGCGGTTTGTTTATTCAAATGTGCGCAAAAATGTAAATCCAGAAAATCAACAAATTCGTAACAATTTATAAGTTTTCCAATTTCAACATACATAATATAAAATATGGTGTGGATGAAACTTCTTAGATAATAAAAAATGGATTACAAATTAATGATCAATCAAAATTCAAAAATGTAAAAAAATCGACTTACATAAAACTTTAATGATCGTAAAGTGTGATCGTTAAAACCACATCTAATGTAAAAGATTTGATCATAAATTTTTAAATTATGGAAAAATGTTCAAGTGTTACAAATTAAATTTGGTCGTAAAATTTACAAATACTATACAACTTTTATTAATATTCGTGTATATTTTTTTCACGCTGAATTTAATGCATATTACATTGGTTGCATATCACAATAAAATTATTTATATTATGATGATTGTGACATTGAAAATTTGTACCAGGTAAAATTTTATACATTGGTCGACCAAGCACCCAATACTGCAAAATATTTATTTAATTTGTGTTAAAGGATCTCACATGATTTTTCCTTGAATTGTCGATAGCCAAAATTTAATAAAACTATTAATACATATAGAGTATTCAGTAGCTTAAAGCTTAAAGGGATGAACTTAGCGTACATTTTATTGTCAGTCATAAATTGTTTTAATTAATTTAAATCGCGGTTTTCACGGGTTTCGATAAACAAAGATAATAAAAAATGTAGTTTCTCTGGTAACACGATAATTCTACGAAAACGACAATTCATCGAAAAGAAATTCATTCAAACCGACAATTTACTGAAAAGCAAATTATCGAAAACTACAGTTCACCGAAATCAACAATTGTCCGAAAAAGGCATAAAATTTTCACCGGAAATGACAATTCACCGAAAATAACAATTCATAGAATACGACAGTTTACCGAAAAGACAATTCACCGAATATACCAATTCATAAAAAACAATAATTCACCGAACAACGACAAGTCGTCGAAAACCGACAATTAATCGACAGTATGTCAGGGTTTGAATTTTGTATTTAATTTCTGTGATAGTTTTTGATAAAAATTTAAGAGTCACTCGATTGTCAAGAGTCCTAAGGATTTCCATCAATTATGCCCAGGTTCTATTTTATTCTCGGCCTACCTAGGTGTTTTGTAATTTTTGGATGGTAAAAATCGGTTCATACGATGTGAATTTGAATACGAGTTCCGAATGTAGTTGCAGAAAGCGCCCAATTTAAGTAGAACTATTTAACCCAGTTCTCAACCAATCATCATGAAATTGGGCATAAAGGAAATGTGATTCTAAAATTTTCGGTATATGGCCAACAACCATAGAAATGGATTATAAAATTATTTTATAATTAATTAATTATTATAAGAGATTATAGAGAGATTTAAGAGAGTTCGGCATTTTCCTTCTGGTACTGAAATGTATTTCCAGTTGAAGATCTTGGTAATTTCGTCCAAATGGGTTAAACATTAGCCCACCCCAGAATCTTTTGGGCCTGCCTCCAAAGAGTGCGTATTTGGTAGCATATCTGCTGCTATACCACCTGGGGTATACATTCCGTATTTGTTGTACTTAAAATTGTATATCCGTTGTACTCGGATGTACAATTTTAATCCATATCATAATTTTATTTCGAAAAATTTCCGTAATAAGTAATATGTTAGACCTCCCATTATCGATTGCATAATTGGGGATTTCCGATAAGGGTTATCTTAGCAAATATCAATATTCCAATTTGGATTAATTGATTTGGTACTATTTTAATTTGGTAATTGACGTTGTGGCCACAATTATTATTTAACTCGCAGGATTCATGTTTCGGCCACCTACAAAATCATTATTTATTAGCAAATCATGTAATTAGTAAAATGTAAAGACAAATTTGAAGATTTCCAGATTAAATGGTTTATTGGTCGCATGTTAAATATTCCATATTTAACGATCGCGCGCACATTTACACAAAGCATTTCGCGTTCCAAAAAAAAAAATTATAAAACACACAAACAAACCGCAACTTGACTAAATACAAAAAATTATTATTTATTATGTGTTTGATTGCGTTACAAAAATATTTAACAAAAAAAAATAATTTTTGATAAAAATATAAATAAAATAAAAATATAATTTATAAACCAACTAAACAGATAAAAAATGTTCGATTCAATTTTTTGTCGATGTATACGCGTGTGACGTAGATTCCAAAACACACAAGAACACCAACCGCGCCAACAAAACGAGAATATTGCACACGTAATATAATTCTTGTCACCTACCCTATAATAGCCGTAAAGATATATAAAAGATTTCTTTAAGAAAAAAAAAATTCATTTTATAAATATCATTGTGATAGATATGTCGCCTTAATAATTTAAGCATAACAATTGTTCGTGTTCAATTTACATGTCGATTGACATGGTTGTTGATAATTTCGCAAATTTTTTTGTGTTTCTTAATTCTTTTCAATTTTTTTTTGTGCTTCTCTTAAATAAAAAGATGTTTTATTTATCCAAACAAAATATTTTTTTTTCATTTTTATCTTTAGAAAAAGAAAAAAAAATTGCGCGAGAAATTCTTTTTGTTCATTAAAACAAATTTTGTCGCAATTTATTTACTTTAGAATGTGAATGGTGAAATTTTTCTTCCTCTTTATATTGTTTTGGCTAAAATACGAACATTTTATCTCGCATACAACGTATTTTAGAGAGTGTTTAAGATTACGTTCCGGAAATTGTTGGTATCACCTGTTATTGTGTTGAACCACTTATGTCAATATTATAAAGACTTCACTCTGTCTGCTGTAAAATCCCAAATTTATTTTGTGTCAATGCTTATTTGTTACCGTAACGAATTCTTAAAGTTTGATGGTAAAGAACACACCCAAATCACTAAGGCTGATCAACTTTCACATCATTGGCCATATCATTGATTGCTAGCAACCTGGTCATTACAATAAATCCTATCATTAATAGTGGAAATACCTGTCTTTATTCGTCCGTCTCAACAATAATTATATTTTCGTACACAGCACTGCACCACCCAAGCCTAAGTCTCAGAAACTCAGTAGAAAACGTTGCTTTTCTCAACATAGAGAAAGTTTTTGCCTTGTTTCAAAATTCTAGCTATTTGTTCTAGGAATATCAAGGATTACGAAAATCGATACTTCAAAGCACCTAAAGCCAATCATATTATTTCTTGAAAGCAGGGCAGTTGAATTAAAGTCAAACTTAACAATAAGATAAATTTTGAAAGATATCTTGACGAACTTAATGTTGAACTGATTATTTTATTTTACTCATAAAGAGAAACCCATTGTTTACGGTCCCCCTTTTTACCGTTAATTAAAATTCACACGGTTGCTCCGAAATTTGGATAGAGTGTCTAAATCGTTCCTAAAGCAAAAACTTTTGAAAATATTGCTAACCTTTACTTTAAATTGGGGGAGTAAGTGAAGTTTAGAAAATGAAGACACGAGGCTGACTGGTTTACGTATTAAGCCGAAATTTCCGAGCCGTCGTTTATGGAATTTGTGATATCAGCTGTAGTGGTAAAACCTGTTCGAAATACTGAGGTAGCCAATTTATGGCTTGGTCATATTTTAGAATTGTACAGAGAGATTAGTTAGGAAAGTTGACTTTAGTTGTATCACTTTGTATGAGGGTGCTTCCCAGTTACAAAATAATCAAAATCTCGAGAAGTATATATTTCTCTCACTCTTTTTAATTTTTACATTTTTACAAATGAGTAGTTTTAAACGAGAACCGTTCGAATGTCAAAAGTCCTAATTTGCGGAAAATTCGTTTAGGAGTACCTATTTATGGGCACGTTCTGTTTTGAGAGGGCGCACAATTTGAAAATATCACATCCTAGTCGAAATTCGACCAGAAATTGCTATTTTAATTTCTTGTGTACCGTAGTCTCTCAAAATAGTTGCTGCTGGCCCCAATCCAAATTTTTTTCAAATGCCAAAATCTTAAAAAATAAAATACAAATAAGAAAATCCTTTAATTATTGGAATAAAACGTTACGTTTTATGTGATAAATAAGGATCACTCCAGTTAGTCGAAAAAATCATTTTTATTTACAAAAACGTCGAATAATTTTTTTTCTATCGAAAAATTAATACCAGAAAATTTAAATATTCCGGAATTTTTTGATCGTAAAAAATTATCACAAAATAAAATATTAAACAGTTAAGTGCTTTCAACTTTATGAACTTTGAATCATTTTTCTTTCAATTTTTCACAAAATGGTCCAATGCTTAGTGGATTTGTAAAGTCCCTCGTAACCATGCTATAAGTTGTGATGGGGATCTCTAAAAATCAGCTTAGCATTAGACTTTTTGATTGACTGAAAAAAATTTGCTATATTGATAAATGGGAGGCGCGTGACAGAGAAAGATGGCTAGATTATCCGCCCCCCCCCCCCCCCCCCCTGGTGTGCCAGTATGTCTCATCCAGCAGCAATCTGCCCTTTCCATAAGTCGTTGGAGCCTGGGTAGATTCAATGCGCCAATCACACATTGATCAAATAAAATAACATGATTCTGAAACCTCATTAATGTACTCGTAGGCCGCAAAATCGCTCTATGGAATATTGGAATGTAGTGCCAGCAAAATAAAATAAATATTGATGGGAATGTAATTTTAAAATTATTTTTGTAAGAAGTTCTAGAATATGGTCAACTACGGTTTATCTAAACGAGTGATAACCTTTAGATATTGTTTATAGTTTAACTTAGGATTTGTACGAATCCCTAAGAATTAGTAACACCTTGTTGAATGATAGATTTCGATCACAATACTGCAACACAATTGAGCGAGATCAATCCATTTATCCGAACACGATTATTTCGATTTACTAAAACGTCTTTAATTTATTTGTCGAAAATTTAATATCCCAAAAAATAAAACGTTGAGTTTAAAATTTTAATGTTGACCATAATCCAGGGCATTTTCCAAAAACCATTTAAAAATCCTATTTCTATCCTAAATATCATATCATCATTATCGGTTAAGAAATTGCCTATATCCGTCACAATTAGCCATATTCTAGGACTTTCATCATACGGCTATAAAACGGAGTAGTCCGTCCAAGTTGGCCAAATTCCAGTATTTTTTCCAAAAATAATCTTAAAAATTTATTTTCATCCAGCATACCAAATAAACGGCCTAGTTCCTTCTAATTGGCCATATTTCAGAATTTCTACGAAAAATCATTTAGAATCTCATTTCTATCCCTCATACCCAATTTCAGCAAGATTAGTTAAAAAGTGGCTTAGTTCTCTTCCAGTTGGCTAAACTCCAGAATTTCTACCAGTAACAATTTTATAATTCCATCTAATAAGAGTTAATTGTGCCGGTAAACCGGCAATAAAACAGAGTGTTTTGTCATTCATATTTAACGAACCAATATTTAAATGTTCTGCAATCACAACTGGTACCGACTATGAATTAAAAATTCAATGGCACGGAGTTTTTATGCATGAAAAGGCTCCATGCCATACGGTAAAAAAGTCACCGAATATTTAAGGACTAACGGCATCCATAACCTTGATTGGCCACCGAATAGGCCAGATATGAATCCCATCGAAAATATCTGGGATATTCTTAAGGAAAAAGTAGCAGAAAAGTGTCCGCGCACCTAATCAGAATTGATCGAAGCGATGAAAGAAGTCTAAGAAAATGACGCCGATCTACTCACCAAAGCCTAAAATGCAATAACTGAAATGCCCCGTAGGATAAAATAAAGTATTAATAAATATAGTTATCATAAAAATTTTTAAGTTTTATTTGAAAAATTAATTTTTTAAAGCAATAATCTTCCAAATATCTAAATGTCATAATATATAAAGATTGGGGGGTGGTGAGGTGATGAAATTGTGGGGTTATATGTTCGGATATGCGAAAAATCTAAAAAAATCAAAAAAAAAAAATCGTAAAAAACAAAAAAATTCTAGAACCCGATTGCAGTGCCACCTACTGGGTCCAATTGTGAATCTAAACCATCCAGGAACCCACTCAAACACACAACATTTCATTAAAATCGGTCCAGCCGTTTAGGAGGAGTTCATTTGAAATTTCTTTGAGTGTTGGGCACACATTTCTTCATAATTGACAGCGCTAGAGGTTAATCTCTTGAGAAATAGTCTCTCGCAAATCTTTGATGTTGTTGTTAACAAAGAAATAGGCCTATACGATATTTTGTCGTTTAGCGATTTATTAGGATTTAGAATCATTATTTCCGCTACTTTCCACTGTCTCGGAATATAACAAAGTCTAAAGATAGCATTGATTATGTGCTACAGTTTCCTTAGTGCTTTTTCTGGCAGAGCTTTGATTATTTGCCCCGTTATTAAGTCGTATCCAGGAGCTTTTTATCTTTGAGGTTATTTACTTCTTGTTTGATTTCTTTCAGAGAAACTGATAGCACAGGCACCTAGTCTACTTTTCTTATAGGTTTAAATATTCATTATCCGCTTGTCCAGTTGGTGGTTTGAAAGTATTTACTAGGTGTTCGCTGCCAGCCCAGGTTCCATCAACCATTCTAATGGGTGGCACTTGCATTTTAGACCTTTTTAAACCTTTCTACAGAGAATAGTCTGTGTCAGGTTTACCTGTTAGATTACTTAGGAAACTTGCAACTTACATTTTTTTTTTTAACAACTTTATTGATATGGCTACTACAATCTTAAACATTATTAATTCATTAGTAAGGTTGACGTTAGTACTTATGAGATAAGCATAAACTTGTGTGGGTCTGCTGGACCAGTGTCCAGTTCCCTTGGTTTATAATTTTCATACGGTTAGCTCATGTAGTTTGATTCATTTGAGCCGCCTTACTTCGTTTGTACTGTCCAGTAGTTGTACGGCCTCAAGATTGGTGTGGGTAAGAAGTCTCTTTTCATGTTTTATGGCATATTCGCGGATAACGTCGTCTATCAATTGTATTTCTAAATCATTGTGGATTTCCTTGTTAGTCACAAATCGGTAGGCGTTGGTGACCATTCGAGGAAATGGATTATTTTGGCTTCGTTGTATAATGTCTCTATTGGATTTATGTGTACAACCCCATAGCATGCGCACCATACATCCATATTGGTTTTGGTATAGTCTGGATAGTCTGGTATACCAGTCTTTTGCAATACAGGTGCAACGTATTTTGCCGATTCAGCCTGCGGCACTTGCATCCCTTTGAGGTATATATGAAGAGTGTTATTTTTATGTCGGAGTGTAAATGTCACATAGGTTGATTTGAGCTCATTCAGTGCGAATTTCCAGTCAATTGTCCATTTAGTAACGTTGTCCATTGCTCGTTGAAGATTTTCCACTGATCTTGGTTGAGATTCGTCTACTGACATAATTACAGTGTCGTCAGCGTACGTTCCGATGAATGTTTTATTCGTTGTAGATATGTCCGCAGTATAAAGAAGGTAGAGGAGGGGACCCAATACGCTTCCCTGCGGAACTCCCGCAATCGCTGGATAAAAGTCAGAACATATTTCTTCATGAATTGGCGACCAGAGAGGTATGATTCAAGCAGCTGGCAATAATTTTGTGGTAGCATTTTGCTCATCTTGAATTTCAGTCCCTCATGCCAAACCCTATCAAAGGCCTGGGATACATCCAGAAATACGGCGGGGCAATATTTTTTTTTCTTCTAACGCTTGCTCTATTACCGCAGCTATTCGATGGACTTGATCTATTGTGGAGTGGTTATTCCTGAATCCAAATTGAAAATCAGGAACGTTTACCATTGGCTTTAGACGTTTTAGTAGCAGTTTCTCGAACAGCTTTGATAAGGTCGGAAGCAGTGAGATTGGTCTGTATGATGTTACTTCTTCATCTGGTTTACCTGGTTTCTTTAGCATAATTATTAGCTCTTCCAATTTTTTTCTGAAGATGTCCCAATCCGTGAATCTATTAGTAAGGTTTTGCTTTTCTGTTTCTTTATTACAATAGCGCTTACTGACAACAGTACAGGAATGTGGTCAGATGTTAGGTCGTTAATTCCTTCGACTCTAGTGTAACTTAGAGGAATACCTTTTATGATGAAGAAATCCAGTAGATCTGGTATTTTTCCTGCATCCGTTGGCCAATACGTTGGCCCCCCTGGGGACAGATATTCGTATTTGTTTTCATGAATGGCATTGAACAAGGTGTTTCCTTTCCCAGGAGAAAAAGCCTGGAACCCCAAGCTGTATGTTTTATATTGTAGTCCCCTCCAATAATAAATCTTGGACCGAGCTTATTGAAGACGTTACTAAATTTTAACTTCGTTGGTGTATGCCGTGGAGGACAGTACGCTGCTGCAATATTTAGATCTGCGCCATTATATTGGATTGAGATAATAGTATCTTGCAAATAGTTTTCACGAATATCCTGTTTTTGATTATGTTTGATATTATTTTAAATTAGTACAGCTGAACCACCTCTGGCTCTTTCACTAGAAGGGGTTGTCCAGTAAGAATTAAAACCCCTTATTCTGATAAAGCTTTTGTTGGAGAAGTGCGTCTTTGAAATCAGCGCAATATCATTGTTGTTTGTATGGAGAAATATTTCCAGTTCTTGGGCTCGTTGGTTGAGCCCATTAGCGTTCCAAGCTACAATGCGTAGGAACGAGTTAATCATTTGTGAGTATGTTGACGTTTTCACTTGGTGGATAGATATAGATTTCCAGTTTTGCCACCCTCTCAGCTAAATGACCAAGTGACTGTTGAATTTGGCTAAGCATTTCAATAATTTCAATGTTATTAGACTCGTAGGTGATTTGCGCATAGGATAATCCAACTGTGGATGGTGTGATTGTTGTTTGTGGTTTAGCAATTATGGTTTGTAATCGCTGCACTGCGCTTGTTCTATTATTCTGTTGACTTTTAATTTTGTTCTGATATACTCGATATCCTTTATAATTTGCAGTATGCCCTTGTTGTTGACAAAGAGCACAAGAAGGCGCGATATCTGGTGTTTTCTTGCATTTTGTCGTGTGGTGATTTTCCGCGCATTTAACGCATTTGGTTTGACGATAGCAAAAGCTCTTGGTATGTCCAAGTTGTTGACAATTCGTACATTGTGGAATTCCCCTTGTCTTGTTAGGTGGCTCAATTTTAACTATACAGTACGCAAGTTTCTTGATATTGTATACTTCTTTATGTTTTAAGTTGTCTTTTTGTTTTAAGTCGATGTAAAACAATGGAAAGTGTTTCCTGACTTTTAGACCATCAATTGTGACCATTTTGTATATGTTGGTAATACCTGCGACTTCATGTCCCATTTTTCTAAGTCTGCTTTAATTTCAGCATGACTAATAGAAGAAGGTAAGCCTCTGATAACCACTCTATAGGCCTTTTCACTCTTCAGCTGGTAGGTGTGATATTGAATGTTTTCTAATTGGTTGCTAGATTCATTTTTTAATTCTTCCAGTAATTTTTTGACATTTCTGTAATCATTTTCATTTTGAAAGATAATTCTAATGTCACTATTTGAGAGCGCCTTAAAATTAGTTGATTCACTAGTGGTTTTTGGAGGCAGTGGTATTTTTGGTTTTTTCTGTTCAGTGTTACTGTTCTCACTTTGTGTATTATTTTTTGGGGGAGTTTTCGTTTTTGTGCGCCTATGTTTCTTAGGATTTCTGTTATTAGCTCTGGACACTTTTTTTCCAGTTCTTCCTCATCTGTGAACTAATCCTCTATACTCAGAGCATTAAATCTATTATTCTGTTGAGAGAATGGAAATTGCTGCAGCAACCAGTTGGAATTATTTGAATGATGTTGGCTGGTTGATGGCTGAATATGGTTGACAGGCAGGTTGTTAGCTCTGCTGAATCCTCAGCTTTACTAATTTTAACTTTTATTTTTTATTTTTAGTGTAGAGTTTTCTCTCTTAAGTTCAACAACTTCATTGCTCAGCTGCGCGATTAGTTTCTCCATTTTTGAAACTTGGTTAACAGATCCTCGCTGTTTATAATATTTGTTCATGCACTCGGCATTTGTAATGAAGTTCCTTTTTCAGTGGAGACTGACGATAGCCATTCTTCATTTTCAACTGCTAAGTAATTTTCGGAAATACCTCTTGATATATAGAAATCCAGAAGGTCAGAAATTTTATTTGGGCCCGTAGGCCAGTAGGTTGGCTTTCTAATGAACTGAAACTCACATTTTAATGTCTTGTAGTGTCAAGTGAGTCTATAAAATAGATGATTATATAATCTAGGCTTGAGGTTCAATGTATAAGGCAAAGCGTACAAAAATCGATGTTCGTAACAGCAGGGCAATGGAGCCTTCTACCTATTCTCCATATATATATATATATATATATATATATATATATATATATATATATATATATATATATATATATATATATATATATATATATATATATATATATATACGAAACATTAAGAAATAATGGAAGTTATAATATTCAAGAGCGGTTTTACTTCACGAGGGACGATACACCTGTAAGGAGACATTCGTTGCTTAAATAGGTATCATTTAACGGCTCTTACTAAGCTACTCTATAACAAACCACACGTTTATTTGGATATCTCCATTATTTGGGACCAATTGACACACTTTTGGATTCTTGAATCCACATTGAAAGTAGAGGTCTTGAAATGAATCAAACTAGGTTGGCATTTGAGTCTCTCGAAAGCGATATTTTACGGTAGCAACAAATAATAATATTTCATCGAGCTCCATTTTGTGCATTGCCATGTGCGTGCAACAAATACCCCGACGCAGATAATCTCGCTCGTGTTATGCTATTGATTGAAAATATTTTAATTTTCATGTAGATTTCTATACGATTTTGCTTGTTTTTTTTTTTTATTTATAAATATTTTTAAATCGCCAGACACATTATTTTTTATTTTATTTATACTATAATTAATTTAAAATAATATTTGACAATTTGGAAAATGAATGAAATTCCTGGCGACAGTCAAAATAGAATATACATACTTGTATATAATATACTTAATATAAGATGAAAACGGCACGAAAAATAAAAAAGAAAACGCAAATATATTTTATTTCTTTCAAATGAAATTACAGTCAGAGGGCTATCGCGTATCTAAGACAATTGGGAAAATGTAGATCATCATAATAATATGATCGCGAAAACAATATTTTCGTAAGGTGTTTAACTGTAAACATACACAAAAAAATATATCGCTCTGCTGACGTAGATAGTAGATAATATGTCCGAAAGAAAATAAATTTCTTTTTTATGTATAATTTTCTTTTAAGTAACTTTATAAAACAAAAAATCAAATAAAAATCCAAACGACGAGTAAAAAAAATTGCTTCAGAATTTTAATTAGAAAAATACAAACGCGGTTAAATCGATATGATCCTAATTAGAAACGACATACCCGCCTAAATTATGTTATTAAAAAATGATTTATTGTTTCCTAGTCGAACATGTGACAAGAACATAAAAAAGTTTTAATCAAATTACACCCCACGTTGGGCGCCAATAAAAAACGATAAATATTTGGTTGTGATACTTAGTTTGAAAATGCGCAGGACAAAATTTAAAAACCTTGCCAAAATTAAACACTTGTGCGAACCATTTCAAAAAATAAAAAAACATTGTAATGTAGTCAGTCCATTATACATTGATTTATGATTCCACTGTAATGATTGATGAGTACTGTCTTAGACAAAAATGATAATGGCGTTAATAGCTATTATGACGTTAGTACGCCCGTACTGATTGAGGGCAATATTCGTTTTGACACCTAAGACACTTTATATATGTTTCGGGTGTATAACCGCTTTTGGAAATTTGCAAATTTTTGAAAACTTCCAAATGTTTGAAAATGTTTGTAACCGAAAACAAGCAACAACACCATATCATATGTATGGATGAACCATCACTATATGAATGTAGTTCGTGTTTTCTTTTTTTTTGCATACACATAATTTTCTAATAATAACTTTATAATTTTCTCTAAAAACACAAAAACACACAAAATATAAATATAGAGTAACTAAAATCTAGACAAATAGTCGACATATTTTTTGCCATTATTTTAGAAATTAAATATATTTACGAGACTTTGTACATAGAGGTGCAAATGGATGTAAAAAATAAATGCGTTTGGCTTGGGCCCGAACTAATGGCGCGCAGAGCACAGCAAAACCATTAATGCCAGTTTATCGCGAATTTTCATGGATTATGTTGCTTTTTGTATGTTAAATTACACACAAAAAAAAAATATCTATGTAAAAATATTTAAAATTATTTTTAGAATTTTTATTTTGTTTTTACATTTTTCTTTTCTTAATTTTTTCCTTCTTTATCGTTTTAATAAAACGTGGGAAGATTAGCGTCTTTTAAATAAAAATATTATTTTTTTTTTTGTTAATTTTTTTACATTTTGGCACAAAGCCTTTAACAAAATATTTTTAGCGAAAAAAGAAAAAAATTTAATGAAATAATAATAATAATAGTAATAATTTAACATTTGAGATAATTTTCTTCTCATTTTTCTCTTAAATGATTTTTTTGAAAGAAAATTTTCGATTTGCTAGTTTTTTCTCGATTCATTTCATTATTGAATGTAAAGGCACGAATTATAGAGATAAGCACAAATAAATAACTATACACTACTTTTTGCAATGTGGCGGAGCAGGCAATTTTCCAAACAGATATGGTTACTCTAAAAATGTTTCCTCATTTGAACCGCTTGTTTTACACCTACAAACAGCAAATTAAGTAACATGGCCCACGAATACCAAGGTTAATTTAGGTTATGGTGGCTGGCCAAAAATATAGACTCCATGGGTCGAAACCTCCTAAATAACTCTTCCCTCCTACTCATTGAAACCATCCAGAGTTTTCAATGAAACGTAGAATAGCCTAGCGTCCATAATCAAAAAACAAAAGCAAAGAAACATTGTTTCTTCATCCTACAAGGCAGTCTCTTGTAATAGCACCCACAACCACAACCAAAATGATTTATCGACTTCGCAGTTGTATCAGCCTCCTCGAACTTGTTAACAGACGAATTGTTATTAGGCTATAATGTCATTTGTTAGCCATCACAACAGCTTCGTCCTGCAATAATAGTTTGGTAGCAAATAAAGCATTCCAACATTTGTTCAGGAAAACTTTTCACCTTGCGATGTCTACTCAGACATCTGGAGAAGCCACTTCGACTAGTCATTACGATCCTACCTTTCAGCATTTCAGCCATCCGGATACTCTCCATGGTCAAAACTAATAATTAATCGCAATATTAAAATAACTAAAAATACCAATAAAACCAAAATAAAAATGGGATAATGGACAACGGTTATAGGGAAACGCTTAAGACAAGCGTAAGTTAATACAGAATTCCAATTTCCATTTAACTGTGCGACCAAGAAAACGGCACAGTGGTTAAAGCTTGGCTTTTAGATCGAGAGGAACCGGGTTTGAATCCCGGTAGGAGCAGAATTAAAAAGGGAATTTTCATGTGATAAAATGGAACACAACTATGACCCCTTGTCGGAGTGCAAAACTTATGGGCCGACACATTTTCAATGTCGCAGTATAGGCTGGCATGGAGCTATGCAATGTACAGATGGTGATAAAATCGGATCTATAGCCGCACGTCCTCGATTTGATAGGTTATTGATGGTAAGGACGTGACAAGCGAACTGCCAAAGAGTTGGGAGTGCTTTGGCCCTAGAACAGATTGCAAAGATTAAATAATAAAAAAAAAACATTTAAAGCGAGTTTGCATTAAACAAACAGGGCTTATATGTGATGGGTTCGAATTCGACATAATCTGTACCGTGAAACCCAGTATCAGTTCAGAAATAATCTGACGACCTACTTCCAAAATGTAAACAGAATTTCTTCAAAAGCATCACAATTTCACAATTTTGTGCTAAAGTCTGTTTCCGGTTTACATACTAACGGGTGATTCATTTAGAGGTACTTTTTCAGTAGGGGTTTTGTGCCAGATCAAGTATTGTTTGACATTTTATCATGGAAATTTCAGCGTTCTACGAGGAATGTGTTTGACGCGCTTAGAGCAACTTTCGCGAGCAACGCTCGCTATACCATCGAAAAATTAGAAACCCAATTTTCATTATAGGATAATCCGCGACCAAATAGACTACATCCAGCACGCAGTGAAGAAAATATTGCGGCAGTAGCTGAGAGTATACGCGATGACTGTGATGAATGGGCTCGGTGCCGTTCTCAACAGCACGGCTTGTCGTATGCAACAACATTGGCGTATGATACGTAAGGATCTTGGTTTAAGCATACAAAATGCAACTCGTGCAAGAATTGAAGCCGACCAATCTTCCAAATCGTCACCGTTTCAGTCTTTGGGTTCTTGGAAAGCTTGAGTAAGATCCACTGTTTTCGAACAAAATTGTATTCAGCGATGAGGCCCATTCCTTGCTTAACCCATTTCCGGCCGGTACCCGAATTTGTTAGAATTTCTCAACGCCGTTTTAATCAGAGACTACTAGGATCATCCTTTTGATAAATAAAACAAAAAAATTAAAAAATTCCAAGCCCCCGTCCCCAAGAAAAACAGTGGTGGAAAAATCGACCATTGGCCGAATACGTATAAAAATTGCGTAAATCCGGGAGAAGTCTGGGGGAAATCCAGATCTGAGAGAAATCCGAGGAAAATCGGAAGAAATGTGAGGGAAGTCCTGGCGAAATCCTGAAGAAAACCGGGGGAAATCTTGGAAAAATCCAGGGAAATCCGAGCGAAATATGTGGGAATACTGGAGGAAAATAATGGGAAATATGGGGAAAATTTGGGAAAATCCTGGGGAATCTGAGGGAATTTCTGGGAAAACCTGGGAGAGTCTGGGAAAATCTGGGGGAAACAAGAAAAAAAATCTGGTGAAAATTTTTGAGGAATCTAATGAAAATCAAGTGGAAATCCTAGGGAAATTTGAGGAAGATTTTGTACAATTCCGAAAGAAGTCCGGGGGAAATCTTGGCTATAACTAACGCAAATCTGGGGAAATTCAGGGGAAATCTTAAGGAAATCTAGGAAAAATTCGGGAAAAATCTGGAGGAAATCCTGGGTACATCCGTAGGAAATTCGGGGGAAAACCGGTAAAAACTTTTGGGGAAATCCTGGGAAAATCCGGGGTAAATCCGATGGAAATCTTGGTTATATTCGGTGGAATCTTGAGGAAAACCGGGGAAATCTGAAGGAAAGCTAGGAGAAACCCGGTGAAAATCTGGGGGAAAACCGGGGTAGTAGGGTAAATCTGGAAGAAATCCGGCGGAAACCTGGGGAAATTCGGGGAAACCTTGGAGAAATCTTGGTGATACTAGAAGAAATTCGAGAACAATCTTGTGGAAATTCTGGATATCGGGGAAAATATGGAGGGAATCCGGAGGAAATCTGATCAAAATCCGAGGGAAATCTAGAGGAAATCCAGTGAAATTCCATAAAATATCCGGGGAAAATTCTGGGGAAATCCAGGAGAAATCCTGGGGAAATCCGAGGAATATCCGGGGAAATCCGGGGAAATCCGGGGGAAATCTGGCGATAGAAATCTGAGAGAAATCTGGGAGAAGTCATGGGGAAATCCAATGGAAATTCGAAGGAAATCTTGGTTATATCCGGTGGAAATCCGTTGGAAATCTCAAAGGGGATATCCTGGGAAATATGTTGGAAATCCTGATGAATCTTTGGAAATCCTAGGAAAATCGGAGAAAATTTGGGGAAAATCCCGGGGAAATCCTCTGCAAATCTGGCGGAAATCCGCGGAAAATCTAGAAGAAATTCGGGGAAAATCGGTGGGAAATCTGAAGACAATACGGGACAAATCTGGGGGAAATTCGAGCAAAGTTAGGAAAAATCTGGAGGAAATCCTGGGGAAATCCGGGGGAACCTTGAATTTGTTCACTTAATTTGTGGTTTCCCTTTTTATTTGATAAACCGGTGTTTTTATTTTTACTTTATTTAGATCTTCGTTGTTATTCTTTTTCTCAACGATTTTATCCACTTTCAATATATTTCGTTTTTTGTTCATTGGAAAATACACCCAAAATATGTTTTTTTTTAAATCAATACTGTGGTATAAAGTACCTACCGTTCGTTTTTAAGAATTTATATTTTTCTAAGTGCCGAAAGATTAATTTTAATTTTGATAAAGAAACATTTGGAAAACAAAATTATTTTAGCTAGTTAAAATAATTACAAAGTTGAAAATGGGTTAAGGCTACGTTAATAGGCAAAATTGCCGTATTAAGGCTGAAGAGCAACCCGAAGAGGTTCAAGAGCTACCATTATATCCAGAAAAAGCAACGTTTTGGTGTGGTTTATTGGCTGGTGAAATAATCGGTCCATATTTTTTTCAAAAATGGGTCCAGCCGGAACGTATCTGTGAATCTTTTACTGCCTGAAATTGAAGCCGTTATCTCGACGACATTTGGTTCCAACGAGACGGCGCTACTTACCACACAGCCCGTGAAACCGTGGCTTTATTGAGAGGACAATTCGGTGAACAGTTAATTTCACGCTTCAGACCAGTGAAATGTTCACTTATATCATGTGATATCACAATTCTAGATTTTTTCCTTTAGAGATACGTAAAGTCCTAAGTCTACATGGATAAAACTGTTCCGATTGAGAAATTAGAAGCCAACATTACTCGCGTCATTGGCTAAATACCACTCGAAATGCTCGAACGCGTCATCGAAAATTGAAACGTCAGAATGGACCATGTTAGCCGCAGTTACGGGCCACATTTGAAAGAAATAATCTTTAAAAAATAAATGTGTGTATGATAATAAATATTACTCGATAAAATTGAACTTTTAATTTTTGTTTATTTTTGAAAAAGACCTAAAAATAAATCACCGATTATGTGGGACGTCTTTTCATCCCAATGTGTGTATAGAATGTAATCGCCCACAACTCACAAGCAACAAAAAAAACTATAAACTACAAAACAAACCCTAATGAATGGATATATCATTCAACTTATCCATCGAGCAAGGATGTGTTAAAGCAGCGATCAAAAAAATGTCATTATTTATCAACGTTCCACATATTCCACCTGATTTTCCATTACCATCTTATACTGCTTTCTGCGATAACATCCTAGAAATAATCAACAAAGCCAATCCATCCGACACTATTCTATGCCATCAATTAATTGGACATAAGATGATGAAATTGGCGAAATTATACCCATAAATGTGTCTTCGAATATTGAGTACCTGTTCGTAGATATCATGGTCATTTCTAATCTGAGTCAAAGGTCTGATATATTAAAGAATCATTTTCATGGATCATTATCTCCTTTCGTTATCATAACAACGCAGAAGAAACTTGGAAGACATTGCAATAATAGACACTAGTAGAGTGATATACGAGGAGAATAAAATAAAACGTTAAGACGCACGAAAAAAAAAATTAAAGGAGATGCCAAATTGTCGGCAACAATGAAAAACCAGAAATAAATGCACATGTCAGAATTGAAAAATGAAAGCTGAAAAACTGAATAGTGCATGACAAAATATAAGGTGGAACAAGTTGATTACATAGCAGAGCAAAGATTTTTTGGCAAAGCCCCAGTCAAAGAATTCAATACGCACATTGAGAACGACGGTGATTTAATGGCCGAACGGAGAAACGTGACAAGTTAGCAAGAAACAGTGTTAGAATGGAAAAGGAAAATAATCAGCAAGGCGACTATGGCGGTTTTCGACGGGGTGGTTTTGGATTACTAAAATTTTTACGAACCACTCATGGAAATTCTGAGAAGTACACCGCAAAGTTCAATGACGGTGCATATTGGATACAATAAAATTTAACCTAGCAGGAAAGTCGTCCAAGGCAACATATTGAAAACAAACAACAGAAAGAGGTGTTTGTTCGGGACGAACACAATTAAGGTAGAGTAATGTGAAAAATTTTACTACATTAAACTGCAATTTAGCAATTGATGACTGAGTAGTTAAGTTATAATCCAATCCACACAAACTAGTGATATCGACCAAAAAGTCGCTGACTCGCTGTTAGAAAA
Organism: Nephrotoma appendiculata; assembly: GCA_947310385.1. NCBI lineage: Eukaryota > Metazoa > Arthropoda > Insecta > Diptera > Tipulidae > Nephrotoma > Nephrotoma appendiculata. The sequence continues at coordinate 70,763,646 of OX371223.1, forward strand.
GAGTGGTTCAAACTGAAAGAAAAAAGAGTGGTTCAAACTGAGCACTTCCAAGCATTTGTCGGATAAGAATTTAATTTTTTGTCGTTGCATCACGAACTTCTTAGACAAATTTCAAAATACTCGTATGGGGGTAGACGGAATTATTTTGAAATTTCTCTAAGAAGTTAGGAAAGTATTCTTCTACGATACGTGTCGGAATAGAAAACAAACTACTAAATCTCTATGACGTCATTTCGAATAGGTTTTAGATACTCTTTGAACACGAGGAGGCAGTGTCGTGATTATAAAAACAGACATTAAATACGATCTGCAACAAAAACTTGAAAGTGACGAAATACAATTTATTAGCGTGAGCATTAATACCCGAAACCATAAATTAGTGGTAGCTGCAAAATATTGCCCACTTACATGCAACATCAAATATTATGCTTACTTCTTCAAGCAGCTGGGTGAGAAATTCATAATCGGGGGTGACTTCAAGCGAAACATACACATTTTGGATCAAAGCTAATAACAACAAAAGGGATAGAGCTTCATGAAGTAATAATTAAACACAACTGTAACTAGTATTCTTCAGGAAAACGAGCTCTTGGCCCAGCGATTAAAATGAAACACCAGACCAAATTGATTTTTTCATAATAATAAAAGTCCCGATTGATTATATACAAGTGCAGGATGGATTTGACTTCACATCTGGAATTTTTAATCATTTTAAACACCTAGCATTCATCAGAAGAAACATTAGAACAAGAGGTGGAAGAGCTCGTCAAAGATATACAATAAGCAGCGTGGATTAGTACTAATTCAACAAACAAAAAAAAATAACTGCCGAATGTCCAATGGAAATAAAATCACTAGTTAGAGAAGAGAAGTATCCGAAGGGAATGGCAATGTACACGAGACCCAACCGTCAAAAATAGATTAAATAATTAAACACAACGAATACGTACGGCAAAGATCCTGATTATTCATTGTGGAAAGCAAACAAATATTTGAAAACACCAGTTATGCACATACCATCAATCAGAACAAATAATGATCGCCTGACGAAAACTAGAAAAGGCAGAAAGTTTCGCTTAACACTCAATCAACAGAATAAACTGATTGAAAACCATACAACTATCTGGAGGCAAGAAATGCCATTAACTAATGCTAAAGAAATAAAAGAATAAATCAAGAACTATGTGTACCTAAAAAATCACTTGATCACTGTAGAGATTCTTAGATAACTACCTAATAAAGCTATAAATCAGGCATAATTAATGCTTCCTTCAGACTCTGTTATATCCCTCTATCATGGAAATTTGTTCGCCGCCAGGAGTTGTTACTTCCCATCAGTGTGGATGTAGAGGGAATCATTCCACAACTGATCAAGTCCATAGAATAACAAATAGATGGTTTAATATTTAAATTAGAGAAAATTAGACTTAAACAGGAACGAGTTTACTCCAGCATAAAAGAAGCTAAAGCACGAGTACTGCAGGGAAGTGTCTTAGAGTCATTTCTTTTCGTACTGTTTACAAACGACTTACCGAACCTTGATAAATAACCATAAATAATATCCAAGATTGGCTGGCCAAGTGGAGAATTAAAGTAAATGAATAGAACCACTCAATGATCACCACCTATGAATCTCAATGATATTCCTGTACTATATGCAAACCAAGCAAAATATCTTGGTATGAACCTTGCTACAAAGTTACAGTGGAAAGTACACGTCAAAAAGAACGCAGAAGAGCTTCAACTGAAATATAGTATAGAAAAATGCATGCCGCCCGACTAGTTCCAAAAGACTTGAATTTTCTTCAAAAACTCACACACATAAAACATTCATAAAAAGCATTATAACTGGTGATGAGACAGATGGGTTTACGAGTTTGACATGTAAACCAGACAACACAAGCTTCGGAATAGTGCCTTTCAATTGACCCGAAACCGATAAAACCACGTCAAAGTCCATTAAAATTCTAGGTAATTATTGACTGATTATTGATTGATTTCGTTTTCTTTGATTATCGCGATGTTGTGCACTCCGAATTTTTGCCAGAAGGTCAGACGGTAGAAAAAGGCCAGGTTTGAGTAAAAGAAAGAAAACTTTTGTATTTTACATCACGACAACGCACCATCTTAAAAGGCTATCATTGTGATGATTGGGTTACTCGTTGACATAAGTGTATTATTCGGAAGGGACCTACTTTGAAGGTAAAGTAGATATACAATAAATTTGAATGAATAATAAATACTTTATGTTTTATTGACTGACCAATCCACGTTACTTTTTTGACAGAAAGTATATTACATACGTCATAAACGATTCATCTCAGACATGTCACACGGGAAAATCAGTTTTATTTTTATGAGTCATTAGCGGTTCGAACTGACTTTCCTGCTAGGAATATTGTTTTTTTTTCTTTTATCTCCATTTAGGAGCATAGGGCGTCTATTAGACTGGACCATCGAACTCTATTTGGGGCTATTCTCTTTAGTTCCCCCCATGTCTTCTCGAGATGTTTTGCTTCAGTTAGCACCGTTCTTTTCCAGGTCATTGCTGGCCTTCCAACTTTCCTCTTTCCTTGCGGATTCCATTCTAATGACATCCTGGCTATGTCATTTGGTGGCTTTCTCAGCGTGTGTCCTATCCATCTCCATTTCCGTTTCCTAATTTCCTTCTCAATGTCTACTTGGTTTGTTTGTCGCAGTAATTCTTCATTTGTGATCTTGTTCGGCCAGTAGCATTTGATCAATCGCCTAAAGCATTTATTCACAAACACTTGGAGCCTTCTTGTTATTTTCTGGGTATGTTTCCACGTTTCACAGCCATACAACAGTACTGATTTTACACAGGCATTGAACAATCGTATCTTGGTGTTTCTTGACAGGACGGATGCATTCCAGATCTTAAGGAGCATGTTAAACGTGTTTCTTGCCTTGTTGATGCGTTGATTAATGTCCTCTTCCGTTCCACCTGTTCAGTAATACAGTACAGCCAAGGTATACGAATTTTTCGACATATTCTATTGTATCTTGGTTGATGCGAAGTGGTGTACTAATGCTTGTGTTCAGCCGCAGGGCCTTTGTCTTTCTTATGTTTATCTTGAGCCCGACATCTTGTGCTATTTTTGATAACTTCTGTAGCTTTTGCTGCATGTCTGCGAATTTGTGTGTTAGAAGGCATATATCATGCGTAGTCGAGTACATTGAGTTTTCTAATTGGATCCCACTGAACTCCGTTTGGTGATGCGGTATCTAGCTTGCGCATGACATTATCCAGTTCTATGAGGAACAGTAGTGAAGATACTACACATCCTTGTCTAACTCCTCGTGTATTGTAGTATGTGCCACTCTGCTTTCCTTTGTGTTGAACTTTGTTTCCAGCATCCCGGTACATTTCTCGGATAAGTTAGATTATTTTCCTCGAGATGCCTATTTCACAGAGTGCTTTCCAGATTGCGCTTCTATTGATGGAATCGAATGCGCGTTCGAAGTCGACGAAGAGCAGATATAGTGGTGAGTTCCATTCGTTGGATTGTTCGATGATAATTCGGACTGTGTTGATGTGGTCTGTACAGCTTTTTTCTGGTCTGAAACAGCTTGTTCATTTCTTATGTATAGGTTCACAGTTGGTAAGATTCGTTCCAGGATGATCATTGCTAATACTTTCATTGTACTGTTGAGCAGGGAGATGTCTCGCCAGTTTTTGCATTCTCTTAAGTCGCCTTTCTTTGGAATCGTTATGATTAAGCCGTTTTAACATTTTCACGGAATTCTCCCTGTACTCCACACTTCTATTAATAGTGATGTTAGTGCTCCTGCAGTTGCAAATACGTCACCATTGAGTAATTCAGCTGGTATGTTGTCGGTTCCAGCGGCTTTGTTATTTTTCAGCTTCATTGTGGCACTTGTAACTGTTCATCTGGAAGCTCCTCAATTGGTTCGCTATCTATGCAGTTGTTCTCGAAGAACTCTTTCCATCTATTTAGTTGTTGGTCGTCTGTAGTTAGGACTTGTCCATGTGAATCCTTTATTGGTGGTGCATTTGTAAATTTTCCAGTGATCTTTCTTACACATAGATGTAATGCGCATATTTCTATTTGCTGCCGGTGACTCGGCAGTCATGAGAATGTCTTCTGTGTATTTCCTACGATCGCTCCTTGCCATTTTCTCCACTTGTCGAGCTGTATCTTCATATTGTCTTCGAATTTCCGCCGTATTTTGATTGCCTAGTTGTATTTTAAGTTGGCGGCGTTCCTCGATTTTCTTCCACGTTTCATCTCTAACACACGGTTTTCTTGTGTTGTCTTGGTAGCCCAGCACACTTGTAGCAGTTTTTACGTAGGCGTCTTCTATTCCTTCCCATTTTTGATCCATAGTGCTAGTTTCGTTATTCGGTAGATTGATTAGGAGCGTTTCATTGAAGATATTTCTCGTGTCTGTATTTCTCAATCTATTTATGTTGAATTTTCTCCGATTGGTCCTTGTAGTTTTCACAGCGGCTGGTTTGATTTTGTTGGTTGCTATGCTATTACTATAGTTGGTGAACGCTGTGTACATCTGCTCCTCTCATTGCTCTGACATCTTGTAGGGAGGATAGAAACTTATTATTTACCAGCACATGGTCAATTTGATTTCTCGTTGTCATCTGGTGATGTCCAGGTGTATTTATGGATATTCTTGTGTGGGAATTTGCTGCCGCCTATGAATAGTTGATTTGTGACACAATAGTCGATGGGTCTATCTCCGTTGTTGTTCCTTGCAGAATCTAGTGCATGTTTACCCATGATTGGCGCCATTCCGGTGTTGTCAATTCCAATTTTCGCGTTGAAATCTCCTTAGATAATTTTGATGTCATTTCGGTGTGCACTTGATATGGCGGCTTGTAGAATTCATCTTTGATTATGTCATCTGCTTCTTCTTCTGTGGGCGCATAGCATTGTATGATTGTTGTATTTCTGATTTTTGAGTGGAATCGTGCTGTTATTATTCTGCTACTTATTGGTTTTCATTCGAGTAGTGATTTCTTTCCTTTAGCCGTTGTTAGTATACCTACGCCTGGTTCGTGTGTATTCTGCTCTGCCAGAGAACATCATATAGTTTCCTGCGCTGGTTGTTATGTCTCCACTATCCTTTCATCTTACTTCGCTGAGCCCGAGAATTTCCATATTGTATCGTTTCATTTCCTTCTCCACTAACCCTTTTGATGTTTCCGTTAGAGTTTTTATGTTCCAGTTTCCAATTCGTATCCGGGTACGGTAGCCAATGTTCGTTTCTGTTATCATTTGATTTCGGATTAATGAATGATTGGTCCAATGAATCCTAGCCAGGTCCCAGGGCTGCTGAGTAAGGCATAACTGGCATGCCGGGGGGGAGGTTCTCATCTCGTTCCATTTTCGTCCATTTCCATTGTTACTTCTATGATGTTCCCAAACGGTCACCCAACTGTGTACTCCGCCTAGCAAACGTTGCTTGACGTGGTTGGTGTAGTTGTTATGCCTTTAACTGTCTCGTCCACTCGCCCCCCCAGGAATGTAGTTTGCTTGAAGAAAATTTTTCTCTCAAATTCCGCCTTAGCAAATTAATAGTTAATTCATGCAAGTTTTCGATGGCATGAATATTGGAAATATAACCAATATTCATAAAAAAAATGTACTTGATATTTCGTTCTAAACTGCAAGTTTAGTTCAGATTTGTCAACCGTCAATTAGAAATATTTTGGAAATTGATAAATCTTATGTTATTTATCAAATTTTAATTAAGCTGTTCTTTGTTTTGCGCCATCTTTGATCGACTAGTATGAACTAACCATTAATCTAGTTAGTCGGAAATGTAGACAAAAAATCGGCATGAGGCACACAATAATTCCCCCATGTTGTTGTCGCAGTTATATGGCAATGGGATTTTGTAATATGTCTAATATTTTCTAAAAAATCGTTACAAGCCATACAGAAGTATACTTTCCTTAGACAATTTATACATAAAGACATTTTTGTGCCTTGATTATTTATAACGTTGATAATACTAGCAGTTGAGATGTCATACAAAAACGACGGACAAAATCAATTGAGGTCCTCACGCATATTGGAAAATTACAGCTACAAAATGCGAAACCCCTATCGGTACCAAATAAGTGTAAATAGGGATTATGACACCAGCAGCATAAATATTTCTATTAATAAATTAATTATAATTAAAACCATTTAATCAATCATAAAAGCGTATACTAAGTATAAGTATATGGAGGTGCTTAATTAAAAAATATAAATTTTACTTTTTATTTCGCGTATACACTAATTATTTATAGCGCGTTAGATGTAAAAATAAATTAAGAAAATTCATCACAATATGATCAACCCACCTCATTTCAGATTCCTAAATAACGATAATTTTTTATAATGAGCTATGCGTCGTCTTCATGAGATACAAAATTTGTGTGTCATGCACCTTTATATAAATTCATTTATAAAACTTATAAATGTATAGTTATAATTGAAATGATGGCTATCTATCATGTACGCATAAATAAAGGCTCTGGCTGCCAAATTTATCATGATCATAAATGTGTCAAACTAAAATATTAAAACTAAATTTTTTCGATAAACATAAGCTAAGTAAATGTATGTGTAGTGTACTCTTTATAAATAATTGAAGTACATTTGCCAAAAAAGATACCACTTATCACGTTATCGGCACGAATTTCGATTTAGTCTGGATTAGTATTACACGAGGCAAATGCAAAAACAACACATGTGATCGCTCAATGAGCATGAATCTCGCGCCAAGAGGAAACTATTTATCAAATTGGTTTCGTTTGTTGTTTTTTGTTGTTATTGTTGTGTTCTTGAAAAGGTAATCACGTGAAAATTGCGTCCAACGGATGTGGGTTTCGCTTAATTGAATTTTAGGGCACCCACTTCATATTTCCGAAGACAAATTTTGATGTGCAATGCAAAGCCAAAAAAAAAATTCGTATATAAATTTGTACCGATCAACAAATCGAGACTGCGTCTGCATCTCACGGTTACTTTACACTTCGATAAATGTACCACCAATTTAAAAGTAAAAAACAATTTAGCGAGTGAGAAAAAGTGGGTTGAATATATAAACACATCCTACAATTTTTTTCATTTTCGCACACATGAAAATATTGGGAAAATAATCTGTAGATATATTTTGGTACTGAATTAAAATCAATTAAACAATTTTTTTTTTATTTTTTTAGTTTTTGGACAACAGTAGGTAAAACCGAAAAGTTCAGCCGAATTTCCACAGACACACACATAAAATGTAACAAAATTCTCTCAATGAGAGATCTTATAAAATACCGGAAATTTTATAATACACTTATTGTGACGTAAGAGCATATGAGTACAAAAAAATACCTGACGTCTGTCATTCCACAAAATATACATTCTAACTTATTTATTACGAAAATTATTTCTATTACAGGGCAACGAACCAGATAAAAAAATGTTTATCATTCTTAATCTTCTTAATCTCGATAAATATCGAGATTCACGAATTTAGGTGGCGAAATAGTTCCATTCAGCAAAACGAGCTATCCCTCGTAATTAAGCGGCGCGATGTATAAATAGGTTTGCTACGAGGAGTGCCACGAAGTGAAAAGGATTTTAAGGAATTTGAGCCGCTACATCACTCCCTTCCTGGATCGAAAACTCTCTCTCTCTTTCTCTGGCGCTATACATCCCATCAAGGGATTTGGCCGCCTCAAATGAGGTTTCATAATCATAATTTCATTTCGGATAATGAGTGATTAATTCATTGATCCTAAACCAGCCGTGAAATTTTTTCCTTGTCACCGCCGGGAATCGAACCCGGTACCTCCGGTTGCTAGAGCAAGCATGCTGACCACTTTGCCACCGGGGCGGCGGATCGAAAACTGTAGTGTTTTAAATTGAATGTAACCGTTTTTGGAACACTACGTTTTTCGACTGGGTTTACCACAAGTATGCCGTACGCTGGCTTAAACCTGTCGATGCCAATTGTTGTGGATTTTCCATCTACATCCACAACAAATAATTTGCGCAATTTGCGGGTCACTGGATACGGTCCAGAATACGGTGTACTCAATGGACCTCTGACGCTATCCACACGTACGAATACGTGTGAACAGGTTTCCAGATTTTTGGGAATGTACGTTGCCTGTTCAGTTGGATGTCTTGTGTCCGTAGGAACTAAGGCTCTCATGGTAGTACGAAGCTGATTCACGAAATCCGAAGTATTTCCGAAGACGGACGTTCGAATGCCCAATAGGATCGTTGGAAGTTCTGAACTCCAATGGGATGTATTACATCGAGCTGTTAAAGCGGAATTTAGTTCCCTGTGGAACCGTTCGACAAGACCATACGCTTTCGGGTTGAATGCAGTTGTCCGAATGCGATGGGAACCTAGGAGCTTCGTGAGCTTGGTGAACAACGTTGATTCAAATTGTGTTTCTTGGTCTGTCGTGATGAAGAGTGGGACACCATATCTACAGATATAGTCATTGTAGAAGGTCTTGCTTACGGTTTTAGCGGTCATTTCTCGGATTGGATAAGCTTCTGGCCAGCGGGTAAATCGGTCGACTATCGTTAAAAAGTATTGATAGCCATTCGATTGGGGCAGTGGACCAACCAGGTCCATGTGGATGTGTTCAAACCTGCCACTTGGTAGCTCGAATTTACCAAGCTCCGATTTTGTGTGGCGGTGAACTTTGTACTTTTGACATGGGATACAAGATTTCGCCCAATTGGTTGTATCAGTACACATTCTTGGCCAGAAGTATTTTGAAGCAATAAGTTTTCGCGTAGCACGGATGCCGGGGTATGATAAGCCATGTAGACTATCGAAAATTGTCCGTCGCATGTTGAGGGGAACGTAGGGTCGATTTTTACCTGTTGAAGTCTCACACCAAATTTGCTGCTTGTCTGGTAAGTCGATCCGTTGCAGGTTTACGCTTTCGGTGTGCGTGCTGAAATCAATTTCTGCAACTCGTCGTCGCGTTGTTACTGTATAAGTAATTCCTTCGTGTCAAAGGAGAAAACGCTGAGTTCTGTGAGAAGTGTTTCACCAGAACGAGACAAACAGTCGCTCCCCACATTGTGTTTACCTTTGATGTGATGAATGTCGGTAGTTAAATGCGCAATGTAATCGAGATGTCGTAATTGCCGGGGACTGCGTTCTGCCTTTGACGCAATAGCTGTTGTAAGTGGTTTATGGCCGGTAAAAATGGAGAAATTTCGGCCTTCGACGAAATGGCGAAAGTGTTTGATTGCTAAATATACTTATGGACAAAAAAAACGCATATAATTCTTTTTGCTTCATTTATAAGAGGAATTCTTAACGAAATATCTAATGTTAAATAAAAATTAATCGAAAATGAAGGCCGACGATAAACTCTCATCTAACGGTCTGATGATCCAAGGCAAAATCTAGACTCGTCGGAGAAGAAAACATTGGCCCATTGTTCCATTGTCCAGTTTTCATGTTCGAGAGCAAATGTTAAACTAGCTCTGTGGTGTGCTGTAGACATACGGCTGGCCTTCTTGAAGTCAAATTGGATTCCTTGATTCGTCAACGCACGGTCCTTTCACTAATGGGTGCATCTCGGGATCCGATTAGGTCTGATTTGATGCTACGTCCAGTTACGAACCGTTTTCTCAAGCAAGTTAATTTAATATACCTATCCTCAGCGAGTGTTGTACATCGATTTCTCCCACTACCAGCACGACGATGATACTGTCTGCATAGAGGCGGAGGGGAGGAGTATCTGGCTTGCAGCCGCATACATGGACCGACAAACGGCAGTGCCGCCAAATATACTGGGGGCACTTGTCAGTGACGCGGAAAGAAGGAAGGTGGGAGCTATCCTGGGATGTAACGCGCACCATACTATCTGGGGCAGCTCGGACATCAATGATAGAGGTGAGTTATTTTTCCAATTTCTTTTAAGTACTAACCTCACTATTAGTAATATAGGTCAGGAACCCACTTTTATTATTAGCAATAGACAGGAAGTTCTGGATGTTACTCTGGTATCTGAATTTATTTCTCCGGTGATCAGAGAATGGAGGGTGGCGAAGGAGCATTCCTTCTCCGACCATCGATACTTCACTTTTAAACTAAATCTCCAAATTACAAATCCATACGTGTTCAGAAATCCTAGAAGGACAGTATGGCGTGTATATAGGGAGGTATTGGAGGCCATCAATTCATCTCGAGTTCCAGGACTCCCCGACACGGGTAGTGAACTGGACTCAATGGTGGATATTCTTACTAGGGCTTGCAATATCTCTATGAGGGAAGCTTGCCCATTTTCAAAGCTAAGGGGAAAGCGAAAAAATGTTTGGTAGACCTCGGCACTTGCGGAGTGCCGGAAAGCTTGCGGGTCTGCTTTCGATAGAGCGAAAAGATCTAGAGAAATTCAAGACTGGAGCTTCTATAAGCAAGGCCTCAGAGTTTACAAAAGGGAAGTAAGGAAGGCGCAAAGGAAATCGTGGAGGCGCTTCTGTGATATAACGGAAATGGTCTCAGAAACCTTGCGTTTAAGAAAGATTCATTCCACTAGTCCAGTTGTTCCAGACTATCTGATAAAACCGGACGACGAATGGACGGCGTCTAGTGAAGAGACTCTTGATCTTTTGATGGAAACTCACTTCCCTGGTAGTGAGGAAGTGTCAAATACGGAGCATTTGAATAACTGCGGGCCTAGGAATGACTGCGGGTCCATCTGTTACGTACAGAGTATTTTCTGAATACACAGAAGATAAAATGGGCTATTAAAGGGTTTAAGCCTGTTAAGTCAGCTGGCCCGGATGGGATTGTGCCCGCAGAAATTCAGAAGAATTCGAAGGTCTTGCTTCCCTGACTGGAAGTCATCTTCAAAGGGTGTCTGAAGCTGGGGTACATCACGATGAAATAGAGTTAGGCTAGAGTGATCTGCATCCCGAAAGCAGGTAGAAGCTCGCACAGCATCCCTAAGGACTTAAGACCACTATCTCTATCATCCTTTCTGCCGAAAATCATGGAAAGGCTGCTGGACGTCTATATTCGGTCGAGAATTGTACCCTGAAACTGGGCACAATCTCAGCATGCGTACCATAAGGGTAAGTCCGTGGATACGGACTTGAGAAGTCACTGGATTTTCAAGGATTCTCGTTGGTGGTGTTTCTCGATATCGAAGGCGCTTTCAACAACGTGAAGGTGGAGGCAATTAGGGAAGGATTGCTGCCACTTGAGATCAAAGACCTAGTAACCAGGCGGATCGATCACTTGCTTGGAAGCAGAAGGGTCATAGCGAGGATGGGGGAAGTTTCCGTCGAGAGACGGGTCGTTCGAGGAACACCCAGGGAGGTGTCCTCTCTTCCCTTCTTTGGAACATAGTATTCAATGGACTACTACTGGAACTGGAGAGGGAAGGAATGAGTGTGGTTGCTTATGCCGATGACGTAGCGATAGTTGTCTCAAGTATGCACCTGGGTACAATCAGGGATGTGATGCAGAATGCGCTATCAATCACTGCGAGTTGGGCCAGTAGATGTGGATTTTCGGATTAACCCATCTAAAACAGAGCTGGTCCTTTTCACTAAGAAATATAAAATTCTGGCAATGGTTCCACCAAGCCTGAATGGTACTAGACTGGTCCTTACTGAAAAGGCAAGATTCTTAGGGATTCTTCTGGACAGTAAGCTTAGTTGGAAACCAAACACGATAGAAAGAGTTAAGAAGGCTACTGTGGCACTCTACTCTTGTAAAAATGCCATTGGAAGAAAATGGGGTTTGAAACCGGAGCTGGTACATTGGCTTTACACGGCAGTTGTAAGGCCCGTACTGCTGTATGGTAGGCAGCTCTGGAGAAATTAACATACAGGAACATGATGGGGAAGGTGCAGCGGGCAGCCTGTCTGCTCATTAGTGGGGCGCTGAAAACAACCCCCACTACTGCCTTAGAGGTCATGCTGTACCTTCTCCCGTCGGATATCCTTGGCAATCAAATGGCGGTCAATTCGGCCGCCCGGCTATCAGCGACTTTAGGGTGGAAGTGCCTGCAAAAAGGGCACTCATCTATAATCAATTCAGTGAGGCATGACCTGGCGCATTTAGACTATATAACACCCCTGTTGTTTTGGCAAGCTTTTTAAGGTGATTCTCCCCTCTAGGGAGGATTGGAATAGTGGTCTCATTATGGAGACCGGGTCAGCTAAATTCTTCACCGATGGCTCCAAGCTCGATGATAGAGTGGGAGTGGGTGTATTCTGTGCAAAATTAAATGTTAGTTTATCTTTTCGTCTGCCGGAGTACTGCAGTGTGTACCAGGCTGAAGTTTTAGCCATTGAAGAGGTCATGAATTGGTTGAAGAATAATGTAATATCGTTAATTGATATCACTATCTATGTGGACAGTCAGGTGGCCATTCTTTCGCTGGATTCAGTTTCTCTAGCGTCAAGGGTGGCGTTGGATTGTCGCGCATCTCTTAACGAGATGAGTGAATATTTTAATATCCAGTTGGTCTGGGTTCCGGGCCATTCTGACGTTGAGGGAAACTGAAGGGTAGACGAGTTAGCAAGGTACGGTACGACTCTCCAACTGGAACCAGGGAGAAAATGTGTAGGAAGGCCTATGTATATGCTGAAAGCAGCAAGCCATAGGAAGCAGTTGCCTTGACAAATGCTAGGTACATCGCCAGTTCAACTGGCAGAGTAGCGAAGCAAGTATGGCCTGAGCTGATCTTGAATCGCTCCAAGATCTTAATCACACTAACAAAGCGTAATTTAGGTAGAATTGTGAGGATAATTACTGGGCACTGCCGTTTTGGAGAACATGCAAGAAGGCTGGGTCTGGATGCAAATGACTTCTGCAGAAGCTGCATGAACGAGGAGGAGGAGGAGACTCTTGCTCACTTCCCTTGCTCGTGCCCTGCGCTAGCTGGTAGAAGACATGATCACTTGGGAAAATACACTATGGACAGCCTCTGCGACCTCGAAAACTGTAATGTGCGAGATCTTTTACGCTATATTAATAGTACTAAATGGGTTTAAGGGAGTTTATGATGTCGGATCCTGTGGTATCACAATGGGCCATAATTGGCCAAGTGTGCGATAGCAACCACTGAAACCTAAGCTAACCTAACCTTGGTACACACGTCAGTAACCAGGGAGGCGAAATATTAACTGACTATATCCTAACCCATTGTAATTTTGTCGATAAACTCATGTAACCACATAATGTTGACAATCGATAAAATCAATTTCACCTTGACTACTCATTCGTAGCCCATAACCCACTTTGTCGAAAAGAAGCACAATACCGGTATCAGTGCATCGCCCTGAATTTCACACGAATTTTCACGCTCTCTTGCTCGAATGACACAACATACACGATCAAATAAACGTCGCACACAAATACAAAATTGTATAAATATTCACGAAGAAAATCTAAATACATTCACATTTTCCTGATAAAAAAAACGCGAGAAAAACATTTTCCTCCTAAATAAAAATGTCATAAACAAAAATAGCACACACAAATATAAATAAATACACGGTATAATAAGAAAATGGGTAAAAATAATAAGAAAATATAATTGTACAAAATGAAAAATAAGCAAATTTTACCTTCGAAAAATATAAATTTGCGTACACAAATAATAATTATAATAAAATGATAATAAAAGCACAAAATTTATAGAATTTATAATAAATATTTAAAATAACACGTCATAATTAAACTTGTTTCTTTTATTATTAAAAACAAATCGAAAAAAATTTTTTTGTATTGCACGAAACTTTTCTTTATTTTTTTGTAATCACTTTTTGTTAAATTATAATTGAACTAAATATAAATTGATAACACGAAATTATATTAGGTGGTATAACAAAAACTATTAAATAGCTTAAAGTAAATAAAAACAATAAAAAACAATTTAATATTTTAATGTGAATGTCAAAAAAAAGTACAAGAATTTTTTTTTATTTTTGTTCTTCGTCTACATCGCCATATTTGCGATTTGATTGACGTGACTATAAAATGGACACTGAACTGAAAATTTTAGTTTTGTTGTCTTTTTTATGGTAAGGTGTTTTTGCAAGTACTTTTTTTTTAAATAATATGGGTGCGAGGCTGCTCCTAAAAAAATGTTTGTCCTGCTATTTATTATTATATTTCTTATTGCAATTTAAACACGAATCATGTACAAAATTGCTGCAAAATTGTTCGCGAGTTACCATAAAAAGTTGACAGACAAAACATTTTTTTTGCTTCAATTTAAGTCTAACTCACACATACGTGACACGGTGTAATGACTTCCGGATTTTAACGGATCTTAGTTAAATCGGAATTATTTTTGAAAAAAACATTATAATTTGATAACATATCCCTTTCGAGTTCAAGAAAAAAAAAATTTTTGGTTCAATTTCAGTTCAATATACACAATTGTGTATGTAAATAATCATAGGTTGTAATGTCTTCCGTATTTTAACGGATCTTAGTTAAATCGGAATTCTATTTGGAAACAGCATAATAATAAGTTAACAAATTAATTATATAACATATAATTTATTTGTTCTTGTTAACATATTAATTATTTTATCATTATTATAGTTACTATTATTTTTCGGACGAAAACAAAATTAAGTGGTTTACACAAATGTGTACACTGGTCTTCATCAATTACCACCTAATTCTATGTTTGACATCTTCGTTTGTTGTAATCGAAATTTACATACACAATTGTGTATGCGGGTCAGGAAAGGGATATAGAAAAATTTAACATATTATTGATTTGTTTTTGATAACGTAGTTGTAGTGTTATTTTTCGGACGACGTCGTAACTGATCAACATGACGTCTCATTGATTGGCCTTGTTCGGTCTCTATATCATATGAAACAGGACCAGTTGTTCTGGTAATGGAAGTCGGTATCCATTTTGGTCCCCGACGAATAGTTTCTTGCCTTAACTGTGGAACCCTCAGACAGTTTTCGTGGTTGGTCGACCACTGGTTTAGTCTTGTGAATGTAAATATTGTCAGGATGAAGATGATCGAGTTCAGTGGGTGATCTGCCAGTTGCAGTTGATGGCGTTGCAGCATGGTGGTGCAGGAAGTTCGTCAAATGATGTTGGATATCGCCAGAACTCTCTTTCTTCAGGAAATCTTTTGTTGCTTTGACCATTACCTCCGCCTGCTCATTTGAACGTGGATGCCAGGGAGACACGTACACTGAACAAATACCATTCGTATCACAGAACTGCCGGAATTCTGCGGAATCGAACGCTGTATCGTTGCCACTCACTATTGTCTCTGGAATTCCATGAGTGGTAAATGTCTTGCGTAGTTTGGGCTACCACACGTAATTTCTCGCGAGTGCCTTCATTCTCACAATACTTGGATGAGCCGCATGTAGAGCGGTCAAAATTTGTGCACGGTGGCATGGTGGAATTATTATACGGTAACCCCAAAGGAGGCATCCTTTGAGTATGCTCACTTCAGCACGACGAACCCAAAATGGCTGGAATTGTTCAATGGGTTTACACACTGGCCATCCATTCAGTGTCCACTGAAGAATTTGCGAGAGAATCGGGTCTTTGGTTGTCGAAGCGGCAATGTCATCGGCATGAACGGTAGGCTTGGACCGTATCTATAAGCAGCACTTCTTCTTCCTCTGTGGCGATCGAACTGCCCGGAACTGGAAGTCTACTAAGACCGTCAGCATTCCCCACATTCTTCCCGGCACGGTAGACGAGTTTGAAAGTGTATGCGTTGAGGAAAATATTCCAACGAATCATTCTTGGCGATAGAATCTGTGGAGTTCGAACATCTGTGGTAAAACGTCCAAGTAGCGGGTTATGGTCCGTCACAATAACGAACTCACGACCGTAGAGAAAATCATGGATCTTCTTAACTCCTGCAACAATAGCCAGAGCCTCGCGATCACCTTATCTGTATCGTCGTTCCGTTTCGGTCATCATTCTCGAGTGGTAAGCTATGAGACGCTCTTTCGTTCCCACTTGATGTGACAGAATGACGCCAATTCCGTAGGGGGGAACGCTTCACATACTAGCAACAACGGGTATGTCTCACTAAATGGCATTAGGAAGTTACTGGACATAAATTCATCTTTAAGTGCATCGAAACAGCACTGCTCGATAGGTCCCCATCTCCAGAGGACATTCTGGTGAATCAACTGGTGCAAAGGTGCAGCAAAGGTTGTCTTGAATGCATGAATGATAAAAATTAATTAAGCTTAGGAAAGCTTGAAGCTGTCACTTATCCGTTGGTAGTGGGGTGCTTCAAATGGTGTCAATTTTCTATTTTACCGACCAACTGGCACAGTGGTTAAAGCTTAGGCGTTTGGATCGGGAGGTACCGGGTTCAAATCCCGATATGGGTAAGAAGCAAAGTGAAATCGTATCAACAAATTTCGGTCTGTGGTGAAATGTAACACATCTATGACTCCCTGTCGGTATGCAAAACCAATGGGCCGACCCATCTTTCATGCTTGTATAGGCTGGTTGGTAGCTTGCAATGTACAGATGGTTTTAAATCGGTTATATAGCCATACGTCCTCGAGTTGGCCGAGAGGCGTAAAGTAAGGACGTAAAAAACATAAAAAAAAAATCTGTTGCATTGGGTGTAGACCTTCGGAATCGATTCTATACCCGAGAAAGTCGGTAGATGAACAACCAATTTGACATTTGTCTTGTTTCAGACGGATACCAGCCTGACTAAATCGTTGGAAAATGTCAATCAACTTCTGGCGCAAGTCGTTGTCGCACGATGCGATGGCGATGGTATCGTCGAAATACGGTATAACTCCTTGAATCCCTCGAAGTAGATTCTCCATGAAGTTTTGAAAAATTTCTGGTGCGGTGCTAATACCAAATTGGAGTCGGTTAACTTTGTGTGTAGTAATTGTTTGTACTAGCGCAGATGTATCGTCACAATGAGCTGTTGGTACGCCTTAGCGAGGTGGAGTTTTGCAAACACGGAACCATTTGGTATCGTCGACAATAGGTGATTTGCTGATGGAAAAGGGAAACAATGTGGTGTGAGAACTTTATTCACTGTTGATTTATAATTCACCGCAAATTCTCACGCTGCCATCGGACTTCGGAACAGGAACTATAGGCGTAGCCCAATTGCTGTATTCTAAAGGCTCCAAAATTCCCTGATGAATTAGTTTATCTAACTTTACTTCAACTGCTCGCATGGCAATAGGAATTTTCCGTGCTGGCTAACGAATCGGAATGGCTTTTGGATCCAATTGTAGAACAAGAGAAGGCCCACTGTACGAACCCAGCTCAGGTGAAGATAGGTGACTATATGTCACCAGTATATCGGAAAAAGCTGTCTCTATGCCTGAATGTACTCCTTGAATGGAAATCCCTAAAGGCTCGAACCAATCAACGCCAAGAACACTGGTTTTGTTCCCGGTGGTGATGTATAATGGAGACTGGAAACTGGTTTACCGTTGTACTGTACATCTATGTCCAAACATACCAAAATGTCGATTGGATTCCGTTGGAAATCAACCAGTTTCAAATTTGCCTTACGAAGTGGTGGTGATTTCGGAAAAACTCTTTTGAATGTTATCTCGGATATGATCGTATGTCTCGAGCCCGAGTCCACTTCAAAATGACACGGAAAATGGATATGTTGACGGTAGCAGATGTATTAACAGCAGTAGTACGGTATCGGCAGGTGGATCGATCATGGTCCTTCCCGCAGCTGAAACATCCTTGTGATTTTGACGGTTTGTTTTGTTGATTAATTTTGGCCAGAGCTACATGATGTTTAGGCATAATTTGCTTCACTTACTGTGCTTCAACAATAACCTGTTGATTCTTCTTAGAAGTTAAAGATAAAGTTTCCATGATTTAATTTATCACTAAATCACTTACCCTTTTTGATACTATAAGGTTTTCTAGCAACACAAAAGTACCGCCCCGCATAGTGTAAGAAATGTGTCCCGCTTTAATTGTGCATCTTCAATTTTATTGGCCTCACAAAACAATTCAAAACGTCTTGAATATGTGCCGCATTCAGTTGGCTTCGTTGTATCGAAATTTTCAATATTTCCTATTCCGCAAGCAAATACATTCAGCACCAACTAATTATTTTACAAATTTTAATCCAGTTCGTCGCGTGTTAATCATCGGAGTTCTAGGTATCGTTTGTATCGGCATTCACAAAATTAATTAATCATCGAAGAGTACGGTCACTATCCAACCAAACACTCATAGAACCGACTATGGAAACAAAGATTATAATATTCTATGTGATGTGAATTTAAACGGTACTGTTTCCGACTACAATAATAATAAGCACACACAAAATTAACCTTTGTTTGCTTCACAATAAGCCGGTGGTTCACTTCGGAGCATAACAATATGTCCAGGGTGTAGAATCGTTGGCTGTTTTCGACTTTTGTTGAACTGGCGTTGTTGGGTTTCCCGATTACGTTCTAACAACTCTGCCACTTCAACATCGTCCGTCTCAATTTGTAACTCCTTATTTACTCTTCGATTTCGTCGGTCAATGGATTGTCATTTGTCATTCTGAAGGAGTGACGAAAAACAAGTTCTGCCAGTGTCTTTTTGGTTACAATATGCACACTACCATTGATGGCCATTTGTACTTCGTACAACTTTTCATCCCAATCGTCGCATTCGATTCCAGTGCTCACTATTGCTAATTTTTCCGTTATTGCCCGGTTGACTCTCTCCACTTGACCATTGGCTCGAAGACAACCACTCGCCACCATCACATGTCGAATGAATTGATTTTCGCAGAACTCTTGAAAAGATTTGGATTGAAATGCAGTTCCTGGTCAAGTAACTAGCTTCTTTGGTTTGCCGTAATTTGAAATAAACAGTTTAAAAACTTCTAGCGTTTCATCCGTGGAAACATCTGGCCGCGCTCCTATTTTTCTAACGTCATCACTATAGCTAATGCCTCCTGATCAATTGCTGAATACTTCGCTTCATCTTTGAAAGTCTTTCAGCTGTAGTACATCACCGGTCTTAACGTGTGATCCTCTTGCTCCTGGTACAATACTGTTCCCAACCCAACTGCACTAGCATCCGTATATACCTCACAGTTTGTTCTTGGATTATGTATGGCTAAAATAGGCTTATTTAGCAAGAGTCTAATTTTCTGGAAAGCTATAGTTTGTTCCTCGCCCCATTAAAACCTGATATCCTCTTTCAACAGTTCGGTAACAGGCCTGGTTAATGTTGCAAATCCTCTGATGAATTGCCTAAAATAGTTACATAGCCTCACGAAACTTTGCTCGTCCCTTACGCATGTTGGTACAGGAAAATGCTCCACGTTCACCAACTTCCTCTTGCCCGGTTCAATGCCGTCACATGAGATTTCGAATCCCAAATACTCTTTTTTACTTGAAAAGAATATACATTTCTTTAAATTCAAGGTTACACCTACGCTTGCAATCAACCCTAGAATTGTCTCCAAATTTTCCATTCCTTCGGCAATAGTAGTTGCTGGGATTATGACATCGTCCAGATATGCCATGGCTATGGTATATCGAAAATTTCCTAATACACGGTTTATCAGTCTTTGAAACACTGCGGGGCATTACAAAGCCCGAAAGGCATTCTCTTAAATTGGTAATGCCCATCCGGTGTCACGAAAGCAGTTTTATATCTCGAACCTACTGCTACCGGTACTTGGTAATACCCACTCGCTTAATCGAGGCTTGTAAAGTAAACTTTGCCATGTAGTCGATCCAGCTGGTCGTCTATTAACGGCAAAAGGAAGTGATCTTTAACCGTTTTGGAATTCAGCTGTCGGTAATCTATACACATACGTATATCCCCGAAATGCTGTTTTCGATTATATCGGCATCTTTTAATTCCTTGACCAAATCTTTAACTTTGTTATGTTCTGACTGAGCCAACCTATACGGTCTGTAATAAATCGGCACATCATCTTTCAGCGCAATATCCATTTTGGCCATACTCGTCTTTCCAATCTGGGTCATAGCTAAAGCCATTGATTTCCTATGCTTGTTCAGCATTTCTGTCAAATAATCTGCCTCTTCACCCTCCAACTCGGTGTTTATCTGTTCTTCTTTTATAACCGACCCTGCATCGTTGCATTTATTTACTACTTCACCCCTAGCTATTGTTTGGTTTCTCTTGACCATCATGTTTCCGCCCGACAAGTTTAATACAGGTACCCTTTCATTACCCTCTTCGTCCAATCTAATCAAACATCGCGGAATAATGTCACCTGTTACCCGTATACTTCCTTCGACACATAGTTCCTTGTCCACAATAACTGCGTGAACGTTCATACAACCAATATAATTATCTGGTATGACTGATACTTCAGTTGACACAAGTGTATATTTATCTGGAGGAGTATGTTCGGTGATAATGTCTTCTCTTTCTATTGTTAATCCGCTTGAGCCACTGATATTGTAAGATTCCCGATGAAACTACCTATCGGAATCACCACTCCTGCTCCATATCCGATTACGCTCTTTTCCGCCATTGTTTTATTCCATTTTATATTTAATTGGTCTGCACTGCTTTTCCGAATTAATGTCACACTGCTTCCCATATCAACGTAGCAGTTGATCTCCAACCCATTCAACTGGCCAATCTTAAAATATTTCGCGTGACTATTTTAACTATTAGTATGCATAACCTGACTTTTCCCTCCCAATCTTTTGTCATCTCGACTGGTATTTGTAGGAGATGTATTCCTTGTACCGCTTCTTGTTGGACATTCCCTTGCCAAAAGGCCTTCATTATGGCAAACAAAACAGGTGATTTTCTTTTTATTAGGGCACTGATTCGATATTTGCCCCTTTTCTCGACATTTAAAACGTACAACAATTTTAGAATTTTTAATTTCATCTTTGGCATTTTTTGAATAGTGCCACGATTGAGATTTCCGTCGATATACTCATCTGCTTTGATTAACTCAGTTAACAGCACTACTGGTGTTTCATAATTAGATAACGGACCTAAATAATCCCGGAACCGATATTTTATGAGCAGCCAGGATTTCAGTTAGCATATTGTTTGCTTGCTACCCAAACGAGTAACTACCCCATTCTGTTTCAATAAAAGGACCGAAGACCTATGGTGGCCTTACACTGCCCACTAAACAATCAACAGTGACCTTTGACCAGTAATCTTAATTTAGTCGCAATAACCAATCACTATTAACTACTTAACTGTTTTCCAGATAAAAGCTGGAAAACTTGGCAACAGAAATTTTGAATTTTTATCGATCGAATTATGAAAAACCGGAACGAAATTATAAAATCTGTGCGAGTGGTGAATCAAACCTAGTTAATAATAAAAGAGAGAATTATGTCTTGGGAATGATAAGGAGTGACGTTTATTTGTGCAAGCCCTGGAAAAGTCAGAAACATTATTGTCTGGTTCGGAATGTCCAGTTTCTGGCAATGCTATTGAATAAACTTGATTTTGCTGTATGTTAATAACGATAGTCAGATTAACTTTATTAATGCCCAGTTTCAGATAAAATCAGTTACTTGTGCTTAGATGGCGCAAATAAAATTATGCAGAAACTTGTCATTTTATAGCCTATGAATTTTTCCGTAACCGCTCCAATTCTGAACATCCTCAATTTTTAGTTCCGTACTTCCGCATAAACCTGAAACTCACACTCCAATTGGATTCGGCCACTAAAAATTATACTATAAAATGTCCGATCCATTTTTACAAAAACAGAGTCTAGCGATTTGACGTTTCGAGTTGTCATTTTGACAGTTTCAAAGTTCTTGTGTGTGCGAGAGTTTATAAAAAACTCGAGCTTGTCCAAAATATAAGTTTTCTAGAATTTTTAATTTAAATAAAATGTCCGAAATACTAGGCCCTCTTAATTTACTCACAACCGATAGTGAAAGTGATCGAATGACACGAGCTACGTTAGATAAATCCATTCCTTGTATGGTGTGTAATGAACATTTTCAATTTCCTCCGGGGAAGGATGAGCTGCTGGGCCATTTATTTATGCAACATCGAATTGTAATCTCGGATGTTGATGACATCGCGCTACTGGATGAATATATCGTGTATTGGAGTAAGAAATTTAACGGTGAGTTTACATTTGGTACTTTTGTAAACCCAGTATTGATATGTCGTCGGATGCTCGGTTTCAGATAACAACATAGCCGAGTTCTGTACCACCCTCTTGTTGGACACGATGCCGGACGGGACTAAATCGAAAGACGAAAAATACTACCTTTTGGCAGAGGTGTTACCCGAAGATTATGAAATTAGATTTAATCTGCACACGCGCCGATTAGAAACAGTTCTTGAGCGCCATACATTCGAGCGAACTGACGAAAATTTCAAGCGTGACTGTCTCTATTGTCGTGATGTAATAGAACCGGCAACCCGTTACAATTATCTGGATCATTTGTACAACAAACATTTTTTGTATATTGGCCGACCAACAAATTTGATCTACATCGACGAGCTGATCGATGTGATCGAGGAAAATATGAAACAATTGATTTGCCTGTTTTGCGAGAAAATATTTAAGGATCGAATCACACTGAAGGAGCACATGAGAAAAAAAGGCCACAAGAAAATAAATCCGGAAAATAAAAAGTACGATAAATATTTTCTGGTTAATTACAAGAATTTTAAACTCAAGTACGATAGTCTCAAAAACCAAAGGCCCGTCGACATGCAACTCAAGGCGAAGCAACAAAAAACGCAGCGTGAACAAAACGATCGTGCAGAGTCGACGGATCGCATATTCAAAAATAAAAAATCCGATGATGATTCCGATTCAGATTGGTCCGACTGGGAGGAAGACAAACAATTAATTCAATGTCTCGTGTGCTCCGAGAAAAATACCGATTATCAAGAAATTCGCAGTCATATGGTAGCCGCCCATAAATTCGATTTTGCCACCTTAATCGAACGTCGCAATTTTTACCAAAAAATCAAAATTGTAAACTATATTCGGCGCCAAATCCATTTGAATGCGTGCACCGGGTGCGATACTAAATTTACCGAGCCCGATAAATTGAAGGACCATTTCGATGAGAATCCCGTGCATCTAAATGCGATCGATAAGTCAAGATGGGATCATCCGGAATTTTTCTTTCCCACGTACGAAGATGATATTTTGTTATGCTATTTGGAAGAGAATATCGATGATGATGGGGATTTAATACTTGGCGATAGTGGGGCGGAGGATAGCGGGGTTGTGGTGTATTCAGAAGATACCAATGTGCTTCCAAATCTAGAGGCGGAGAAATTATCACTAGAGAATTTTAAATTAATTGAATAAACTGAATTATTTATTTGAATTTCAGTATTTTGGTTTAAATAAGAAAGTGTTTTCAAATTTTCGTAAAAGACAGGTAAATTTCCATACTCAGAAGCATCGTAGTCATATAATATATTAAACAATTGTGACATATTTCAGGGTAATTTTTTCCTCTGTATCATCCATTCCAATGACGCTGATTCGTTGTACCCTTGCGCGTTGTAATGCTTGCAATCCTTCAATTAACGTTAAGGCCATAGCGGCTCGCGCTCTACACTAGTTTTTCCAGTTTTTTCCTCGGTGAGCCAATGGGCTGGATTAAGGTGTTACGCGACCCGTGCTGGTGGGCGGCTAGACTAAACGGAGCTTTCTGGATACCTGGCGACCTCCAGTTCTATTTAGCCTTGCTTGCCTACACGAATCTCTGCGCAGGTTGATCTATATTTCTCCGATACTCTTGGGAGAAACATGGAAAAAAGAAAACAAAATTAAAGGGGCCGGCACCCTTCAAAAACCGGAAGAAGGGAGCAACTCTAATCGTGAAGGTTTGGCTTTATCATCAGGGGCAAGGTTAAGTGACACCTTGGCATCGAAGCCAGGTGGAAGCGGAACCGCCAAAGGAAATAAGGGGGGATTGAGAGAGATCCCTCCGGCAAAGCGTCGATACGGCGTTCAAAATTCGGCGGCGTTCAAAATTTTATAAAAACTGGTTGCGACCCCTGAGGGGCAGTTTACAGTAGAACAACGAGGATCTGTGGCATGGGCTAAAAAAAATGTCTGCTGTGATAGTTCGGAAAGGGCCCTTGTGTCTAAAAGACAGAGGTCCCAGGAAGAGCTGGAAACGGGCGACAATAAGCGAGCCAAGGTGCAAGCAGACAAGACGTCGGGTGCTCCTAGGGATCAAAAACAAGCTATTCAGTGATATCCTACAGGAGCACGTGTTGGTGCTAGCCGTCATTGACAGACGTCAGGAAGATGGGAGCATCACGTCAGAGAAGTGGAGGGTAGTGTTTAATGCACTAAACTCCATTTTTCTGCGGATCTGAGAGAAAATCCGGGATCCCCCCGTCCTACAGAGATGCGGGATGGTACCAGGGGCGCGTGAAGTTGACTGCGTGCTCGGATCAGAGATCACTCGACCTTTATAAAAGGGCAGTGGCCGTAGTAGGCGAGGTGTGACAGGGCGCGAGGCTTGAGCCAGACTGCAGTGAGGAAATCGCGTGCAGGTCGAGGGCGCGTGTTTCGCTACCAACCGAGCCGGATAAACCAGTAAGAGATCCTCGAGATCATTCGGACCAGCAATCCCGATCTTCCAACGGAAGACTGGAGGATTGTAAAGTGAGAGGAAGCTTAGGGAGGCTTTGGATTGGCAATTATGCTGATCAATAAAGAATCCCTGGCTTCCCTGGCAAAATTAAAGGGAGTGATCAACTTCGGTTTCGGGTCGATCACTCTTAAAATATATAAAAAGGACGAGGCCGATGCGACTGCGAAAGACCAGCCTGGGGGTGACGGCGAACGGACCCAGCAGGAGACGGCCAGGAGAGTGATGCTTCGGACGTGAGGAGCATAGTTAGGGGAGGTAGCCTCTTCTCTCTGGAGCCTGGTGGGGACATCCTGTCAGGCTCTCGACGAGAGGAAGATAGCGTCCGGAACAACGAGACAGATGGCACTATCCCGATGCAGGGAGTGCAGGAGGAGGTGAGTAAGGTCGACTACAATGGTTAGCATTGTACAAATAAACCTACATCACTCGAAGGCTATCTCGGCAGCTCTCGTGCTCACACTGACTAAGTCAAATGAGGTCTTGGTGCTAATCCAAGAACCTTGGATTAACAATAATAGGATCTGTGGCCTCAGAATGAAAGGGTATAATTTACTATACTCAAGCAACTCTGAGAAGATCAGATCGTGTATCTTAGCGAAAAATAATTTAATATTTTTCTTCTTCCACAATTTAGTAGCGGAGAAGTTCCAGCGGTGATTGCTGAGGTTGGCTGTGAAAAACTATGGTTAACCTCAGTCTATATGGATTGCGAGAAGGAGGTTCCACCGGATAACCAGGGGGAACTGATCCGGGAAGGTGATCAAAGAAGGGTAGCTGTGATACTCGGATGTGATGCAAAC
The DNA here is from genome assembly GCA_947310385.1 of Nephrotoma appendiculata. Lineage (NCBI taxonomy): Eukaryota > Metazoa > Arthropoda > Insecta > Diptera > Tipulidae > Nephrotoma > Nephrotoma appendiculata. The sequence continues at coordinate 70,789,049 of OX371223.1, forward strand.
GCGCTTCACACAATATGGGGAAGCACAGACATCAATGAGAGGGGTGAGTTATTTTTTGATTATTTATTAAATGCCAACCTTTTAGTTTGCAATATTGGACGAGAACCGACATTTATTGTTAAAAATCGACAGTAGGTTTTAGATGTCACCTTTGTGTCAGAAACGATCTTTCATATGATCAGTGGGTGGAGAGTGGCGGAGGAGCACTCATTCTCTGATCATCGATATGTAACATATAACCTCGACATTTAACCTATTTCCCGGAAATCCTTCAGGAATCCCAGAAGGTCCCTGGACCTCCGGTGACGGTAGAAAAATTGGACTGCATGACTGATATTATCACAAAAGCATGTAATCGTTCATTTAATGCTGCGTGTCTCCTAATAAAGCCTAGGGACAGGCGGAAACCGATATGGTGGACCAAGGAGTTGGAAACATATCGGAGAGTGTGTAGGACAGCTTATAATAAAGCTAAGAACACAAGGGAGGTTCGGGATTGGGACTCCTATAAGGAGGACCTAAGAAAGTACAAAAAAGAGTTAAGGAAGGCACAAAGGGGGTCTTAGAGACTCTTCTGTTGTAGGATGGAAGAGGTCTCTGAGACTTCTCACCTTAGGAAAATTCTAGCTACTAACCCAACCAGTCCTAGTTATTTAATTAGATCAGATGGGGGAGGCTACCATTAGAAGGCGGGTGGTTAGAGGAACCCCGCAAGGAGGTGTAATGACCCCCTTTCTTTGGAGTGTTGTGATGAATGGATTGCTCTTGGAACTGGAGAGAGAGGGGACAGGGGTTGTAGCGTATGCGGATGATGTAGCGATAGCTGTCTCAGGCAAATATCTGAATACGATTAGGGATGTTATGCAGAATGCAATCCTGATCGTTACGAAATGGGTCGGCAAATGTGGATTAGGGATCAACCCCTCCAAGACAGAGCTGGTACTATTTACTAAGAAACATAAAATTCCGGTAGTTAGTCCTCCTACCGTGGACGGCATTAAACTGGCTTTTGCTGACAGCGAGATTTTTGGGCATACTCTTGGCCAATAAGCTCAGGTGGAATCCTAATATTGTAGAAAGGGTGAATAAGGCTAATGTAGCCATTTACTCGTGTAGGAACGCCATAGGTAAGAGATGGGGTTTGAAACCAGAGCTAGTACACTGGCGCTATATCGCTGTGGTAAGGCCTGTGCTGATGTACGGGGTGGGCATATGGCGGCCAGCTCTGGAAAAGGTAACTTATATAAGGATGTTGGAGAAGGTGCAAAGAACAGCCTGTATGCTTATAAGCGGGCGCTTAGGACAACACTAAACACGTGCTTTAGAGGTTATGTTCCACCTTATTCTAATCGAATTTTTTGGTAAACAGATGGCAGCCAATGTGGCTACGAGGCTCTCGGCAGTCTGTCAGTAGAAGTGTCTTCAGGCGGGACACTCGACGATAGTTAGACCACTAGGGGAAGAACTAGTGAATCTAGATTATATTAAACCAACGTTGTGCTTCGATAAAGGTTTCCGGATCATCTGTCCTTCGAGAGAATCCTGGAGGAGTGGATCAATACTGGAAAAAGAGGCACTGAAATCTTTACGGACGGTTCTAAGCTAGACGGCAAGGTAGGAGCCGGAGTCTTCTGTGAGAAGCTCAATGTTAATATTTCTGTTCTGCTCCCTGACTACTGCAGCATGTACCAGGCTGAAGTGGTGGCGATAGGAGAAGTCGTGACATGGTTGAAGCATAACGTGGTATCCGTTAGGGATATCGCGATTTATGTGGACAGTCAAGCGGCACTCAGATCACTAGAGGCGGTTTCTCTGAAGTCACGGGTGGCGCTGGATTGCCGATCATCTCTTATGAGCGAGTATTTCAGTATCCAGATAATCGGGGTCCCTGGGCACTTGGACGTCACGGATAACTGCAGAGCAGACGAACTGGCTAGGTACGGTACGACTATGTGGATGTAACCGGAAAGGGCAGGTCTTGGGAGGCCTAGACACAGATGAGAGGTGGACCAACACTCTCACGTGTAGGGTAGCAAAACAGGTTTGGCCAAAACTTGACCTGCGGCGATCTAAGGCACTAGTATTTCTGGGAAAACGAGCGTTAGGATTGGTCGTAGAGATACTGACAGGACACTGCCTTTTTGGGGAACATGCGAGTAGGCTGGGTCTAGAGACGAATGACTTTTGTAGAAGTTTTATGGACGAAGTGGAGGAAGAGACGTTAGATCACTTCCTATGCTCGTGTCCGGCACTGACATACAAAAGACATAAGTACTTGGGTGTGTACGATATGGACAGCCTGTCTGAACTCGCGGACTATGGAGTGCGGAATATTTTACGCTACATAAGTAGCTCTGGATGGTTTCAGCGGGAGTAAGGAGAGGTTGGATCCTGTGGTATCACAATGGGCCATTATTGGCCTACGTGTGCGTTAGCAGCCACTAAACAAACTAATCAAAGTTATTATTCCTTGTATTGATTTATTGTTCAACACGAATTCAATTGAACGGTAGATGTATTTTACTTTCAATATAGTATCTTGTAGGGGTATTTTAATTTGTCTTCATTTTTCGAATGAAATTTAGCAAACGGTAATTTCTTCGGTTTAGTTGTCTTTAGAAAATACTATATGTGGAGATTTACTTTTTAATAAGATCTAATTTGAAATTATAAGGTTTCTTCAAAGTGAAATTTTATAATTGATTTCTCACACTAATTAAAAGTAGAACCAAAATACTGCCATAACCTGTTAAAAAACGATGGAGCGAGGGTGGAAAGACTTCGTTGAGCGAACAATTCTAAAAAAATTTATGGAAAAGAATTTTCACTAGAATTTTTTGATTTTCTGCGGTCATATATATTGGCCAAAAACAGAAAATAAATTAATTGGCTGCAGAAAATTAAAAAATTGTATTGAATCTTCTAGTTCATAAATTTTTCCCAAAATTTCCAAATAGTAGCCAACATGGCCTAAGCTACTAGAAAAACATCCGAAATTATTGGTTACTACTGGAAGTTTTTGAGATATTGGCCAAGACTGAAAATAACTTATAAGGCCGCAAAAAATTCTAGTGAAATTCTAATCCATACATTTTTTCCGAATTGTTCCTGTATATGCAATGCAAAGTTTTCAAAATTTAATTAAGAAATAGTCGAGTTTCCTTCAGGTTAAAATTTATTTATCTCGTGTAAAACGTACAGATACCATTTTTCATAAGGACTGGTTATGAAATGGCCAGTTCAGTCCAGCACGAACCAATCCTAGAATTTTGTCCAAAACTTACTTTAAAATCCTTGATCAATACTATCCAAGTTTCATTGTAATTCGTTAAGAAATGGCGGAAAGACGGAATATTGTTAAATTTCAAGATTTCATATACCGAGTCAGCTATCTTAATGCCAAATCTCGGAGTTTTGCTACTTGCAAGCGGACTATTCTGTGTAGAAATGTGATGACATTGCACAGCACTTTTGTATGCGTTACAAGAAACGCGATCTAATTGGTGATCATGTGGTTTATCATTATTTGGACAAGCCCTGAGAACCGCCGGTACTGGGCATCCGATTCTCTGATCCGGTACACCTGAATTTGTTTCAGCAGCCCACACTCGCAATAATCGACCAAATTAATCGAATAATAGTGGAACCTATGCAGGAAGGTAATTCAATGCATTATGATTAATTTTTGGGTGGTTTGGGCTGATGTTATAAATTCTGGGGTACCAATTTCTTGTACAGGAAAGTAATTCGACACATTATGATTGATTTTTAAGAGTGTGGGCTGACAAATTTGTAATTAGTTTGTAAAAAATTCGAGTACCATTTTTATTAGATTGTGATGCAAGTGGTGGTGCAGCATTAAGGTCATCCGTTTTTGAAGTGTAGAAAGCGAGAAGTGATCGGATTTAACAATCCAGCAATATTAATTTATATAAGGACAACTTTTGACCATTCCAACTTTTAAAGAAGAGAAGATCGCTGAAACTGTACACTTGGGATAAGAACCATCCACCATTAAACAATTGAGTTTCTAAAGGACTCAAAAAACTCGACCAGTTAACAGCCTGGAATTAATGTGGTAGCGCGCGTCTAACCGTCCTTTAAAAATATCAATATCGTATTTTCTTATTATTTCGACCTTGGAAAATTCTTTCAATTTTCCGATTACAACTCGTACCATGTAGTGCAAGAGAAACTATATGGAAAATACGGAAAAAAGTCAACTATGATCTGACCTAGAAAATATGTATACAGAGAGAGCATCAGGTAATCAAAATTTATTGCATTTAATTTCTAAAACTATATTTCTTTATTAAATTCTTTTGTTCTTTATATTATCAGTATTACCTGTACTCATTGTACATAGATATACCGCCCATATATACTCTCGTGTACAAGTCAGCTTTCCACTACAGAAAGAAAAGTAAGATGTCGATTAAGTCGATTAAATCTACGGTCTAGTTCTCGTAAAAGATAATTGCAATTTGAAATTTTAATTGTCTCGAAATTGCAAAAATCTAATTGTATTTTCGTTGTATGTCAAGTGGTGCAATTCTGATGCTTATAGTGGGAGTAATATCAAGATATCAGAAATCGTTAAGCATTAGGAAGACAAATCGGTATGCAGGATAAAGAATTTTGATAGAAAATTAAAGTCGAACAATGACATTAAGAATGAAAAATAGAAATTTTCCATAGAACGGCGAATAATACCATGCCCAAAGCGATAAAAGTGCAACCAAAAACATTCGTGACTTGACAAGAGCATTCATTATCCGTCGTAGTCAACATTTCCGTAAAATTTACATTAATTCTTATACCTAGGTATAACCTTAAACTAAGAATTTTTAAATATGTATCAGGTCACAAGCATCATTTTGCAATATTTGCATTGTTAATAAATTAGCAAGTTCGCTGATAATAGTGCTAGGTACAGTTTAGCTGTACAATTCAAAAATTGTATCGTTACCATCCCTAGTCGCTTGGAGACATGTACCGTCCGGTTACCCGGTCTACTCTAGCGCACTGTTACGTTCTTTTAAGACATTGATCAGTTCGGCGCAATATGCCCGAAACTGTGGGAGTACTTCGGCACTCAGTAATTCTGGCAGTGGTAATTCATGTATGTTTGAGTTACCAAATCACTTTTGTTTTAATGAATTGACCGTCACCTCGTTACATTCGAAAAGTAGGTGGTTTACATCTTCTACTTCCGAACCGCATAGACATCGACAATGGTTTATTATTTTAAATCTTTGTAGGTAAGCCTTAAACTTACCATGCCCAGATATTAATTGGCTAATCGAGCTTGTTAGTTGTAGTTTCATTTTTAGACGATCTTTTACGTTTGGAATGAATGCAAATGTATGCCTTCCATCTGCTGATTCATTCCATCTGCTTTGCCATAGGTCAATCGCCATTTGCTCAATTTCATTTTTGTTGCTATATTGAATTTGTTCACTATCTGCGACATGTATATGGTCACCGGTATCATTTATGGCGCTTTTTCTTAGGTGATACATGAGCGCTCGCTTTTTGATTACAATATCCACCGGGAGCACTCCGGCCAGAACCACAACGGCGTCCTTAGATAGGCCTTAGATACCGTTCGGTAGGCCTTTGTTACTCCTAGCAAAATATTCCTCTGAGCACTTACTAGTGATCTGATATGGTGACAGTTTAACCTGTCATACCAACCAGCTGCTGCGTACGTGAAAAGCGCCTCCGCCACACCTTTGTATATTATTACAAGTGTTTTGTGATTCAGTCCCCATCCCTCTCTTGACACTCTCGCCAATGAGTGGAATAGGTTCTTAGCGTTTTCACAGACTCTAAGAACGTGAGATGTTACGCCCATTCGTTCATCTAGGTCAACTCCAAGATATCTAACGCACTTGACCATTTTCATGTTTCGACGGTTTAGTGATATTGTTGGAGGTCGACTAGAGTCAAATTTGCCTTTTAGTTGCAGCATCACTGTTTTTTTCTGCAGATAGTGACATTTTATTTGTTTCGCACCACTGTATCATGTTATTTATGGCGATTTGACCCTGGCGTTGAAGTTCAAGCCTCGAGTTGCCGTGCACCAGAATGACTTTGTCATCTGCAAATGCTATTTCGTCCAGGTTATTCATCATACTCGTGTTAAATACTATATTCCATATTAGGGGGCCAAGGATTGACCCCTGAGGGCATCCTTTTGTTACTTGTTTTGTTACTGAACCATATTTGTCTCTGATTTCTGCAGTTCGGTTGCTGAAGTAACTCTTGAAAACATTCATGATGTTTCTAGGTATATTGTAAACTGATAAACTTGCAATGACGTTAGGCCACGTTAAGTTATCAAATGCTCCAGCTATATCCAAGAAAATACCCATAACATATTTTGAACTTTGGGTTTTGATAGTGTTTGTTAGGCGGACTATCGCGTCCTTAGTAGACATGCTACGTCGGAAGCCGAATTGTTTGTCCGAGAATACTTCGCTCTGTTCGATTCTTGGAGAGATACGAACCGCTAGTAGCCTTTCTAAGAGTTTCCCCATGACAGATAGCAGCATGATAGGTCTATAAGACTTCGGAGAAAGGGGATCTCTATCCCCAGGTTTCCTGATTATAATCATTTCACCCTTTTTCCACACCTTCGGTAAGTAGCCAAATTTGAGGCAGCTGTTTAATAATTTTCCTATGGAAGTCCCTATTATGGGCCAAGCCAGTTGGATTATTTCAGCGTTCAAGTTGTCAAGTCCAGGAGACTTGTTACGCTTAAAGCAAGTAAGGACACTGTTGACCTCCTCCCACGTAAATGGGGGGTCTTCAGCATCGGATATCCAACTATCGTCGGTAGCGATCTCGCGCATTTCTGCTTGAGGCCCAGTAACGTCAGGTGTTTCGTCCGGCAGAAGTGAGTTTAGTAACTCCAAGCGTGTGTCATGCCACGTATCAGTGACGACTCCATTTGTCTTCCTGATGGTGTTTAAGACTTCAGGTGGTCTTGCTTTTCCGGCGGCAAATTTATATACAAGTCCCCATGGGTCATTGTTGCCATGTTCCGTGACGTACCTTTGGAAACTACTTTGCTTAGCTATAAATACTTCATGGAAGTATTTATTCCTTGCCGCTCTAAAGAGAGACAATTTCAACTCTTTTGCTATTTGGTTCCTTTCCTTCTGATATGCTCTTCTGAGCTTGTGCATCGAGGATCTAAGTTTCCTTAGATTAGAGTTCCACCAACTATTTCGTCTCTTTGCCACTCTCTTCTTTGGAATTGAGTTGTTGCAGACACTGGTTAACTGCGTTGTGATCAGCTCCACACGATCATCAATTTCATCTATCGAGTTAATTTCAGGAAGTGCTTCTACACTGTCCCAAGAGCCGACCAGGTGTCTAGCAAATAGACTCCAATCAGCTATCTTTATGGCAAATCTCGGAGTTTTGCTACTTGCAAGAGGTCGATTCTGTGGCGCGTTTGATAGTTCAAACGTGATGACTCTATGGTCACTAGAGGTCCAATTTTCTCTTACACACCACCCTACTATGGAGCCCAGCAAGGCTCCGTTGACTATTGTTAGGTCAATGTTGGAGTTCCCATTAGACGAGAACGTCGTTGGGTGTCCCTGCAAGTTCATTATGAAGAGGTCATTTCTAGACACGAAGTCCTCCACTTTTCTTCCGTTTTCATCAGTTAAACGGTCATGCCACATTTTACTTCTGGCATTGAAGTCTCCGACGATCATTACCTTTTTTTGTTGACCCGATAAAGAGCCTAAGATCGTTTCGATTTTGCACAGATGGTACTCGATCGGTTCACTATATTGGGCGTATATTGAAAGTAGGTAGAATGAACCAGCTTCCGATGATATTTCAACACATGTGCAGTGGCTATCACAAGCCTGAGTCAACTTCATCATGTCCATGCCGACACTATGAATGCTAATTGCAGTCTTGGGATTCTCAGAGCATCCTGTTGCTACTCTGGCTGTAGAAGGCATGCCGCTGATTTGACCATTGACAGAGTGTGGCTCTTGCATACACAGAATATCTATGTCGTGGTTGGAAATGCTTTCACATATTTCGGATCCGACTATTTTAGCGCCTTGCATGTTGAGGTGGGCGATTAGTAGGTTGCTGTTACAATTTCTTTGATTGTGACTAAACATCATGCTTAGTATTAAATCTTAGGCGTTGCACAGCACTTTTGTATGCGTTACATGAAACGCGACCTACTTGGTGGTCATCTGGTTTTTGCATTTCTTTGCAGCTTGCGCAGCTGGCAGGTTTATCTTTGTTAGGACATCCCTTAAAGCCATGACCATGATGTGCACAGTGAGAGCAGGTCTCTGTGCGCGCCCTACAGTTCTTTACAATGTGATCGTATCGCTGGCACCTAAAGCACCTAGTTGGAGTCACATAATCTCTCACATGGCATCGAACCCAGTCCACGTGCAGTCTACCACACTTTAGCAACATGTTTCTGGTTGCTGGTTCTACTTCTACCACCCATTGAGCGGTCTCTTGGTTTCTCGCACCAGTTCTAAATAGAACCTTAAAATCTTTTTGATCTAGGCAGTTTTGTTTTATTAGATAGTTAGTTACCATGTCTCCATCAAGATCAGAGCTGACGTCAAAGATAATTACCTTCGGTAATCTCTTTATAGGCGCTGGTTCGGTGGCTACTAGACCCACGCCTTCCAGATCTTTGTTTTCCGTGAAAACTTTCAAATCGGAGGAAGCATCGACAGTAACCGCGACACCTTTCGGGCCGGCGTTCGTTACATAGTGAATCTTTACGTTCGATTCGCTAGGTCGGATAATTTCTTTGATCTTCTTTGTAATCTCGGTGGTCGTAAGGCTGGATTCATTATCCCTTGCTGAGATAATTATCCGTTTTGTTGTCTGTTTTGGCCAGCGTTTTCTGTTTCTTCGTTTCTTTCGCTTTTTACCGACCACTTGCCAGTTTCCTCCGTCTCCTTTAGGATCGGTTTCCACGTTACTGATTTTGTCTGAATTAGCACTGGGAACTGAATCCCGTGCAGCCACCTTTGGTGCCTTTTCCACAGTAACCATTTTTGGTTCCTGGCTGCAAGTACACCTATGGTTGCGTGCTTCCTCCAGTTTACCAACAACCAGATTCGTTTCCGCAACCACCTCGAGGATATGGATTTTCATGTTTTTTAATTGCATGGATAGATCACGAAACTTAGGTTCAGTCAGTTTCGTATTTTTGACTTGCTCAAGCATCGTTTCAAGAGAAACGATGTCAATCATGAGGTTCTCATGGGGTCGTTCCCTTTTTGCTACTTGACCACTACTGTTTGGCGAAGTGTTTTAAACTTCAGCCGTCGTCTCATCATTGCCGACAAGCTCGGCATCTGAAGTTGAATCATTCAGATTCTCGTCCAATTTAGCCTTCTTAGAGGCTCGTTGGAAGTCATCTTCTTGCGAAGATTGACCCGGATCACGCCTTGACCCCTTACCCATATCTCTGGGTAATCTGCTAAATAAATTTAGCTTCGCTTGTTGTTGGATATTTAAATTAGCTTTAAATATTTACTTCACTCCACTTTATACGACCCAATCTACTTAAATCCCTGCACTAATTTTTGCCGTGCAGTGGATTTTTATTGCACCTTTACGGTGGAACCACTACTTCGTTGCCTCCCCTCGGACCACGTAGAGGTATTAGTAGACTTAGTAGTTTAGGTTATTAGTCTTTAAAAAGACTTTTATTAAAAATATATATATGTATATATATATTTATGTCACTCCTTAAATTTTTACTCGTTTTATTTTAATTTTTAATCGCTTTAATAAGTTATAGGCAGCACTAGGGAATCCAAGTCGGTTCTACCCGACTTCGTGTAGTTGGGCAATTACTTACCCCCCAGAGACTTCGAGAAATGCTGCAAACAACCGAAACCGACAACCCTCCTATGCATCTCAACGAAAATGGAAAAAATAGAAACGTATGTTTGTATAAACCGGTGGGGTAATGGTAAAAACACGGAACCGAAAGTCGGGTACCCGAAATTCGGGTAATTGGATTCCCTAGTCGGGTAATTGGATTCCCTCCAACGTATGGGATATGTACGTTTATGTTTTTTCCATTTTCGTTGAGATGCATATGAGGGTTGTCGATTTCGGTTGTTTGCGGCGATGTCCGATGGTTTCGGGTGTCTCTGATGGTGAATAATTGCCCAACTACACGAAGTCGGGTAGAACCGACTTGGATTCCCTAGGCAGCACTATTAACTTATCCCCGAGGGGACTTGACAAGAGCAGACTGAGATAAAAGTCGAGCTGTCCATGCTTGCGGTTTATATGCAGAGGGTTATTTCTTCATCTCTAGTGTTATTAACAAGTGCCGCTGTTGCAGCTGAACTCATATTTTGTAAATACTACTCGATCCTTGCGGGTCTGCACAAGCAAGTCTGTACTCTTTGCAAAATTCTTCCGTGTGGTACTGCAAAATACGATTAGAATCTGCAAAATACGATTAGAACCTAGAATTTTTTCCAAAAATTTTATTTTCCGCTGTCAAATTTCCGCTACCTTATACAGCATGCAGGGTTGATCACAACCAATGCCTTCTAAACTACAGGTCTTTTACTACTCTCATTTTTCGCACATGACGTCAATTCATGTCTAAACCGAGACTGCGCAATAATAATGTTAAGATATTTACACTAACAAAACAACTAGAGAAAGCAACAAAACCTTCGACTTAGCGTGTCGTCATCATTTGGTGTAAGCGGCCTGTAGTTTAGAAGGCATTGTCACAACACAGTTAGCCAGTGTCTGCTATAACCCAATTGCTAGGAAGAGAGGTGCGAAGAAACGAGATAGTTGGTGGAACTGTAATCTAAGAAAACTTTGATGTTCTAATCATAAACTTAGAGCAGCGTATTAGATGGAAAACCAAGAAGGAGGTTAAATTGTCATTCTTTAGAGGGGCAAGAAATAAGTACTTCCATGAAGATTAAATTGGGTGTACAACGAAATCCTGCTTTTCAAGATTCCGGTTTTGTATAAAAAAAATCCCGATTTTTAGGAAATCCCGGTTTGAATTTTTAAAATTTGACATGTGAGAAAATGGGACTCTTAAATGATTTTTTGACAAAGTTCAAGAATGAGTTTGCGATAAAGTTCTAAAAAAATGGCTAATAGGGATGGAACTAGGTCATTTCTAACCCGATTTTGTTAAAATACTACACGTGCGATGGAAATGGATTTCTAAAATGATTCAAGAACAAAAGTAGTGTTGCTTAGCTTAGCTAAGAAATGTGAAAGCAACAACTTTTGGCTTTAATTTTATAATGCGTTTTGATTTTTCTGTGTTGGTTCATTTTCTTAATATTTATTTTTATTTTTTTTATTTTAAGAAATAGAACAAATTAAATTCGGTATTTTGCTATCAAATAAGAAATGCTAAATTATTCTACAAGATAAATTTTTCGAGAAAAATAGAAAAAATAACTCCTTGCGGTAAACACCATAACCATAAAATGATTTTATTTCCGCTAATCCTAAAATTTTTTTTCTTAACATTCTAAGACAATCGGCTTGAATACAATGCAATTGTTGTTGTAATCTTTTGAAAGCAACACAGCTAAAATCTTGCATATCAAAATGGTTGAGCTTTGGTAATAGATTCTATATACCGCTCCTACGTGCAGACATGCACACGTGGTGCGACATGTTTACTGATCCCGGCTCCTACGTCCCTCGAAGCTCAAATTTAAAACCTCTCGGAGAGTTATCGAAGCCGTCAGCCTCAACAATTCTTGTATTTCAAAATGTTGCAGACTTGGCTTTTTCTAGTAAATTTTTGGGCAAGATATCTAGAAGAAAAGAAACCGGAATTTCGTAGTACACCCGATTTAAAGAGAAGCAAAGTAGTTTTCAACGATACTCACGAAACTTGGTAATAAAGACCCATGGGGTCTTGTATACAAATTCGCCGCTGAAAAAGCAAGACCTGTTGAAGTTTTAAATACCATTAGGAAGGCAAATGGAGTCGTCACTGATTCGTGGCATGACACACGCTTAAAGATACTTAACTTACTTTTACCGGACCAAAGTCACACGCAGAAACGTGTGAGATCGTCAGTTGCCACCAACAGCAATGGACATCCACAGATACTGAAGATCCTCCATTTACATGGGGAGAGGCCAGTGCTCTAAATCGCTTCAAACGTAAGAAGTCACTAGGACTTGACAAAGTGAACGCTGAAAAAATCTAACTTGCATAGGCCGTCATAGGGCCTAGCGTAGTAAAAATATTAAACAGAAGCTTAAAATTTGGTTACTCCCCACCTAAGGTGTGGAAAGCAGGTGAAACAAGGTCGAAACATGAAAATGGTCAAATATGTGAGATATCTAGAAGTAAATCTTGATGAATGTATGGGCGTAACATCTCACGTTCTAAGAGTCTGTGAAAACGCTAAGAACCTATTCCCTGGCGACAGTGTCAAGAGAGGGATGGGGACTGAATCACAAAACAGTTATAATAATTTACAAATGTGTGGGGGAGGCACTATTCACGTATGTCGCCGCTTATCATTAGAAAGTGCTCAGAGGAATATCTGCTAAGAGTAACAAAGGCCTAACGAACAGTGTCGAAAGATGCAGTTGTGGTTCCAGACAGCGTACTCCCGGTAGATATTCTAAACAAACAGCGAGCGCACTTGTACCACCTATGCTGCAGATAGTAGGCATACTCAATATAGAAACAAATCTGAAATAGTGGCAATGGCGATTGACCAATGGCAAATAAGGTGGGATGAAATCGTAGGCATATATTTGACTTCATTCCGCAGACATTAAAGCAAGTCTCAAATTAAAATTATAACTAACGAGCTCGATGCGCCAAGTAATCTGCGTATAGGCATGACAAGTTTAAAGCCTACCTAAAGGATCAAGGACTATACCTAAATCTCTGTTTAAAATAACGGACCAATGTCAATGTTTATGAGGATCTGAAGTAGAAGATGTATAGAGCACCTACTTTTCGAACATACACGAATTACCACTGCCATCATTAGTAAGCGACGAAGTTCTTCAGAAACTGTAAATGTAAATATTCAAGAACAGGCTAATCGAAAATACAAGTGACTTCCAATCTACTTGCGTGAAACCAATACACACAAGGTAGTGGAAGAACCCAAATCAAGCGTGCTAACGAATGGAAAAACATGAACTACGTGAATAACATATTTACTTCGTGCCAAAATACACGAAGTAAAAATTCAAACACAAGAGGTCATCGATTGAAGTCTTCAAAGCGTCTTTGTGTTTTTATTAAAGGCATCGATGTCCAAGATGAAACAACCGAAATCCAGGCCGCGCTTGTTGAGGATGGATCTAAGATATAGAATGTATATCGGATCGTGAACCAATCCATTCGAAAGCATTTTGAAAAATGGAGAAATTCATCCAATATATCGCAGGGTTTCCAATAGGGACATGATATTTTTGTAATTTAATAAGAACGAGCAAGTTCACGAACGGGCAACGTTTGGAAATTATTAAAAATTACTACCGCAATTCTGAGTCGGTAAAGATCTTGGCTTACACCTTTACAAAAGATCAAATCAACTCAAGAACTGAAGCCTCTTGACCATTTGAAGCGCCGAAACTTCTCCGATTTTGCTTTGCTAAAGTTTGAAGAAAATTCTGAATTCATCGAAAAATCATCTTCAGCGATGTGTCATTTTTGGCTTAATGGACCGCAACAAACCCACATGTTCTTCAAACGACTCCATTATAACCACAAAAAGTGACCGTGTGGTGTGGATTTCATGCCGGAAGTGTGCCTGGACCATGCTGTAAGACAATTTTTGGCCAGAATTGGATGAACTTGACATCAGTGATATGTGGTTCCGACAAAATGGTTCTGTGGACGTTCCGTCCGATATGTGTAAAAGAGATCGAATTCCATTATTCTATGGTTAAATCTATGGTTAAATGTAACTGATGTGTATTGCACCTGCAATAAATTTCAGCCCAATATCTCAACTATTCTGTGTTTTATTTAAATACAAAACTGTTATGTCCTAATTGAAAAACCATTTACAATAAAATTAGCAAGACTTTTCTCAAAATGTATAAAGACGAAAATATTTCCGTTGAAATCAATGTCAACATAACACTTAGTTATCTCTATTAGATTCCAAGCCTCCGTCTCACTTCCCAAACACAGCAACGTTGTCATCATCTGATTATTATCGGTGATATATTAAGATATCGTACTCGTACATATAAAATCAGCATAAATAATTAAGGAGTTGGGATTGTGGGGTTTTCTATTTTATGTATACGAGGTAATGTCGATAGATTTGAGAGCTAAACGGTGAATGAAATAATTGAAAAATATGTTGGTCTTTCTATCGAATTTAGGTGTGTAATGAAATTTGTGGGGTGTTGTGGCTGGAGATATAAACATTTGAAAATCGAATAGAAGGATGGCGTGGCGAGTTATTAACCGCACGTGAATATCATTTTTACAATGTTCTACATTACAATGTGATAGTTATGTTTAGAATATTGATTCCTCAGAGGTTAAACATATTTCTAAAACATTGTTGTCGATTAATTGAGATATCGGTTGTATACACAATGTAGTTACAAGAAAGTATAAAGGGGTAAAGCTTAAGGCAGCGTGCACGGTTATTTGTAATATGTTTAAGTGATAAGTATTTCTTGCAAGAGTTTGTTATAAGTGCTAGTATGAAGGGTTAATCTTATTATACCGTCGAGGTACGTCGAAATCGCAATCTTTTTTCGTTAAACGTTAATCGCAAAATTCAATCTTTAAAGTCTATTAAATCTTAATAAATTTTTCGAACATTACTGCCATCTACAGTTCTGAAAAGAAACTGTCGATATAGATTTAATGACGTATCAAGCAGTCCCGCCTGGTACCAATGCACTTATAGAGTAACAAGCCGGCAGTTTCAGTCCATCCCGGATGCCATTAAAATGAAGACAAATGAGGAAGTGGAAATACGTGATTATGTCTTCTCCTGCAGGAACCTGGGATTTTGCCACCGATTTTTGTTTGATTTTTACTCCAAGCGAGGTCCTTACTTCTGCAGCCAGTAATTCCTTATTTTGAACCAATGATTGCTGATCTCTCTAATCAGCCATTGGGTCTTCCATTTTGCACTAGGCATCAGCAATAGACTGTTAACTTATTATTATTCCGATACTACTCGCAGATCATTTCAGAATGGAACAGGTTCAAGATATTCCCTCGTGAAATTGGGGAATATCACAACTCGAGCTTCTCGCGCAATTATCCCTGATTGGCCTGCATTATAATTTCATCCTTCTGATCCCTGCCAATTTCAGTAACCACTAGATCATTTTTTTTAGCACTTCACTAAAAGGCCAGGGTTATGTATTCTAGCTTTTTCATCTTTTTAGGCGATTCTTCTTGACAAAGCTGTCATTTGGATAGAGAGCAATCATACGTCCGGCTTCATGAAGCTTTAAGCTAATGAGAGCATTCCATTATCTTCATCTGTACCTTCCAGAAAAGAAACCTTTTTAATCCTTTCTAGGGCTATCAAGACAGTTCCTCTAGTCGTCAGTGATTATGTCCCGTTTTTTACACCACGGGTTCCAAACCTAAAGCTCAAAAGCTTGGCTGCAGTACTACTCGATTTTATAAGAGAGCCAGAATCCTCGTTTTTATTGTTGCAATTTTTATATAAATCAATAATTATGTCCCTGAAGGAAAGAATGTACATCTGACATGTACAGGTCGAAGTGCGCCAATTGCTATCAAAATTTATCAATTTCAGGAAATTTATCAACTGATTGGTACAAACTCACCACAATCGAAAGCTTTGCAAACCAAATTGGTACGGCAGTAAGATACAACGGCATCAAGAATCTCCACAATGTTTGGGAGTAACCTTCGAAAACTATAATCTGTCCTGTGATTTTCAGTTAGGACAAATTTGAAAGTTTTTTGATATCTCATCACATTGATGTGTTGTGCGTTTACAATTTGTTCCTGGTAGATCCGAACAGTTTTAACTTTTGCAGCTTGGTAGCCCAGCCCGACCATATTCACGTTCATTTTGACGAAACCCTCACCTATTTGTTTAAACTTCTCCATCGATAGTGCTATGTAGTCTTGTATTGGTTATAACAATAAAAAAAAATCCACATTTTGTTATTTTGCTGCAATGCAATGTGTTTTACAGTTGGTATACAGATACCAGTACACGTTATATGCTAACACATGCCTTTTTCCAATTTTCCCATTAATTATTCATGTTGTTATTTATGCATATGCTATGTGAAGTATACGAACAAGCATGCAAAATCGTGGAAATGGCTTTTTTATGACTAAACTATTTCCGTAAATCCATAATGGTTCCGGAAAATTTTGATAGTGTGTTTTGCTATTTCATTATTTCACACAAAAATATTATTTCATCGATGAGTCATTTAATTTAAAATTTATAAGTTATAGTGTGGAATGTTTTTAGTTTTCATTATCGATGTACATTGATTGCATTTTATCGCATTAGCCAAACCTCGAGTTTTTTTGCAGCATCAGCACTCCAAATTGGATCATTTAAATAAACTCTTTAGCACATAGTAGTAAAAACTAGTCAGTGTCCGGTTCACAATCCCAAAAATCAATCACCACCTATTTGTCATCTTGATTCTTTAGAACTTTGATGAATAATACTTGTTCATTGTTACTAGTGAAATCAGTTTTGTTGACAATATATTGTTCCAAAGTAACTGCTTTTGATAGGATGTCAACTGAATTCTGTTTAGCTGTATAAAGAACTACTCACAATTGTTTGTAAGCTGTTGTGTATGGCCAATACCTGGATTGGTATAAATGCCTCCAATGTAGATGGATGGAATTCACACAAGAGTTTTAGTCGACCCACACCATAAAGTTATGGATTTAATTTACATCATCTCTATTTCTATATATATAAAAATCACGTGACACGATTTTCGTACACGCTAATCTCCGAATTGTTCGATATTGTTACCACAAATATTATCCATATTAATGATACGATTACTGATATTTATGGTTATCCATTGTATCGACGCAGAAACGCAGAGAACGGTGGCCACACATTCACAATGCGAATGTCGAACACTACAAATCAAATTGAGATTGATAATCAGTGGGTGGTACCATACTCATCAATAAGGCTCATATTATTGTCGAGTTTTGCAGTTCTGTACAGTTCATCAAGTACATTTGCAAATATGTTAATATAAAGGCAGTGATTTTGCAGTATTTGAATTACAAAATATACATGAAAAGGACTCAATATCACGATACCAAATGAGCAGATACATCACCAGCATCGAGCTGTCTGGCGTATTCTTAGTTTTCCCATACACAAACGAAACCCAAAAGTCGAGCACTTTGCAATTCATCTTGAAAACGGTCATTGTGTATATTTCACTGGAAAAAATGCTCTCCAACGAGCATTCGAGCCACCAAAAACGACACTTAGCGAATTTTTGAAACTGTGTCAAAAACCTGATGTTTTCGGACAATTCGCAAAAACATTATTATATACCGACGTTCCACGCTATTTTACATGGAACAAGTCAGGTAAAAAATAGGATCCAGGTAGATAAGCCAATACATTGGGACGACTTTACTCAGTACATCCAAAACAAGGTGAATGTTTCTTTTTGCGTTTGTTGTTGGCGAATGTTCCAGGACCAATGTCTTTCCAATTTTTGCGAACAGTCAATAGCCAAGTGTTCAATACACATCAAGATTGATTTCGCGAGATGCAATTGCTGGAAGACGGTTCCAAATTTTACTAACGACATGTTATCCAACACAATCCTCAGCTTTGTGGGAAAAATACAAGAATTACATGGCGAAGGACACACTACACCGAGTTAGATACACAAACCAAGATCCAAATATTGATTACACGCCAGAAATGTATAATGAAGCTTTAGTGTTGATCGAGTATTTGTGTATTTTAATTTCAAATTGGCCAATAAATCATTATGGTATGCCATCGCCTGATCGTTCGGCGGCCGACTTAGTTAATAGTGATGTGCAGCGAGAAGAACAGTATAATAATGTTGACAATCATGATCGAATTATGCAGACTGTTGCTGCTAAACAAGGCGACTTTTTCCTTATGGATGCACCAGGCGGAACCGGCAAGACGTTTTTAATATCACTTATCATTGCAAAGATACGTTCGCACCACAAAATTGCTTTGGCAATTGCATCGTTAGGCATTGGTGCCAGTTTGTTAGATGGTGGACGAACGCAATGTGTATAGCAATAAAAATAAACAGCGGAATGGCTGCAGTGCTCCAAAAATGTTCGATCATTATCTGGGATGAATGTACTATGGCTCATAAACATTCACTCGAAGCATTGCATAGAACTATATACAAGATTTAAACGACAACAGCAAACTATCCGGTGATCTCTGACAGACATTGCCAGTCATTCCACGCTCTACTTACGCCGTTTGTGGCAGGCCAACGTCTGCCAGATCAGCTAGTCTAAAATATATCCCGCTTCAATGGACAAGTTGCGTCATTTAAATTAACCATTCCTGAAGCTACATTTGACCTATTACTTTCCTCAGAGTCATGGCCCGAAACAACGTATCTCAAAGAATTTGTCGATTTTCGAAATAATAATAATAATAACATGACAGTTCCAAAAAACTTAAACGCTTGTCCCTCTACTACCAGAACGTAAGGGGACTTAGAACTAAATCTCGCGAAGTCTTTTTAGCAATTCAAAGACTTCCATTTGATGTTTTTGCCCTCACTGAGACCAATTTGAACAATGATTTCAACAGTAATGAATTTTTTACCTCGGATTTTAACGTCTTCCGGAAAGATGGTTCTTATTGTCCAGACACGAGTTTAACAGGTAGAGGGGTTCTTATTGCAGTGCACATTAATTTTGATAGTCAAATTGTTATCATTCCCAACACTGATAATATCGAACTAGTGTGTGTCAAAATTAAAAATAATAAAAATAATATTTTTATTTTATGTTGCTATATTCGCCCACTAAGTCAGATTGTAAGCTATCAGCTTCATACTAATGCTGTTGACTTTGTCATTGACCTTATGAATACTCAAGATGACATCTTTGTTGTGGGTGATTTCAATCTCCCCGGGCTTAAGTGGAATTATTCAGACGATAACACTCATTATGTTGCTTCGAATGCACTAACCGCCAAAGAAACTTTATTCACTGACAATATGTTGAACTCTGGACTATTTCAGATTAGTAACGTTGAGAATAGTTTAAACAGGCAGCTCGATTTGGTGTTTTCCTCTGTTATCGACAATAGCGTCGCTTCTGAATCCAATCTAATCCTCTGTGCCATAGATGTATACCACCCTCCCATTTTGATCACTTTTGATCTGGAACAAGACAATCCCAATGTCAACTCTATAACTCCATTACGTTTCAATTTTCGTAAGGCCGACTTTGTGAAGCTTAAACAATTATTGGCTAACGTTGACTTTAACATAATTTTAAATGATCACAACGATATAGAAACACGAACTGTCAATTTTTACTCTGCAGTTTTTGAATGTTTTAAACATTCTATTCCGTATACCCGCCAAAAAACTGTATCGCCATCACCTCCGTGGTATAATAATGAATTACGAACGTTACGTAACCTTAGGAACAAACGTTGGCAAAGATTCCTGAAAACTAAATCTGACTCTGATTACTCTAACTATTTAAATAGTTACAATGATTTCAGTAGTTTGTCTGACGAACTTTATGGGAATTATATCAGACTCATGCAATCCAATCTAATCGCTGAGCCTAAGTGTTTCTGGCGCTTTATCAATATGAAGAAAAAGTCCGACGGATACCCTTTCACTTTCAAATATAAGGATCATTCCTCTAATGATCCTAAAGTCATAGCAAATCATTTTGCTAACTTCTTCAGTTTGGCTTTCACAAATAGCGGTTTTGAGCCCGATGAAGGTTACTTTACACATATGAATAACTGTACTCAAACAACCTTAACTTCTATTCAAATCGATTATGAATCCGTTATGAATTTCCAAACTTAAAGATGATTTTTCATCCGGTCCTGATGGACTACCATCTATCGTCCTAAAAAACTGTAGTGATATTCTTGCTCAGCCACTGACTACACTTTTCCAAAAGTCGCTTTCACTTGGCATTTTTCCATCTATTTGGAAAAGTTCGTTTATAGTTCCCATTCATAAGAACGGTTGCAAGTCAGACATTTGTAATTACAGACCGATTGCGAAATTATCTAGTATTCCTAAGCTGTTTGAAAGTATTGTGTATGACTCACTGTACTTTCATTGTAAACCGTTGTTTTCCGACAATCAGCATGGCTTTCTCAAAGCACGGTCCACGACAACAAACCTTATTGAATTCACATCACAAACTTTAGATACGATGGAGGCAGGGAATGAGGTTGATGTCATTTTCACGGATTTTAGCAAGGCGTTCGACAGAATTTCTCATGAAGTCATCTTGTTTAAGCTTAAGGCCCTTGGTTTTCCTCCCCAAATTCTCCGTTGGGTCGGCTCTTCATCAGTATCAGCTCGTATCTCAGCAACATCTGGAGTGCCCCAAGGCAGCCATCTGGGTCCAATTTTTTTCATTCTGTCAATTAACGACGTTGAATGTTTGATTAAAAATTCATCCATATCTATATACGCCGATGACATGAAGATTTACAAACTGATTTCAAACACAACGGATAAGAGCCTACTACAATGCGACCTCAACAACTTCTCCACATGGTGTGCTAAGAACAACCTCGATTTGAACGTGGGTAAATGCAAAACAATCACCTACTCTCGAAAACGTGCACAGTCTAGCTCTCGCGACTATTACATTAACAGCGACGCCGTTACCAGAGCCAGTTCTGTTCGAGATTTGGGGGTCATTTGCGACAGTGAATTGAATTTTAGACATCACATCGATCGTATTATCAGCCAAGCCAATTCTGCGCTCGGTTTCATCAAGCGTTGGTCGAAAGAATTCGACGATCCTTATGTTACGAAGGGTCTCTATTCAACATTCGTTCGTGCCCTGCTCGAATATGCTAGCCAGGTGTGGTCGCCTTATCATGAGATTCACATTAAGAGGATTGAAGCAGTCCAGCGTAGATTTCTTCGCTTTGCTTTACGCGGACTACCATGGGTGGACATGTTTAACCTGCCTCCATATCAAGATCGTCTGCAGCTAATTAATTTACAATCACTTAGTAAGCGCTGAGTTGTTGCGGACGTGGCTTTCATCCATCAAATACTAACTGGGGGTATCGATTCTCCTGTTCTGTTAGGTAAAATCAATCTAAATATAAATTCTCGGGATTTAAGATCAGTACCTATGTTTAGAATCGACCCTCATCGAACTGATTACGGAAAGAATGAGCCCGTCTCTAGAATGTTGTACGAAGCTAATCAGCACTGCCATCTTATCGATTACAATATGACAAAACGTACGTTGAAAAAACGTCTTTATTTTTCTTGGTTTGACTATGGTTTGATATTTTATTTAACTTATTTGTTTTTTGTTTTTTTTTTTTGTGTCATTTTATTTTGCTTGACTTTATCTTTTATCTATTTAAATTTTTTTTTTAATCTATCAAATCTGCTTGTACTAAGCAGACTCGACTTCCGTTTTCCTGCCGTCTGCGACGGGTATCATCTTGCTTAACTATTCACTTAGCTATCTATTTATAATCACATTTGATTTTTTTTTTGCCGCTTTCAAATCCAATTTTTTAATTTCTCTGGTTAAGCATCTCGATATCCTTGTTTATAATTCACTTGAATTATACTCAAAAAAATAATAATAATACAGATGGAGACTCCCCGCGCGCGGTTGGGAGGGGTAATAGGTCGTCGGGATAATTTATTATTATTATTATTATTATTATTATTATTATTATATAAAAATACAACGGTTGAACCGATTTGGCTCAATATTTTTTTGTTGTGTTTGTAATTGCCAGGAGATGGTTCTTACGAAAGAAAATTTTGGGAAAAGTCGGAAAATCCGAAAATAGAAAAATATTTTTGTATGGAATTTCACGCGTATCCGATCCAGATGGTCTTTTGCAAGAGAAAAATTGGAAAATCTGAGTGGAAAACTCGGAAACCCGAAAAAACCCGAAGAAAATTGAATTTTTTTTCTATGAAATTTTGAATTTTGTGCATGTTTTAATAATTTTTGGCGTTGTAAAGCGTAAAAAGTCGAATCAAAGCTGAAAAATCTTAGAAAATTGTGAAATAAATTGATAAAAATACAAAGTTAACGAGATAAATAAGAGATGGCGCTGAAGTGTAATCATTAATGCAACTACCCAGTAGGTGGTGTTAAACATTGACTTAGGCGTTGTGCAATTTGACAGGTGTCTATGAAATTGATAGTACTATGAAATTTTCAAATCAAATTGGCGATGATTACTAATCATGATAGGGGAGCTGAAAGCGCCATTAAATTGGAAGTTTGAGTATTAATTCACAGTACTTTTATTACAATCATATCAAGTTCGGTGTGAATTTTACGATTTCGATAATTTTTCGCACAAATTTATTGGTGCGTGACAAGTGCGGTTATCAAATTTGATTGTGGGATTGAGATTGATTCGATCGGTTAGTTCATTTTTGTGGATTAATGTCTTCATTATTGTCTTCATGTCAAATGAATCATTGTAATTTTTAGGAATTGATTTTTGATTAAAATACCGGCTAACAGACGATCGAACCTAGGACGAAGAAACATAATTCACAAAGAATACACGGTGTCCGTGAGAATGAAACGCAAGAGCAACGCGAAGAATTAAATGAACAGAGACGGATTGATTTTGTTTCCCTTGAACTTTTGCATGTTCACGCAGTCGAAGGAAGAGTTTATCACGAAAGTGTTTCTGGACATCTGCCGAAATTATTTTTGATTTTTTTAATTTTGGCAGCGAAGAACAGGGATGTAAACAGTATAAGTTACTTGATTGAAAACCAAATCACTGGGGAAGAGCATTGTTACAAATCCGTTGACTGTGTAACCAATTGTAACCAATCAAGACGAGGCAACCAACTATCCGACTGAGTTTATGAATGTGCTTGATTTACCGGGAATACCACCGCATAACTTGAAGCTCAAGGTCGGATCTGTGATAATCGTAACGAGAGGATGTTCTAATCCCGAGAATTTCTCTGATTCCAACTGACATTCCGTTTGGGGTTCCATCAGCCTAAGACAGTCTGTGCTACAAATGTGTGAGGTATTGCGGTTGGCATCGGCTGTATCCCAAGAGCAAACCAACGAGTATAAGGCACATAATCTAAATAAAAATAAAGCAAACTGGTTAAAATTTTTAGCTTTGATATGCAGAATGTCTTCCAACTGCCCAAAGCTAGAAATTCCAACTTCTTTTATAGGCGAAAATTTGGCGTTTATAATTTAACGTAAAAGGTTTATAATATTACTATTGTAAACATTTCATTCGCAATAGGTAATAACTTTTACATTTTTAGGTATGAATCTTTTTGTGCCGCGAAGATACTCACATTGCCAATGCGCTTATAAAAATGTCGGGAAAATATATTAATTCACGGAAGTGCAAACCGCCATTTTTTGGTCAGATAGCTGTGTGCCGCAAAATAAGAATTGCACTATGACCGTTGCTCTACAGCAATTTTAAAATACAAGTTCTTCGCCTTCTCTGAACTGGATTGTACAGACATTTTCGGAGACCAGCCACAGCAATATCCAAGACATTAACTCTGCGCATAACGTTTTGGAAAGAAATTTTAAAAATAAATTTATATATTCCCCTGTTGGCCTGCTAAAAGAATTTGCCAAATTACCAGAGGGAAGATTAAAGTTCACGGCGATACAAATGAAATCTTTGGATTACAAGGTTACCATAACGCAGCAAGTATGTATGAAGTTGGCCCAAATTCTAACCCAAAAAAAAATCGATTGCAATACTAAAATATACAGACTTTAACTATAGGTCAGCCCAAAAATGTTGAAAGAGATACTATTTTCTATATACCAACCCAAAAATTATTCTGTCAACGACAAACCGCCATGTTTTAATATCAGCCCAAAATAAATCTGGGGCGGAATCATGAAATACGACCGGAAAAATTTAAACGGATTTAAAAATATTTTCAAATTTTACAGATTAAAAGTATTAAATTTACTATGGTGGATGCAGACTGATGTATAAATGCAACTTCTATAATGTTTTAATAGCAATGGTTAATCTCCTACAAGATTTTCGAAATTCATTTCGAATTTCAAATTTCTTGTCCCAGGTTCGTCGCCACTTCAATTTATGAGATGGCATTGAAGTCTTTTGTATTTCAAAATTGTAAAAATTCCGGAAATATATAATTATTTTGATGTATACAGGGGCAAGATTATGAAATCCGACCGGAAAAATGAATTGTTAGAAAATATTTCAATGGACAAACACAAAAAAATTCGAAAGATGGTCAAAGTTGGCGTAAATATTTTGTATGAAAACTCAAATACATGAAAGTTTAACATAAAAATTTAATTTGACAACTATTTCATAGACGAGCAGTTTTAAACGGAAATGTTGTACCGGTAAAAAATGAATTTCGAAAATCTTGTAGAAGATAAGCCATTGCTCTTCAAATATTATAGAAGTTGCATTTATAAATCAGTCTGCATCCATCATGGTAAATTTGAATACTTTTAATCTAATAAGTTTGAAAATATTTTTAAATCCGTTTAAATTTTCCGGTAGTATTTCATGATTCCGCCCCTGTCTTGATATTATCATTAAAGAAAAGTATTACTGTCAAACCAAAAAAGTATTGGGTGTACAAATAAATTTCCGACCTTTTTAGATAGGTGTCGTTAGTATCATTGCTTGCATATTATTCAATCGGGTAATACATGTTTTTTGGAGGTTAGATGTCAAGCTTGAATAATTACTAGTGACATTTGTTCAAAGCGCAAACAACAATTATTTTCATGTAATTGAAGATGTCGGACTTTGTGCCAAAAAACTAACATTTGCGCGAAGTTTTACTTCATTATTTTTTGTTGAAGAAAAGTGCAGCGGAAACAAATCGTTTGCTTGCGGAAGTTTACAGTGAACATGCGCCATCAAACAACATGCAACGAGTGGTTTCAACGATTCAAAGTTGGTGATTTTGACGTAAGAGACAAAGAACGTGAAGGCAGACCAAGAAAATTTGAAGATACAAAATTGGAAGAATTGCTTGATGTGGACCCTTGTTAGACTGAAAAACAATTGGCAGAAGAGTTGAATATTACCCAACAATGTGTTTCGCAACGTATACATGCAATGGGATTGGTTCAGAATCTGAGAAATTGGGTGCCACATAAATTGAAAGAAAGGGACATGGAACGTCGGAAAACCATGTGTGAATTGTTGCTTCAACGGCAACAAAGAAAGGAATTTTTGCATCAGATCATCACTGGGGATGAAAAATGGATCCATTATGAGAATCCAAAGCGCAGATCAGCGTTGGTTAAGCCAGGTGCACCAGGCCCGTCGACGCCAAAAGCATATATCCATGGTTCGAAGGCGATGCTTTGTATTTGGTGGGATATGAAGGGTGTCGTCTATTATGAGCTGCTGAAAGAGCGTGAAACCATTACGGGACAAGTTTATCGCAGACAACTGATGTCTTTAAAGCAAGCTCTAGTTGAAAAACAACTGGAATGGGATAAAAGGCACAATAAGATTATTTTGCAACATGACAACGCTAGGCCACATGTTACTATACCTGTCAAAAATTACTTGGACAGGCAGAACTGGGGAATTCTACCACACCCACCGTATTCACCAGGCATTGCTCCCTCTGATTACCACTTGTTCCGGTTGATGCAATCAGCTCTGGCACAGCAGCACTTCACTTCATATGAAAACGTCAAAAAATGGGTCGCTGACTGGGTCGCCTAGAAACCACCAGACTTCTTCCTTCCGGGAATCCGTTTATTGCCTGAACGATAGGCGAAGGTTATAGCTTCCGAAGGAGCATACTTTGAATAAAACATTCTTTTATTCTCTACAAAAACTAATGTCTTTTATTTCAGTAAAAAAGGTCGGAAATTTATTTGTACACCCAATAAAATAAAACGAAATACTCAAATTAATTTTAATTCAGTATCTGATTAATTTTTGTATGACCCCTGAATAAGAATGGCTTTTAAATTTAAGGATATACATCAGAGCATTATATGACATAAACACTTGTTGCTTAAGGACTCACCGTAGTCTTTATTCTGATAATGGTGTCATTCAACGAAATATGTAATTGATTCCAATTCTGTATCGAATTAGTTTGAGTACGGCCCCTGAATATGAATAGCTTTTAAGTTTAATGTACTTATGTATCCTTTGACTTAAAAGCTATTCATATTCAGGGGCCATATTCAAATTAATCCGATACAGAATTAAAATCAATTACATATTTTGTTGAATGGTACTATCATCGGAATAATGACAAGGGGACCTTTTAAACCTCCGATTCCCCAACAAATGTTTATGTCGTTTAATGTTCTGATGTATACTTTAACATAAATTCTATTTATAGTTAAAAGTTAACTCTCAAAATAAACTGCCACGGAACTAAAACGTATAATTTTTATCTTTAATTTTTCATTTTTGATTTGATAGAATTGATTTATATAGCAGCCTATAATTTGAACTACAGTCAAATACAATATACAAATGCTAGACATTTAATTTATGAGAAGGAGACACCTTACATAAAGTATCGCTTTGTTTATGATAGCGATTTTATTTCTGTGAAGATATCACAGAAAAAATCAAAAAACAGATACCAGTTTACCCCAAATCTGCTTCTCTCAACTAGCGGAAAAATCTCTTCACTGAAACTAAAAGATTCATTTGACATGCTTATCTACATGCCACCGGTGGATCAGGTGTTTTATAAGAATGTAATTGAAAGCCGGAATGATCCTTTATCGTCTAATGGTGGGTATGTTTCACATCCAATTCAGAGTGAAGAACCAATAAAAAATAAAAGATTCGGGGCTAGCAAAGAAAAAAAAATTAAGGCAAAATTTACATTTGGTCAGTTAATTTAAAACTATAATGTGATTATATTTTGTAAGCAATGAATTTGTGCTTAAATAAATGGATTTTCTAATATTATTTTATTAAACATTACTTGGTGTTTGCAAAAAATTTGTATTTCCAAAAATCGAGGATATAAACAAAATGTTATGGACATAGACAAGCCTTTCAAGAAAAGTGCCAAATCTGTACATAGACAAAACAATTCAATTTGAATATTACTAAAATTCTTTTTGAGTTTGAAGCTTTATACTTCGTAATTAAGCTTTCTTCTGACAAATATTATTGGAAACCAAAATTTATTAATCAAATCCCTCAGGAATATCTTTAACTTTCTGGCTAGCTCAACTTCAAACCCCAATTTCACCAATAGAGACATACTGGCTATGGACAAGAATAATTCTGAGACGACGTGATGCTGGATTGAATAAAGAAATTAAATAAAGAATTTAAAAAAATAACTTTGGACATTTTTTGCTGATTCTAAATCTTCGTATTTAAAATAAGTAACATGGCCATCGAACTCCACTTTTTATTTCACATCGAATCCCTCGCTCCTAATGTTTAGTGGAAATAATGGAAATTATACGTCTTTAGTAAAAGAGAGGAATCCATTTTCGTGATTTACCGAATTGACAAAAGCGATTCAATTTTTCTTCGCATTGGCTGTGCTGTCGCCTAACATTGCAAGATGTTTAGTAGTAACTATACAATCGATTCTAAAATTGCCTTAATCACAACCTCGCAAAATTTGCCACAAACGGCGCATAAGCCGTACCAAGTTTTCATATTATCTATAGAGGCATGTAGCTCGGCAAAAAGGATAGTAACTTTGATTGATAAAAAAAGTGTTGTGAAAACGTGGAATCGTTCATTGCAAAATCTGACTTCAAATCCTATTTTGAGGAAATCGGCAACTTTACTGGTCGTCACAAAATAAACTATGTGTGACTTCTCCGTAGTGGCAGTGGCTCAGTATATCCTAATATCTTGCTCTTTGAAGACTCTCTCTCTAGCATTTACATCCCATGAAGGGATTTTGGTCCTCCATCCGTCTTGGTCCATCGCTCTCGTCCTCCAATTTCGACATCCTAATACGAGTAGTCTCTTTGAAGACTGCATTGAGTTTATCTCTTTTTTAACAATAAGCGGTTACCGTATGTCTTTTACATTGTAAATTACCAAGTCGAATCCCTTTGAACAAATATTATAGAAACTCAATACAACACTGAACAAAACCTCCATTGCTCTGTTCACAGATGTTGTTAGTGCGCCCCCCGAATCGAATAGAATAAATTCCGTTACTGGTTTCTTATATATCTGGATAGACCAGATCTTTTAAATCCCCTTACAAAGTAGCAGCCAAAGTAGCAGCTTATTAATAGACCCAGTGTCGGTCGCATAGAATATGTACATTCCGTTAATGGTTATAGAGCTTTTCATTATTATAGAAAATCAGATACACTGAAACGATCTAACCGTTCAAAACTGAAATTGTTTTGGTACTTGTGGTTACACATCTAGGCGCTGTTATGCTACGTAGAGCTGACCTATCCCGAAAACACAATGCTTAATAAATTCAGTCCTGAAAGAGTTTTTCTGTCAACAATGGTTGATTTATCTGGTGCAGAGTATGGATACAACTCTTTTAATTTTGTGACACCATCTATGTGTCAGATCGGGAACTTTTCGGGCGATGTAATATATCTTAACAAAAAATGTTTCTAAATATGTCTAGAGAAGAGTGATATCCTTTTTCTATGTAAACGATTATCCAAACTCATTTTCCGTTGTAGAATTAACTGTCCCTAATACTTTTGTAATAACACAACATTTATTAAATTTTGTTCTAACGGAAATATCTCTATTACATTTTATTAATCTACCTGTTAACCTATCTACCTGATTTTTCTGCTTCAATCCTGACAGATAAAATTGAAACACATCAATCAATGATAAATACCACGGTTGTACCCTCCGCTTAATTAGAAACAAAAATTATAATTGCGGAGAAATCAAAGCATAATCGAGAAGAAAATGAATATGTCACTGCAAACCGAAATAATTTTGGTGCGTCCCCATTCCAGCACCATATACTCGTTCGCATTTTGCCCAATGCGCATACTCATCCATAATTTCCGACAAATATTTTATAGATTTTTAATCATTATTTATCATTAACATAAATATAATTTAATAACAAATTACGAACATAAATAATATAATCATAAGCACACATATTTGAATAACAAAAATGTTGATTAATGGGAAATATTTTTGACAACAAATCAGCATACCTGCGTGTATGTATTTATGTCGGCCTGTGTATATATTTAATATAGACCTGTCTCGTTTTAATTTACACGAACATCGTAATAAAAAAGGGAAAATTACGATTACAAAACAATACAATGTGGAAGACAGTTTTCGATCGATTGTTGGTGTTTTTCCATTCGTGCCAATCGTAAAAATCGTGGCCGATTTTTCTATTTCTTCAAAATATTCAGTACATTTTCAGCCCTTGTTCAATTTATACATAAGAAAATACTCGAGTTAAATGAAATAAAGAGAAAAAAGGCAAAAAAAAAAAAAATTAAAAATAAAAGAAAGTTTAACAGAGTGTTGAAATAAAACATAAATAAATTAGTATTGTAATTACAAAATAAAGGATTATCAGCATTTAGGCGTTTTGTAAAATAATAGTCTTGTGTTTTTTTTATAAGAATTTGTAAATAATTCGATTTTTTTTTATTATATAATCTATAAAATACCTAGTGATTTTTTGTGTTGAATATTTTTGCAAACCGAACAGGGTGTCTACAAAAAAAAAAAATCGATATTATTTATTGGGAAAATTATTTTTCCTGTATAAAACTAGTATTTTTTTAAACAGTTTTTAATGTTTTATTAAAAAAAAAAAATAATTACAATTCCTAAATTTAAATTCAAATCATCATTAAGGAGCACAGGATAATTTTTAAATTAGTTAAAATTCTAAACAAAAAGAAAATTAAACCAATGCATTTAGGTTTTAAACGTGAAAAACAAAGAATTTCGTTGATTACATATAAAAAATGTCATTACCCCGAGAATGGTGTCTCCAGGTAAGCGGAATAGTTTTGTGATGCAAAAAAAAAAAAATCGTTACTTAATGTAACAAAAAAAAATATTGATACATTTTTGCTACAAACGAGGAGTTCAACATGAAATCATGCGCGTGTTTTATCCAAATCATATAGCAAAAATTCGGTCATTAAATTTCATTATCCCATTTGTAGGACTTTGTAGTAAAATATATTTAATTCTCCTAATATATGCCTATATATGTCCCATTGGTTATGAAATCGTGATTCATATTATGTAAATTGTGGACAAACCGATCGATAATCGAGTTTTTTTCATTTCTGCACGAATATTGTTGAGGGAGGACTAAACAGAATAAAAATGTTGAGTTCTACTTCTAAATATATCATAAACTTAATTAGTGATGTTTGACGTGTTTGGATTAACTTTGGCATTTCGAATTACATTTTTCTATTAGTATCGAGTTGTATGTACGTATGACTCGTATGTGATATGTCTCTGTGTAAGGTCGTCGTTCGAATAATTTTTTGCTGTCGAATAAATTTAATCATATTAAGAAATAAAATAGTCTTTGGTTAGGTGGTATAAACTGTAACGAGTTTTCCACACCCGATTTTTCTTCATATACGTCATTTTTTTAATTCCTTTTTTTGAGGATAATCGTTCTCAATGAAATATGGCACTAGTAAAATTTGCACGCTTCTTATGTTTGAGGCAGCAAAAGGGTAGGGTGGCGACTTGCTCGCCTTAGTCTTATATATTTGCTGCTTCTATCTAAAACTATGCAAGGGCCTTCGTGTGGTGAATATTTTTAATAGGCTTCATTATCACAAATAGTTCTTATTGTTTAAATGTCAATATGCCTATTAGCAGAAAAATACACTCTTTATACGATACTTGGAAACTCAAGTATTTTGGAAATTTGAGTAAAGAAATCTTTCAGTTAGAGTTTATTGTTTAAAAACATAATTTGAAGCAGTTCATCGAGAAATATTCTTTTGTAGGCAGAATATTTCTCGATGTCTCGTTTCGATTTCTCGAATTTCATGCAAAAGCACTAAATAATTTCAATAGAAACAAAATCTTACAGCGTTGTAGTTTGTTTACGTAGTAAACCGACGACACAAAATGTTCATTTAATGAAACCGAGACAATAATGTTCATTAATGATACCACGAAAATTTTGATCACTACTAAAACACATGACTATGACTTAGCAGGGTCAAATTGGGTGAGCGCGAGCATACTGCCCCCTTTGACAGTACTCCGTACTGTCAACCAGTCTTGTCGTCTTCTTCTACTGGTAAAGGTGCTAATTTTACGGTAGCTCGTTTTACAATGCCGGTTGGTGTTTTTACAGATGCTACACGTAGTAATCCGTCTGGTCCCGGATGAACCTCGATCATGCGTCCCAGAATCCAATTTTGAGGTGGCACCCCCTCATCAGCGATCAAAACTAGTGTGTTGACAGTGACATTGTTCGACAATGTTTTCCATTTTACGCGTTGCTGTAATTCTGATTTGTATTCTTTCTGCCAAAGTTGCCAAAAGTGTTAATAGATCTGGCGAAGCTTTTGATAACGATCAAGTCTGTTGACGTTTAGGTGGGTGAGATCGGGCTCGACAATTGCAGAGAGTGGGGATCCGATCAAAAAATGCCCTGGTGTCAGAGCTCCGAAGTCAGATGGATCTATCGTCGGCGTCAGCGGCCGTGAATTTAACGACGCCTCAATCTTTGCGGTGATAGTGCTTAGTTCCTCATATGCCAACGTTGCAGCTGATAACACTCGATACAAGCAATGCTTCGCGGATTTAACAGCAGTTTCCCACAGACCACCGAAATGCGGTGATCGCGGGGGAATATGAATAAATTGAATGTTTGCATCAGCGCAGGTTCGAACTATTTCATCATCAATGTTTTGATTGAAAAATAATGTGCGTAGCTTTTTCAGCTTTCTACTACCTCCAATGAAATTGGTTCCGTTATCGCAGTAAAGGTACCGACAAAATCCTCTGCTACTAACAAAACGATCGAGAGCATTCGAAAAAGCTTTGGTCGACAGATCGCTGACGACTTTGATGTGAACGGCTTTCGTCGCGAAACATATGAACACTGCGATATATGCTTTATCCGATCGCTGGCTTCGGCTTTTGTAACGGACTGGTCCGCAAAAATCAACACCTGTATGCAAAAACGGTCTTGTCGGTTCTACTCGATGTCTTTGCAAGCTTCCCATAATTTGATTGTATAATTTCAGTCGAGCTTTAAAGCACGAATTACATTTGTATACTACTTTCTTGACTACATGACGGCCGTGAATGATTCAAAATTGTTGCCTTAGAGTAGCGAGCAGTGATTGAGGACCACCATGTAACCACCCAATGTGATTTTAAGACGAAATACTTGGATTTTTTCGTTTGAGTTATCCCGCCATAAGATGCATTGTACGTACGAATCGGCATCATCGACCTGTATTTGGCGGTACATTTTGTTGACGTCGGCCGTGATTGCAAATCGTTTGAATCGAAACCGAATTAGTATCGAAAACAGATCATTCTGTATTGTCAGTCCGACCATTTGAATTTCATTCAGCGACTTGTTAAAAGACGTCTTACAAGACGCGTCGAACACTACCCGTAGTTTGGTGGTCGAACTTTGCAGCTTAATAACGCAGTGGTGGGGCATAAAGTATTTACAACTTGACAGCTTCGCCGCTGGAACGGCTTTCATGTGGTTTAAGGAAATGTACTCATGAATGAAACTTTTGTACTGGCATTTGAGATCTGAATATTTCGACAATTTGCGTTCGAGATTCAAAAAACGATTTTTAGCGGTACAATACGAATCACCTAGTACTGAAATATCTTCCTTGAACGGAAACTTAACAACGAATCTTCCGGACCCCAGTCCTTTGTGATTTTCAACGAAATGAGCTTTACATTCAGCCTTTTCCATGGTAAATTTTGATTTATTCTCACCATAACTTTCAACACTCTAAAAACGTTCAAGCTGTTCATGTAATGACGCGGTATCTTTATCGTGGTTCGGCTCAGCAACTGCAGTGCAAAAGTTGTATTTATTTTTAATGTTACCAGTCTTACCAGACACGATCCACCCGAACTTTGTCTCTCGCAACAACGGTAGATTCTCATCCAATTTTATTTGGCCGGTTCGGTACCGATAAGCATATCGATACGATGTGGCTGGTTGAATAACGGATCTGCCAATACTATATCGGATGGAATATTGCAGCCTTCAATTTTGATACTTTTGTTGGGTTGATTTGATGACATGTTAAGCAGAACTAACATACCCAAGATATACGAATGATCCCCCAAACGTGATTTAATAAGAACATTAACTTAATGTTTAACTTGTGTGCTGATATCGTTTATTCCGCTGATCGAAATATAATCGTTCCGTCTTGCTGCACGCAATAGTCCAGCCAAACACTCGGTAAACTAAATTTCATATTTAGTTGAGATGCCGAATCCAATAACACACGACATTTAACGAATTGCCCAGCATAATCTCGAACTAGAACGACAGCCGTAGCTAACATAATAGAACCGTCATTGTTTTCAGCTTGAACTTCTTTCATATAAGAATGTAATACGGTCAAACTTGAGCCAGCTGCCTCTTGATTGCGTTCGAGTGAAATAACTTTAGGGGCAACTTCTGGATGCGGTGACAACGGTAACGATGGATCAGACGTTGGCAATGGTTGAAGATTTCTTCCGATATGCAACAAATAATGATGTCGCTGATGACATATGCGACACATAATCCCACGACAAACACGAACTCGGTGCGGTTCTTACTGAAACAATTAATGCATACTTGATAGTGTTTCACAGCGCTAAAATGAGATAGCACTCATCGCTAACGAAGCACTCTGAAAATTCGACGAACTAGACGACCTTTGACTTGATTGCGGACGACTGTATGGTATATCGAATTCAATTGCGATCGATTGGCATTTGAATTTTCTAACATCAAACATCTTTTAACTAGATAAGCTTCCAATTCCTTCCAGGTCGGTACAGAAGTTGTGAGTGCGTCCTCCTCCCATTTTATTTGTGTAGCATTATCCAGCTTCCTAAATACGATATGCAGCAATAATGCGTTCGCAAGCTGTTCATGATTACCTAATGCTAGTAAGGCGCGAAGATTGGCGTTGACTGTATCGATAATCCTTTGCAGGGATGACACTGATTTACTAGCGGCTGGAATTTCACTTATTTCTCGAATGTTTGCTTGATAAATGAGCCGTTCGATGTCGTAACGTTTTTTCAATAGTGTTAACGCCTCAGCATAATTTGCATCGGTCAACTCCAATGAGGAGGCCCACATACTCTCAGCGTTTCCACCTTTCAGACATTTGCGAAGATAGTTGAATTTCTCTAATGGCTTCAGATTATCGTCTGCATCAATATACGGGGTGAATCCATTTATAAAATCGGTCCAATGTTTATACTCTCCTGAGATATGAGGTTATTAAATTTTTGGCAACTTCACTAGATTGGAACGGTTTCCCGTACGATTAAGTCCAAACACATCAGCACTACTTTGATTTAGATTGACCGATGGACGTCGAGTTCCGTGATTTTTGATAGTAATTTTGATTTAGCGTAGCAATAAATATAACTTGATGATATACCCGAAATGAATGCTGATCTGCAGCTGCTTTTGTTGGTGGGAGACATGCTAAATCGAATTTAGAATATACCTGCAGATTACCAATTACTCTGTTGTAAGCAAGATATCTTGTTTCTTCTAGTGGAATCTCTATGGTCTCGTATAGTGCACATATTAATGTCTGCAATATTCTCCTTCGTGGCACCCGTTTACAAGAACACTTGCACGTCAGCCCTCAGCTCTGTTAGGTTTCCTTTCCTGTACAATGCTGAGGTTGTATCGCATCCAATCAAAGCATGAAGAACTCGAAGCAGGTCGCTTAATGAAGACAGCCATGTCCTCTCTGCTGCTATATCATATTCAGTCGTCGATTTGGGGCAAAGAAGCCAACTTGTTTGACAAGTCTTCTGCAGCAACCACCACCTGATCCCCACGGTTGCAGGGAGAATCCGCATACCACGAATGGCCTATATTCGGCCGCTTTACGAACAACCATAATATTTAACCCTTCAGTGCGCGATTTTTTTTTTTTTGGTAAAATTTTTTTATAATATATTTAAGTAGTGTGAAAATGTGGAAAAAGTATCAAAACTATTTTCTTTTCTGCTTTTCATTGTTTTTTATTGCAAAATAATTTTGATTCATACATGCATCACTACTCTTTTATTGAAAACATTAATTTTGATGAAAAAATTTGAAACAATTTTTTTGTTTGTTGAAATAAAGTGCCATGTTACTTTTAATTATAAATATTGTTTCAAATGATGATGAGCACATATTTGCTTATCAATTGAGAGCATCTCTTCCATTGGAATCGATAAAAATGTCTTATTCAGGGAATCCGACAACTGGACCGAGTTTATGAAGTTTGTCATTAGTATTAATAAAATTATCATTAAAATGGAGATTTAACCGAATCGTTTCGAAACGTTTTTGACTTAATGCATCTCGAACAATATTTAATCCAATATGATTTTTGCAATAATCTCTAACGTTAGAAGTGTTAATACTGATGATAATATGCACATGCCTACATATTTCATCAACTCGTTTCTTGAAAAATTTAATGGATTGCCTGGATCTTTTGAGATGCTGTATCTTATGCTTTCTTCTACAATTTTGTCTAATAACACGTCGTTAAAGAAATATTTGAAATACTGGAACGGTGTTTGTAAATCTTTTATAGCATTAGTCAATATTGTACTTCCAGTAAAAGCACAGGAGACATTTTTCATCTTTTTCCGTTTCCATTTTAATTCTTTCGGTTTACGAACTGCAGCAGTTTGTAACTCGATGGATGATGGAGGTTCAACCACTGAGACGCCTTCGAAATCGTCAGTAGGTTGTACACCAAGTGGTTTAACAATTGCATCAGATTGAATCAGAACTAACTCATTTGACGAAAAGGGATCAACCCCCGAAATGTATTCACAGTCCTCAAGAGGTAGTACCTCAAATAAGACTGGTGTATTTGAAAGTCCTTCATGGTTCAAATCTTTTAAACATTCAGTTGTTGATACCTCCACTTCCAATTCACCAATTCCATTTTTTTGCAAATAATTTTTTAATGTATCTTCAGAAACAATCGGCTCTTCCATGTCGCTTTCATCGTTGATTTCATTCTCACTCGCAGAAGGAATATTTTCAATTAAAACGAATAAATCATCCTCATTTAATTTTTCTAAATCTATTGGCGCACCGGAATTTTTATAAATTAGCGACATCTATAATTGAAACGTTAACTGCCATTACAAAAATTCAAAAAATAAAAACTGTTCCAAAACCCCGCACAAAATATCAAAATAAAAGGTCATAAAGTCTTCGAGATGCTAGCCGGACAAACACAGACACTTATCCAAATAATTATGAACAGCACCAAAAATAGGGCCAAAATCTTTCAGAATTTGTGAAACTTCCACTCTGATATCAAAAAAATCTATAGGAATTGTATAAGTAAAACGTGCAATGATTCATATGTGAATCATATTTTTATAGCGCAAAATGCAATCAGGGGTGGCATGTTGTAACACAACTTTTTTCGATATTTATCGAACATTATATTTCTTTTTCCTAAAATAAAATTGCTTGCTATTTCGCTTTTCAATTTTGCTTTCTATATTGCGATCGCACGCTACTAGAATAAATTGTTTATTTATATCTTTTTTGTTTTTCGATAAAGTATCACTCATAAAAAACGTAGGTGATGGAATAAGAGTAAAGCGACATAATGTTTTATTTGAATAAATAGAGATCGCAATAGAAACAACGCAATTGATAAATGAAAAAACCTTAAATTTTATTCGTGATGAAAGAGATGTAAATTTCGATAGTATCGAAAAAAGTGATGTTACAACATCCCACCCCTGATTCATATATGAATCGCTCTGATTTATTATTAGTCTAACTACTTCAATCGACAATCAACAAATATTAGAACTTAAAAATATTTATTTTGCACTTACTTTTTTAATCGTTAATTTATTATTTTTAGTCAAAGTAGCACAACTTTGCGCAGTATGTTTTACTTGCGACTTGTCAAAAAATAATGAAAAAATAAACTTATACGTGTGTTTTTCGTTAAAAAACCGAATGAGAATCCAAAGAAAATAAAATTAGATTGATTCAAATATGAATCGCGACGCACTGGAGGGTTAATGGAAGTTGAGATTTCCGGTGTTGGTCATTGGTCTCACTATGGTTTTCGGACAGATCTGGTTCTAGCCTTTACGAGTAAGAAGTTTCAGGAGGTTGCGATGGGGTTCTCATACCGAGAATGGCCTATATTCAGCCGCTTTATGAACAACCATAATATTTAATGGAAGTTGGGATTTTCGATATTGGTCATCGGTCTCACTATGATTTTCGGACAGATCTGGTTCTAGCCATAAAGGGCAGATCTGGCTACGAGCCAAAGGCGGAACGTGATATTGCTGCATGACTAACACTCGTTCACATACAGTAAAATCAACCCAGAAACTCATTTTCTCCTTAGGGTGGAAAGTCAGCGCCGGATCTAGCTCTTTGGGGGCCCAGGTGCAAGTAGGGCTTTTAGGGCCCTCTACTAGTTAATAAAAAAAAATTGTTTTAATATAATAAAATAACAACATGTTTTTTGTTAGAATAATATAATAAATTCACAGTAATGTAACATAAATTATCACAGCCAAAATCCTGACTACTTGATCAATTTTATCAAGGAAATTTAAATTTCAAATTAAATTTTCAATAAACTTTTTGTTTCTTTTGCGATTGCACAGTAGAACAAACGAAAAATTGGCTGTTTAATTTTTGAAGCCGAAAATTTTACTGTAACATCGCAAAAATAAACAAAAATTTTATGAAAAATGTATTTTGAAATTTTAATACCATTGGTAAAATTGATTGAGTAGTCAGGATTTTGGCTAGCAAATTGCTTGCCAATCGAGTATCTACCCCAATTAAGTGACTGATATTTATAGTTTTTGCTTCGTCCGATTCAATCGACAATAACGCCAATGCTGATAATCGTTCTTATACCATAGTACAGCGAAGATAAATTTAATTAGCTTCAACTTACTAAACGATCTCTCTGCGCTAGCAACGGTTACTGAAAAGGTTAAAAATATACGCAATGCAATTATAAAATTGGGAAAGATATCAGAGTATTGGGGCGTTAAAAAATGTAAAACATTCAAAAGATTTCTGTCGAATTCTGCTGGAATAATATTTTGTACTAAAGAAATTTCTGATAATAAATCAGTTGATACATTTCCAGCATAAAATGATACAAATTCTTTACAAGAATCTTGTAGTTGCACGTTTGATAAATTTGTTGCATCAGCAAATCTGCCTTCTAATTCATATGAAACTTGGTCCATTTATGGTAGAAAAAATGAGATCTTAAAATTAAAAACTGGGTCAGCTGGAATTTCGTCGTTACAAATTTCATCGAATAAGCGTTTTCGATTTCGCAATCGAATCAGCGGAAAATCTGTTGAAACAATTAATGTTTCTGCAATAATTTGGGCTTCTTTAACAGCCTCCTCGAAGAGAGCTGCACTCAGAACTACGGTTTCTCCTTGTAACATTTTATTTATTTTATTAATATCAAAAAGAATATTTTTCCACACAATCAATAATACAAGAAATGACATTGTTACGATATATTCCAGTATAAAATTTGCTTCCGAAACTGTTTTTGAATCATTTGATGATGCTGCTAGTTCTTCTAAAGCTTCATGTATTAGCGGTAATTTAGATACCACAGGTTTTATTGCCTCTATTCTGGCCTCCAAACGGTTTCACTCAACGGTTTTAATGTAATATGTACGTGTTTTGTTAAAATGTTCCAACATTTAATTGATGAAACAAACAAAGTATAAAGACGTTGCAAATTTCCAAATAAGTTTTTACATTGTAGGGAGGACGCAGCAGCATCACACGCCTTTGTATTATTCTTTCATATTTGCTCCATTGTTGTAAGCTTGCTCTCTGCAATTTTGAATGTCAATTCGTTTTTCTTTCGGGCTCACATAGTACTAATTTAGTAAGACCTTCTCCTGTTATGCCAGAAGCCTCTAAAAAACACATAAAACTTTCATTTATGGTAAACTGTTTTGTTTGCAGATCCTGAAACACGTATCTTAAAATTAATGTAGTTTTTTCTTTATGGGAAATATCAGGAGTTCAATCTACTTGAATACTAATATATTTTGACTCCTTTACTTTTGATACGATTTTTTAGATATCTCGTTAGGCAGTAGTACAATAAATTGATTTTAATCGACCTTAGAAAGGTAATGGATATGTTTTTGTTTAGATTTAATTTTTTGAAGATGATCTTTCAGTATCGTATCATCGTATGGCTAAAAATTCAATTAAACCCAAAAAACTACCGTTTTTCGGACATCCAATGTTTTCAGTATCTCTGAAAGCTTAATTTCGTTCTGCTAAAAAGAGAATAGCATCTAAAATTCTGCATTGTGTTTGAATAAATTCTTGTTTCCTCTTATTTATTGATGAAATACGAAGCTGATAAATTGTGCTATCGTTTTTTAAATTAGCAATTAATGTTTTCCATTTCATGAAACAATTTATATGAAAAATTCCAGTTTCATGCTTTTGGATAATTTTTGATAATTTATGCCAGGTGTTGTTTCCTTTAATAAAACGATTTTGTTTTTCTGATTCAGTCCCAAACAAGAAGCAACTTTTGTTGACTTTATTTCTAGAGGTTCATAAAGAAGCCATGTTCGTTTTTGTGTCTCACCATTTCCTAACTTTCTCGTTAAATAATGGCTGGAAAATGATTTGCCATTGCTACTCTTTGGAAAGTTCTTAAGACTGATTTGTTTTGGACCTAGCTTAATAACAGCTGACCTAAAAAGAGAAGATTTTGGGAATTCATCATCATTTAACATCAGTTTAATATCAGAGATTAGTTTATCATCCAAATATACATGACTTAGTTTATTATCAGTCATATATTTTGGATGTAGTAATAATCAGTTTAAAGTTTAAAGCTGTTTAAATACTAAAAGTTTTTATTAATGAACACGTGACTTCAGTTTTTTAAAAATTTTGTTACCTATAAAAAAATTGGGGAAACATTAATTTTTTTTTTAAATCAAATGAATTTAAATAAAAAGTATTTTATATGGGCCAATTTTGGTAGGGGCCCGGGTGCATCGCACCCTCTGCACCCCCCATAGATCCGGCACTGTGGAAAGTTTTACAGCAAACAGCGTACAGCATCTCTAGACATAGCTCGATCTAACCACTTATTCAAATCGATGTCATCATATTTGAAAGACTAGTGGTTCACGAAAGTTGAAGATGGGCAAAAATGGCTCGATGCCTATTTTGCTTCGAAACCATCACGTTTCTATCGTGAATTTATTCATCATCTACTTGATAAATGACAAAAGACCACTGATGATAATGGCGAATATTTCGATAAATAATCTTTGTAACAATTATATTTTCAATAAAGTTGAATTTGACCGAAAAAACCAGAGTTTCTACTTGCAAACCTAATATATAAAAAACAGCACCCGACTTTGTTTTAAAACGAATGTAAACATTGTAAATCTCGAATACATCATACTTGATTTCTAAGGTGAGAAATACAACTTATTAAAATTTTGGTAAAAACTTTTGTTAGGCCAAAAATCTTCATTCCTACTCTTCTAGAACACTTAATCTATAAATTTATTAGAATCTTATAGTTATTAGTCGGGTTTCGTAAATTGTATACCTTTCAACATTGCAAAAGTTAAAAAAACATTCACAAAGGTGTGAACACCGTTTTAGCTAAATTTTTGGCAAAGACTGACAAAGTTTAATACCGATCAATCAATCTGTCTGAAAAACATCATCGCTTAAATTTTAGACCGATTTCATAGCAAATTACAATTAAAATAATTTTATTTATAATGATTTTTTGAAATATTTGGGAAAAACTATAAAAATCGAGAAAGTT
The DNA here is from genome assembly GCA_947310385.1 of Nephrotoma appendiculata. Taxonomy (NCBI): domain Eukaryota; kingdom Metazoa; phylum Arthropoda; class Insecta; order Diptera; family Tipulidae; genus Nephrotoma; species Nephrotoma appendiculata. The sequence goes on from OX371223.1 coordinate 70,830,342, forward strand.
CTAATAAGGAGTTGCTGCCAATTACGGTTCACCGATTTCCTCTACATTCCACTCAATATTATGGTTGTTCGTAAATCGGCAGAATACAGGCCATTCTCAGTATGAGGACCACATCACAACCTCCTGAAACTTGTTACTCGTAAAGGCTAGAACCAGATCTGCCCGCAAATCATAGTGAGGCCGATGACCAACACCGAAAATCTTAACTTCCATTAAATATTAAGGTTGTTCGTAAAAGCGGCCGAATATAGGTCATTCTCAATATGAAGGTGTATAAGTATTATATGCGCATATTAAAATAAAACTTAATGAACAGATTGACTAGCCGTATTTATATATGAGGCGTTTATTAACAAAGGCGTTTATAGGCGCTATACGTCATAGATTTTTTAGTTTTGAAAAATTCCAGAAACTCCCACTTTCTTAATAGAAGTTTTACATATTTCGAAGATAGTAAACCAAAGTCAAAAATTCCGTTTAAATTCGAAAAATCGATAATTTTGGCGTATGTCTGTCTTTAAAACTCGATGCCACATATTATTCTTCCTTAAAAATAATATTTTCGTGAACCAATTGAAAATAATAAGAATTGTTTCTTGGCTGTTTAACGTTTATTATACACGATCACAATTGTTCGTTTAACTATAAAAAATTGAATTTTGGGCTGATTGTATCCGAAGTGTCACAAAAAAAAAAATTGGGCTGAATTTAAAAATCTATAACGAAAAATAATTTTATTTTTTGGGCTGACATCATTAAAATGTCGTGATATACGATTTTTTTGGGCTGACATACGTGACAGAAATTATAGTTTTCGTGTTGCCACTGCGTTTTTTTTGGGCTGAGATTTGGGCCAACTTCACATACATAATAATGTTTTGACACACATAATCACCATGAATTTGTAGAATCGGCCCATATGTAGCACGCTTTGGCCATACTACCGAGTGAAGCAGATGGATGGAGGTCTACAACATATTTGCAATTTGCTGGAAAATTGTCTCTATCAAACTCAGCTCTTTTAAATATGGTTTTGATGCTCGATTTTGTTCCCTTTCGTAGGAGGCCGTCGTTGAAAACAGAAGTTGGAGCTGAAGCCAATTCATATGTAAAATAAGAATGCATCTCATTCGGATTTTCAACGACACAAACAATTCGATGAAATAAGTGCAGCGAGTTTATAACGAAAGTTTCGTGATTTATTTTTATTCCCTGAACCTGAGCTGCAATTGGAATAACTTTGTGTTTTTTGCGTAAACGACGTTCGCAAAACTCTCACCCAATGTATTATGCAGCAGCATTTCACCTTTATCCAAAGCACTATCACAGGTGATGTTGGAATCAGCAACAAGTCCAGTTGATAAACTAAAATAAAATAGATTTGTTTTTGTCCAGATTGTCTCTTGATTTCCTACTGCCTCGGAGTTCAACATGTTGTTCGGAAGAAATTTGATGATTGTTCTCTAAAAGTTTCCATTGCGGATATCACAAGCATGCTATCGGGCGTAGAAACAATCAATTTTAAAATGGTGTCATCGGTAATGCCTCGTCCTCGAGATAATCCTCCTATCGTTTTCATTGATCGCATAAGTGATTGTGAAATACCGCTCCATTGCACACTTTTTCTTCTAATCGAAAAGTATTTCTCTGGAATTTTTTGTACTCTTTGGTACAGATTTTGCATATAAGTTTGACCGGCAGAACGGAAATATGGCAACATTTTTCGAACAGATTCCATATATGCATCTGTCAGTTGCCAGTCCTCTCAGCTCGGATATATTGCAGCACAATCATAACTTGCTCAAAATATTGGAGCCAAAGTTTACATGTTCTGTTTGTTGTTCTTAGTCTGTTCACGTTACTTATAAAACAGCTCGCTCCAGGTCGCGTACTACTTCCGAATCATAACACATAGCCGGTGACATGGTGTTTTCTATACGTTTCCGTGATTTCAGCAGATTTCATTACAGATTTCAAATCTTCTGAATCGTCCATAATCAAATAATTTAATGCTATACCGTCAGTATATGTGCTTGCAAAGCACGCGAAAAAGCATGTTCGGTAAGCATGTGTTTGACTGTTGATGATTGTAATTCTTCTAGTCCGCTTCCTTTCATGATATATCCGACTGTGCCAAGATATGACATGAGTAGATGCAATCCTCCAAGGCGTATAATTATTCCAGATATATCACTGTTTTGCTCCGCAGACTTAACCATTTCAATTGACTTCATAAAGAGCAAAACGTCTGTGAACTCATTGTATATGATGTAGCCCTATTGAATTCAATAGGTCGATTATATGCCTCGAACCAACTTTACGTTGAAGGTAAACTGTTAATCCAAGCAGGACTGGTGATATAAACGATTTTGGTCTGCATCCGTATATCATACATTGATTGAGAAACTGTTTCTTTTTATTTGTTTTCGTTGAAGAGCATACGTTTTGTTTTTTATAGAGTTTCCGTAAATATCTGTAAAGTCGCTGGTACAAACTCTTCACCACCATTTCTGCTATCATTGAATGTTGAATATTTTGCTGTATCATAAATTTGGGACTGGATGTCTCTTTTTTGATAATTGCTGGTGCTACTTTAACAGTTCTAAACCGGTCTTGTATGAGTCCCAATTCTGCACTAACAATTCTTCGGGTAACATGTCCTTTAAAGTTAAAGTTATGGTGTTGCCAATTAAGTTGGTTGCTACCAAATTTGGTTTAAAATGATTTATAAGCAGATCTCTCAAGTAGTAGTCATCGTACAGGTCTATATTATTGCCTCTGAATTCTCTTAGTTTTTCCCTCAGATCGCGTAATGCAAATTGACATTCACTACTTTGTTTTATGAAGGCACACAAAGCTTTCCTCTCGACGGATTAGTGGTTACTTCTCTAAATTTGCAGTAGCATTTCAGATGATATCGCGCATTTTGTGTCCATAAATTAATTGCCCACCAATCCGTGTATTGACGATACTTCCCCATACGTCACTGCGTTTACAACAAAGATCCAGGATAGTTTGTTGCATTTTGGTTATTTTCATAACACTAACTTGCTTGTACCGGTTTACATTCTTGGAGTCAATGGGCGTATCCAGCACACTGAGATTCTCACTGTTTTTAATGAGGCCTCACCAAATTTTATATGAAAAATTCTTTTATTTTTAGTGAGCACTCAGTGTGCTGGATTGGATACCCAATCTCCTGAATCACTTCGCCGCAAAATAAACAATTAATTTTAAAATCAAATGATAGCACAGTTGATCTTAAAATTTTTGGCTGGCTACAAACTGATGATGATAGTCCTGTTATGGAAAACTACTATAAGTATCTGATATATTCATTTAGATTAATTAATTAGTCTTACCTGGCTCTCGCGCTCTTTTGCAAGCAACAATACTACGTTTCCTCGTGTAGTTTTTCCGACATTCTGTGTGCATTAAAATTTCTTCGACGTTCTCTAACTTTTTCCACAAATCATCATTTCTTGATTTTAAAACTTCGATTAAGCTCCCATTTCCTTTTTCACCACTGTCGAGTCCTTTTTCTGCATACACTTATTACAAAATAATACAAATATTTTTATTTTCCTGCATTACAAAATTTACACTTTTCCTGACAACTTTGCTCTTTGATATTCAAAATTACGCTGTGCCTAAAACTACGTACTTAGCTCCTAAAAAAAGTAGATCAAATGATTGTGTCATCTATTTGGTTTTGTTTCCGAAGTCCGTCACCTTCAATCACTTAAAAAGTCATCGTTACATCGGTAATATCTCATGCATCTGGGATATATCTCATAACAGACCTAAACGTCTGACGCAAAACTGCTTTACGCCATGAACGTTCAGTTAAGGACAACGAAGCTGAACTTTCCAAATCTGGTAAACCAGTCAAAATGCTAAACCAATAACTACTCGACGACAGTGTATCGCTAATATACTCCAGTTCAACATATCAACACAACAAGCAGACCAACAAAAAAGTTCAAAATTATATTCTTCTACGGAATTACTTCTATAGTTCTTGAAAATGTCGCGCGAAGCATGAGCAAGAAAAAACATGAGGTAATTTATTTCATTAACAAATTTAATATTGTCGTTATGCTAATTACAGAGACTCATCTTAAACCTGGTACAGTTTTCCACAAACTCCATTATCATATTTACAGGAACGACCGCGCTTGTGGCGGAGTTGCTATAGCGATTAAAACCACAATTCAATTCTCACCTAGACTTGCGGAGTACCGGAAACTTGTCTGTACTTGTGCTTCTATCGACCGGAACATTAAAGATTACATGTTGTTACACTCCATACTCCAGCCATAATAATTTTAGGCATGACCTTAACAGACTGAAGAATTGTAGTAGAACAAATAAGGGTGGTCAAACTTTGTTTGACTTTATGAACAGTAACTCAACAAACATCATTTTACACTATCCAGATTGGATTTGTTTATATCGAATAGTTCAATCGCAGTTAATAAAATAGAAACAAAAAATGCGCTAAATTCTGACCATTTCCCGGTACTGTGTTATGTCAATGTCACTACTTCATATAAGGATGCTAGTGAAGTTTATCCAAACTAATCCAAAGAATACAACAACAACAAATTTATTGTAATAGTATTGGTGTAAGTAAACATTCAGGCGAATTTATAGTGTGTAATTTAGACGAGATATGATTTTTAATGTGCCTTATGTACATTCTAAAGTCATTCTAAGTATTTCCTAGCCATTTAGCATAAACTTCAGTGACATTGGTACACTGTCTAAACCCAAACGAGTGTGTCTAGTAAATTATTTGATTTTCTAATGGGTCTGACAGGGTGTCCAATGAGATTTAAAAATGTGATTTTTTAATGTGCCTTAGGTACATTCCAAAGTCATTCCAAGTGTTTTCTAACCATTTAGCACGAACTTCAGTGACACTGGTACACTGTCTTAACCCAAATGAGAGTCCCTAGTAAATAGTTTGATTTTCTAATGGGTCTGACAGGGTGTCCCATGAGATTTAAAAATGTGATTTTTTAATGTGCCTTAGGTACATTCCAAAGTCATTCTAAGTGATTTCTAACCATTTAGCATGAACTTCAGTGACATTGGTATACTGTTTCAACACAAACGAGTGTCCCTAGTAAATTACTTGATTTTCTAATGAGTCTGACAGGGTGTCCCATGAGATTTAAAAATGTGATTTTTTAATGTGCCTTAGGTACATTCCAAAGTCATTCCAAGTGTTTTCTAACCATTTAGCATGAACTTCAGTGACATTGGTACACTGTCTTAACCCAAATGAGAGTCCCTAGTAAATAGTTTGATTTTCTAATGGGTCTGACAGGGTGTCCCATGAGATTTAAAAATGTGATTTTTTAATGTGCCTTAGGTACATTCCAAAGTCATTCCAAGTGTTTTCTAACCATTTAGCATGAACTTCAGTGACATTGGTACACTGTCTTAACCCAAATGAGAGTCCCTAGTAAATAGTTTGATTTTCTAATGGGTCTGATGAGATTTAAAAATGTGATTTTTTAATGTGCCTTAGGTACATTCCAAAGTCATTATAAGTGATTTCTAACCATTTAGCACGAACTTCAATGACATTGGTATACTGTTTCAACCCAAACGAGTGTCCCTAGTAAATTACTTGATTTTCTAATGAGTCTGACAGGGTGTCCCATGAGATTTAAAAATGTGATTTTTTAATGTGCCTTAGGTACATTCCAAAGTCATTCTAAGTGTTTTCTAACCATTTAGCATGAACTTCAGTGACATTGGTATACTGTCTTAACCCAAATGAGAGTTCCTAGTAAATAGTTTGATTTTCTAATGGGTCTGACAGGGTGTCCCATGAGATTTAAAAATGTGATTTTTTAATGTGCCTTAGGTACATTCCAAAGTCATTCCAAGTGTTTTCTAACCATTTAGCATGAACTTCAGTGACACTGGTACACTGTCTTAACCCAAATGAGAGTCCCTAGGAAATAGTTTGATTTTCTAATGGGTCTGACAGGGTGTCCCATGAGATTTAAAAATGTGATTTTTTAATGTGCCTTAGGTACATTCCAAAGTCATTCTAAGTGATTTCTAACCATTTAGCATGAACTTCAGTGACATTGGTATACTGTTTCAACACAAACGAGTGTCCCTAGTAAATTACTTGATTTTCTAATGAGTCTGACAGGGTGTCCCATGAGATTTAAAAATGTGATTTTTTAATGTGCCTTAGGTACATTCCAAAGTCATTCCAAGTGTTTTCTAACACTTTAGCATGAACTTCAGTGACATTGGTACACTGTCTTAACCCAAATGAGAGTCCCTAGTAAATAGTTTGATTTTCTAATGGGTCTGACACGGTGTCCCATGAGATTTAAAAATGTGATTTTTTAATGTGCCTTAGGTACATTCCAAAGTCATTCCAAGTGTTTTCTAACCATTTAGCATGAACTTCAGTGACATTGGTACACTGTCTTAACCCAAATGAGAGTCCCTAGTAAATAGTTTGATTTTCTAATGGGTCTGACATGTTGTGTCCCATGAGATTTAAAAATGTGATTTTTTAATGTGCCTTAGGTACATTCCAAAGTCATTCTAAGTGTTTTCTAACCATTTAGCATGAACTTCAGTGACATTGGTACACTGTCTTAACCCAAATGAGAGTCCCTAGTAAATAGTTTGATTTTCTAATGGGTCTGACAGGGTGTCCCATGAGATTTAAAAATGTGATTTTTTAATGTGCCTTAGGTACATTCCAAAGTCATTCCAAGTGTTTTCTAACCATTTAGCATGAACTTCAGTGACATTGGTACACTGTCTTAACCCAAATGAGAGTCCCTAGTAAATAGTTTGATTTTCTAATGGGTCTGACATGTTGTGTCCCATGAGATTTAAAAATGTGATTTTTTAATGTGCCTTAGGTACATTCCAAAGTGATTATAAGTGATTTCTAACCATTTAGCACGAACTTCAATGACATTGGTATACTGTTTCAACCCAAACGAGTGTCCCTAGTAAATTACTTGATTTTCTAATGAGTCTGACAGGGTGTCCCATGAGATAAGGGACTCTCATTTGGGTTAAGACAGTGTACCAGTGTCACTGAAGTTCATGCTAAATGGTTAGAAAACACTTGGAATGACTTTGGAATGTACCTAAGGCACATTAAAAAATCACATTTTTAGATCTCATGGGACACCCTGTCAGACCCATTAGAAAATCAAACTATTTACTAGGAACTCTCATTTGGGTTAAGACAGTATACCAATGTCACTGAAGTTCATGCTAAATGGTTAGAAAACACTTAGAATGACTTTGGAATGTACCTAAGGCACATTAAAAAATCACATTTTTAAATCTCATGGGACACCCTGTCAGACTCATTAGAAAATCAAGTAATTTACTAGGGACACTCGTTTGGGTTGAAACAGTATACCAATGTCATTGAAGTTCGTGCTAAATGGTTAGAAATCACTTATAATGACTTTGGAATGTACCTAAGGCACATTAAAAAATCACATTTTTAAATCTCATGGGACACAACATGTCAGACCCATTAGAAAATCAAACTATTTACTAGGGACTCTCATTTGGGTTAAGACAGTGTACCAATGTCACTGAAGTTCATGCTAAATGGTTAGAAAACACTTGGAATGACTTTGGAATGTACCTAAGGCACATTAAAAAATCACATTTTTAAATCTCATGGGACACCCTGTCAGACCCATTAGAAAATCAAACTATTTACTAGGGACTCTCATTTGGGTTAAGACAGTGTACCAATGTCACTGAAGTTCATGCTAAATGGTTAGAAAACACTTGGAATGACTTTGGAATGTACCTAAGGCACATTAAAAAATCACATTTTTAAATCTCATGGGACACCCTGTCAGACTCATTAGAAAATCAAGTAATTTACTAGGGACACTCGTTTGTGTTGAAACAGTATACCAATGTCACTGAAGTTCATGCTAAATGGTTAGAAATCACTTAGAATGACTTTGGAATGTACCTAAGGCACATTAAAAAATCACATTTTTAAATCTCATGGGACACCCTGTCAGACCCATTAGAAAATCAAACTATTTACTAGGGACTCTCATTTGGGTTAAGACAGTGTACCAGTGTCACTGAAGTTCGTGCTAAATGGTTAGAAAACACTTGGAATGACTTTGGAATGTACCTAAGGCACATTAAAAAATCACATTTTTAAATCTCATGGGACACCCTGTCAGACCCATTAGAAAATCAAATAATTTGCTACGGACACTCGATTAGGTTAAAACAGTGTACCAATGTCACTTAAGTTCATGCTAAATGGTTAGAAAACACTTGGAATGACTTTGGAATGTACCTAAGGCACATTAAAAAATCACATTTTTAAATCTCATTGGACACCCTGTCAGACCCATTAGAAAATCAAATAATTTACTAGACACACTCGTTTGGGTTTAGACAGTGTACCAATGTCACTGAAGTTTATGCTAAATGGCTAGGAAATACTTAGAATGACTTTAGAATGTACATAAGGCACATTAAAAATCATATCTCGTCTAAATTACACACTATAAATTCGCCTGAATGTTTACTTACACCAATACTATTACAATAAATTTGTTGTTGTTGTATTCTTTGGATTAGTTTGGATAAACTTCACTAGCATATATAAGGTCCCATCTACTAAGTCTTATGGCTATATCCATACAGATTGAATTTAATATAAAAAAAAGACGACCGATTAAGGGTTCGTAGTTTCTCTAAAACTGCGTTAAGGGGCAACCATAGAAAAATTAAAAAAAATTATAAACGTAACTTTAAAAAATTATGTTTGCGTTAAATGCCGTTTCTGTGCTTTCACCCATGGAAAAATTAATTTAAATTAAAAAATTTAACGAAGCTTCGTTAAATATGAATTGTCACTTAATAAAAATTATTGGAGCGAAATTTTGCGTTCAAACGTAAAAAAAATTAAAATTTGTATCGTGCTACCTAAAAAAAACAACAAACAATAAACAGCTGTCACTATAACAAATAGTTTATAAATAAATAAATAGTTGTCATTCAATATTCTACAATATTTACGGCATACTCGTTACGTCTAGTATGGCTGGAATGTCATTAAAAATAAGTGTCGTCAACATTTTTAATTTTTTTTAATTTTATAATTTTTTTATGGTTGGCCCTTTAGACGCTAGTCAAATTAATGATGCAATTGATTATTTCAATTCTTCTATTGACCATGCTGCCCACCAGGCAGTTCCAACAAAGGATTGTTCGTCCAAATATAAAGTAATACTGTCAGATGAGATTTTGCTATTTATCAAACTTCGAAATACTAGGCGGAGACAATGGATTCGAAAACGGTTCTCGTATCTTAAAGTATAATAAATTTATTAAGTCACGTAATCAGGCAAAAAAAAAATATAAGATTCACAATATTAAATGGCAAAGTAAGCAGAATCAACTCGCTAAAGGTTCCAAGACCAACTTATTCCAGACTTATTTGACGCCATCTTGAATAAGTCGGTCATGTCGGCCATTTCATTGTACCGACTTATTTGTGACGTAATACCAAAAAACCAAACGCAATTTCTATTACAAAGACGAGAAAAAATTCTTGACATGTTGGTCGTTGCCACTAGATTTGGAAATAAAAACTGCATGTATTACATCATCGAGCAATAAATATAATAAGAGAAATCAAGTAGTGCAAATTATACATATAAGCCAATTTCTCCGAGGTTAATCTTATTTTATACTTTCGATATATTTACATACACAAATTTAATTTTTTTCTATATTTAATCCATATATATTTATATAGTATATGCATATCGGCATAGTTATTTTAAGTCGGCAAACATATCGGCATAGTTATTTTATAGTTAATTGTTCTAGTTAGGTTTTTACAGATAGCTAATAGTAAAACAGATTAACTTCGGAATTTCTATGAGTCCTCTTATGTATATTTTGCTCTATGATTACATTTAGTCAAGACACATTTTTTGAGACATATGGTGTAGACGTACTTATTCAAATAAGTCTCCTCGCGAGGTGACTTAGGCTGTGTCTCAAACACCGACTTATTTGTGGATACCGACTTATTCAAATAAGTCACCTCGCAGAAAAAGTAAAATTTATTGGATATACCTGAACTATAATTGTGTTAACCTGGTGGCAGCTAGAGAACTTTTAAATGTGTATTGAAAAAAGAGGTTTCACCAAAACACAAATGGCCGCGATAACCGGTTTCTATCGAGCCTATCTGATAGAGATTTTTTTTTTGTATCAGATATAACATATTTAACTGGCGCACAACTAATCGGCCATTAGTAATTTTTCTGTGCAACCGCGGCCACTAGTAAATTGTATCATAATTTTCTCGTGTTCATCTCAAATCGTTAGGAAATTGTTTAATCTTTACAATGACACCGTTAGAGGCTCAAGGACTTTTCTAATATAAGAGTTAAAAATAATCTAAATTATGTGTGAATTTAGTGTGTTCAGAAGATGTCTCGGTATATTGTACTTCCTACATCTTATCGTTATAAACAAATCTAAATTATCTAATTATTTTGGACGAAATGGAATATTTTTTTTTCTGTTGGTTTCGGAAGCCATAAACACAATGATAATTGTAGTTTTACTATAGACCTACGATTGCGACGATGTTAGACAATGTTTCTGCATTAATCCTGAATCTACTGGATAAAATACGCAACATTACAATAGCGATGTATGTATAACGGAGGTCGATACGATGTAAACAATAATAAATGGAGAAAATTAAGGAAAATTTTTTGATAACAAATAAGGATATATAAATAGAACAAAAATGTAAATTGAGATAGTGTAATCGAAACATTGGTCCATTACACATATAAAACTAATTTTTATAGTGTAAAGTGAATTATTAACTCGGAATTATTAGATTTAATTAAATAGTTACTCTATAGAGGATGATCTACTTAATTCAGAAAATCATTTAAATAAGTTTAAGGTAAAAGCACAGCTCAGTTTCGTTTCGTGCTGATAATTGTATAATTAGCGAGATTATAGTGACAAAATAATGATAACAAAAATATTTATAAATGATTGGTGTCTCGATAGAAAACTTATATCTCCGGTGAAACAAACGTTGGTGAGTTACTAATACTTATAATCTTCAAGAAAAATAAAAACCGAAAAACTGTTGAAACTTAAACTAAACTTACAAATTATATCTTAATTAATTCTGCTAAAAATAATATTTTGTTTTTTTTATTTATTTATTTCTTACAACTGATTTACAAATCATCTAGTAATATATTCTAGTATTTATATTTTAATCCCCTTTACAATTTTATTATATTTTTAGTCGATCCTGATTGGATCTAGTAGTTCAAGCGTTTTCTTCCTTCGCAGCCGTCTAACTGTGTCTACTGTGTAGACTAATACGTTCACTAACGAAATCTATCTTCAGCTCTCTATGGAGGTTGTCAATTTTTTTGTACCATGGTGCATTTACTATTCCACATAGGACTTTGCCTTTAAATGACTGGATGATATTGACGTTTATATTTTTCGTACACCCCAGAGCTGAATACCGTAAGTCCACACAGGTTTTACAATTCTGTATTTGATGTTTAACTCTTATTTTTTATTTTTCACATGCTCCTTCCATTTTAATTTCGCGTCTAGAATCATGCCTACATATTTTGCATATATATTTTGCGTGAACAGATTTTGTTTCATTAAGTTTTATTCGCCATTTCTTCGTCCAGGTGCTGACAATATTAGAAGCTTTTTGAAATTTGCTTGTAGATTGTTCTATGCTATCAAGGACTGCTAAGATGACCGTATCATCCGAAAACGTCGCTATGCTAGTCTCCTCTATCGTTGGCAGGTCCGAGGTGTATTGAATGTATAAAGCTGGTCCCAGAATGCTACCTTGTGATACTCCTGCTGATATTGTATTTTTTTTATTTCTGAGTAATCGTTATCTAATTTAATACGAAAGTGTCGGTTAGATATGTAAGATTTTAAAATTTCATAAAACTGCTTTGGTAAGTCCCTTTTGTAATTTATATTCCAAGCCTTTATGCCATACTCTATTAAAGACTCTTGAACATTGTTTCCTACTTTCAAGTACATCTTCAATTATGTTTGTAATTCGGTGTACTTGTTCTATTGTTGAATGGTTTTCTCTGAAGCTAAAATGATGTGGAGGAATAAGATTTCTTTCTTCTATTATTGTTTTGAGTCTCGGTAGGATTTTAAAGCGAGGATTTTAAATATTTTATAATAAGGAAATCGACCTATACCAATTTTTGTCATTAAGTGGTTTGTTTGGTTTAGACATCATGATTACTTCTACGACTTTCCATTGGTTTGGAAGAGCTTTTACTATTTGACCTGTAATTAAATCAGATGCTGGAGATTTCTTTGAATTTAGGTTTAAGATTAATTTCCTCTTTTAATTCTCGTAATCTGACATTTGTTATATTGCAGCTATCCATTTTATTTACTGGTGGGGTATGCTTTCCTCTGCAGTTTGTGGGTTTCAAACAACGAAACTTTTTGCTTTGCACTTATAGCCCATGTTCCATTTTCATTTTTAACTGGTGGAATTTGTAGTTTAGATCGTTTTAAACTTTTTGTCGCTTTCCAAAGGGAATATTCGGTATCCTTTCCCCCAGTAAGGCCACTTAGATATTTATTAATGGATTCGTTCTTGATTTCTTTAACTAGCAACTTTAGTTTATTGGACATTTAAAGTTGTTTTATATTCTGGTGCTCGACTTCTTGGCCAGGCCTTTCTTGCTTTTCATTTTGCTGCAACCAGTTCCCTAACTTCCAGAGAGTAAATAGCATTTCGGAGCATTTCCATCAAAAGCTCAATATTTTCCTCAACTAGGCGTATGATATCCGGTATTTTAGTTCTATCCGTAGGCTAATAAGTTGGTTGATTTCCTGAATGAATATCGCAACTGCATAGTGTTCCTGCTGCAAACAGCTCTCTTTCTTTTTTAGAGGTTTCCCTTGATCACCAGTACGTATTTTTTTGCATTAAAATCACCTTGGATTATGAAACTTGATCCAAGTGATTTAAATAATGTGCAATAGTCTTCATATCCTCTTCAATTTTAAGATCTTTAAAGTGTTTGATGTTTTCTTTTATTAACAGCGACGATCCTCCTCTTGCCCGTTCTGCTGGATGAATGGCGTCAGGCATGGTAACAGCTGTATCCATAAATTTCAAGATATGAAATTGATGTCAAATGGGTTTCCGCTACTAGGTATATATCTATTTTTTTAGTATTTAGGAAAATTTTTAATTCATGAATATAGTGCATTACCTCATTTGCATTCCAGGTTACCATTCTTAATGTTTTATTTGTTGTCGTTCGCACCATTTTAATAGGCATGGATTTCATTTTAGAAAGTCTTGTTTACCTAACCTGTTGCTTAGAGCTTTACTAACGCATTTTCCTGTTTAGCTAGACGAGTAATAACAGCTTCCATGCTTCTTAGTAACTTTTTTTTTTTTTTTTTTTTTTTTTTTTTTTTTTAAAGGAAGTATTAATTGTCCAGTGGATTTAATGTCCTTTGAAGGTCAATTAATACCCCCCTTTCATTCACGCACAGACCACCCATTCACACAATTACAGTATACCACCTGCACATTGCAAGCTCCATGTCAACCTGTAAACTGACATTGACGGTGGGTCAGCGCTGAATTCTGCACTCCAACAGAGGGTCTTAGTTGTGTTTATTAACATCAACGATCGTAATCGATGAGGAAAATTCGCTTTGCATCCAGCCTCTGGTGGGATTCGAACCCAGTACCTCCCGGTCCAAGTGCCGAAGCTTTAACCACTGCACCACTTGTCCGGTGCATCTTTTGGAGTACTGTTGTATCATCGGTACTCGGTAGTGCTTTTCGAAATAACTGGTTTTGTCATGTCATGACCACTTCCGAGTATAGTTTTTGTTCTCCCGTTTTACTAGAATGACGTTTTGGTTGTTCTTTGATGAAAGATTAATTAATTTTTCCCGGTGTTGCTGGATTTTGTGTTTACGTTTTATTTCTTATTCTTTGTAGCTCCTTAGCTATTTTACATCCCCGGTAGTTTGCGGGATGTGTCTTATTACAATTAACACATTTTGCAGCAATATTTTTACTAACCGGGCATACTTGGGCATGATGCTTTCTGGCACATTTCACGCATCTTAGTATTGCCTTGATATTATACACATCTTCTACTTTTTGTTTTTTATTAAAAGCGAGCATAGATAGTGGAAACCTCCCTTTTTTAATTTGAAGTCCTTGTTCAGTTTCGATTTTTTCTTTCTTAATGATGTTCACCCTATTTTATAATCCTTTTGCTTGAGATCCTCAATAATTTCCTCTTTTGCAGCCTGGGTGAAGACCTCTAGCTATAACTTGGATTGGGTGATCATGCTTATCCTCATAGGTAAACCATTGATGTCCCTGGAAATTAAGCTTTGTAGCCAAAGCTCTATAGGTTTCAGAGTCTACAACATTAATTTTCTAGACGCCATTATTTAGAGAATATACCTAACGACTGTGATAATTCGGGTGCGTTCGGTATTTTCACAAATTTAGTACTAAAAAATATTTATCACACAATTCGGACACAGTCTTAGTTGTAAATTCATTATTTCTCTTACTTGTTCACGGAGTTCGGTATTTTCCTTTTCGTACTGAACTATATTTCCAGTTGAAGATCTTGGCGATCTTGGTAATTAATGGTTTCTAGTTTATGTGTTCATATACATTGCTGTACTAATAGATTATTTTATAAAAATTCGAATTTTATTTTTTTTATGAAAATGAGCAAAAACCAAAATATAGTTATGACTGTATCAAAACGAAAAAATCGATAATGCAGATAGTATCTTGGCTACTTCAACCGAACGTTAAACAAATTATATATTAAAGTGAAATATCCTAGCCGAAAGTGACTAACCTACAAAATCAGCCGAAAACATATATTATGTACTATAACAGTTGAAAATTGTCGATAAAGAAGTTTAAAGATTTTCAAGCTTTAAATGGTTTGTAATTGTCGCTAAACAGGTTTGGCTATGCCAGGCGTATTCCGATCTGACTATGCCATTCGATGGACCGTGACCATAGGCAAATTTTAAAAATAGGTTTTGGGTGGGTCTGATGAGGTTATAAGGGTGGTTTTCTCCATTTTTCATCGATAAAATAGTTCGTCATTCGTGATTTTGACATATGCTCACCAATCTGACTATGCCGATTTGATAGCCCATGACCATAGGTAGATTCTGAGTATAGGTTAGGGGTGAGTCTGATGGGGTTAGTGGTGAAATTTTGATTTTCCTTTTGGTGTGTATATGCCAAAATATCGAATGACGAACGATTTTATCAATGAAAAATGGGGGAAATCGAAACTTCACTCCTATAACCCCATCAATCTCACCCCTAACCTATTCTCAGAATCTACCTATAGTCATGGGCTACTAAATCGGCATAGTCAGATTGGTGCCTTTATGGCAAAATCTCGAATGACGAACGATTTAATCGTTGAAAAATGGGGAAAATCAAAATTTCACCCCTATAACCCCATCAGACTCACACTAATCTATACTCAGAATCTCATGAGACCCACCCCTAACCTCAATCATCGTTGGCTGGCATAACCTTGAGTTGCAAACAATTTTAACGACAATTACAAACTATTTAATGCTTGATAATTTTTAATCTTCTTTATCGACTACTTTCGGCTGTATGAAGCAGATATGGCATTTCATTCCTAGAACCTCATCAAACCAACCCCTAACCTATATCTAAAATCTACCTATGGTTATGGGCTATCGAATCGGCATAGTCAGATTGGTGTCCATCTGGCAATATCTCGAATGATTGACAATTTTATCGTCGGAACAATGGAAAATGGAATATTTCACCAATATAACCTTATAAAACCTACTGCAAACATATAATCAAATTCTACTTAGGTCATGGTGCATCAAATTGGTACAGTCATCAGCTAAACGTGACTGCGTTACATGGCTATTGTATAGAAGAACGGATAGTATAGAACAGATTTAACATTTAAATCTGTATTGCTGGCGTTTTTTGGTTGGATAATGAACTGAATCTTCTTTATCGATACAACCAATCGATACAATCTGCATTATCGACATTTAAAAATATTTGATACAGTGTATTTTGTTGAGACAATTACAACAACACCACCATGGCTAAGGTAAAAACCAAAACATTTTAAAATTTTGTTTTAGCTGAAGATAATGCAGATTTGCATAAGTTGAAATAGCTGAATTGCGCTCAAATAGTTAAAGCAAAAATGCCTTATTTCTCAACAAAATACAGCTATACCAAAATTAATATCTATACATTACCATCTTTTGGCTGGGATAGCAAAGAGACTATCTGCATTACCATTTACCATCTTTCCTCTTGGTCGTACCATCGGTTTTCAACTTCTTGTACTTTCATAACAAAAGATTTAATCTCATCTTTCGGTTTTTCTAGTTCGTGCTCTTCGACCCGTATAAGTTGATCCAGTTTCTCGACTTGCGCGTTTTGTTGTTTATCCAGCTCGGGAAACCAATCATCTTGCTTCTCAAATTTGGAATCTCTACCTTGTCTAGTTTATATTTTATTTTGTCCACCTGATCTCTTAAATCAAGTACTGGTTTTGTTGCTCGGTACAGCTCTTTCCGATTTCCTTCGACTGAAAGCCAACGACTCAGCACCATTTCGTTTAATTTCTGTTACTTGTAGAAATTTATTTCTACTAAGCTCATTTTAGGAATTTCTACAAAAATTTAAGTCACAATTTTGCTTTGAAATTAAAAATAATTACTTTTCAAAGGTGAAAAATGTCAAGTAGGGCCACCGGTAATCCAAGTCTAATAAAATGAAGCATAAGCGAGTTAGCAACCTACGACCAGTACATCTAGATCGTAATTAGTTATAATTTAAAGAAAGTAAAATGAAAGCGAACGCAAACAGATAAACAAGATAATTGAAAATTTTATTCCGTTTTTGCAAATCTTATGTGGGTGGACTTTTAGATTGCCTCATTTAATAAAAATGAAAATTTCTTTATTAATATTTGCAGGGTGTGTCCTCAAGTGTCATTGAAAATTCCGAAAAATATTTTTTTATATAACCGATATAATTTTCAATTAATTTTTTTTTCAAACTGTCACTCACAGTTTAGGCCTTCGATTATTCTTCTTCTGTACGATTAACATCCTTAAGTCTCATGAATAATAAATACAAAATATAAAAGCTCGTTTAGCTACATAAATTAGAAACGAAAGCTGAACATTTTCCACAATTTTCTCATAACCGAAACCATTGTTTGGTTCTTATTTGGTTTGTGTTGTTCCTTTTTTTTTGGTTATTAAATTGCTAACTACGCAACCTGGGGCAACACAAACAATACAAACATACACAACAAAATTATTATTAAACTTTTGTATCACGGTTGTTATTGCTGTTCAACACTCCTAATGGTTCCACACACACACACACACAAAAAAAAATCGTAATAAAATAAAACGACAAGTGGAAAAGAAGCAAAATTAATTACTTAGCGAATAAAATGGGGGGGGGGGGGGGGGGGGGGGTGAGATGGTTTATTGATGATTTTCAGTATTTCCGAAAGGCATTTTATTTGCGTGTATAAGTGCTTTAGTTATTACATGCTTAAGGAACTAAAAGAGGACGAAAGAAATTAAATATTTGTGATTTTATCAGGTTGTTTCTGTTAATTACAGTTTAATAACAATTTTTACAATATCTGTAAATTTTTATTATTTACAGATACCACAACGCTTAAAGTATACGGCGTATTTTTGGAAGTCTCGTCTCATCAAAAAACATTTCATTAATTTATCACCCTAATACGTCTGGGAATTGAGGCTTAATCGGAAGAATTAACTGCTCTTTAAGCAGAGAAAGAGTAAAGGTATATTTAAACATAAATTTAGGCGTATTATTTAGGTTAGACACGAATTACACACAAATATTCATGGTTTCAGAGCAAATTTCGATAGGGTGATCACCAGAATTGTCTATAAGATGATGTCGAAAATACAGTAGGCAAATGGATTTTTGCGTAAACAATGTCGGCAATTGGTAGAATATGTAGATAATTCGCGTCCGTCACGCCAGCCGGAACCATATCAGAACCTAACAACTATGACACAAGTAGCACAATGCGTTGTGTAACATTGTCCATTATATGCTTTTTATATGCCGGAACCTTATAACTCAGCCAGAACCTGATAAAGCTAGCCATAACAATGTAACAGCCAAATCAACTATGACACAAGTAGCACGATTCATTGTGCATTATTGTGCACTATATAATTTTTCAGCCGGAACCTTATAAATCCATCCAGCAAATCGAGCAAATATGATAGTATTGAAATGACGCCTAAATGTTGAACCAATTCACAAATACAATTGAACAATTACTGAATAACTTATTTTATTCTAATCTAGGTGTCACCGTAACAGTACACAATGATGCACAATGCATCGTGCTACTTGTACCATAGTTAATTTGGCTGTAGAGGGTATGGCTCCTGGTTCTTATGGCTTTTTTTCTTGGTTTTCAATTGTAGATTTATTTTGTAGTTCTTCCAAAACCTCATTATATGGAGCCAAGCAATTTTGAAAATTTTCACTGCGTAAGGGTCATTTTGGGTTAATTGCCATTCTAATTCTTTAGCCAAATGTCCTATCCTTTTTTAAAATCATAACTGAAGTTTGAAATGAATTTGTTTTTAATGCCTTCCTCCACAAATGCATTGGAGGTAAACTCATCATTTACTTTTACCAATTCTTCCTCATTTAAACTCTGTTCCGTGTATTTAATAATGTATCTATAACCGTGTTCGATTTTAATTTGTCCAGAGATGAATTTAAAAGAGTTCTAAAAAATTTTTTTTTATTCAAATTTGATTTATATTAATAAACCTAATTTTAAATACCAGATGTAAATTAATACTGTTGGTTAAATAAATAAATAAAAATAAAAAAAAAAAAAAAATCACCCTTCTACTGATGACCAAACCATTTCCATAATCATTTTTATCAAAACCTTTGGATGAGGTGCTAAAACGGCTAAGCTCATGTTTTATGTCTGAAGAATGTTTTTATGGTTCACGGTTATAGTTCTTAGAAAGCCTCTATGTGTTTGAGATGGCAATGAAAACTTCGACTGGAATATAAAATCAGAAGTGCCAGGATCGATGACTTATAGTTTACATTTTATGTCTTACAAATTAGTTCATTGATTGTGGCACCCACACAACAAATTTAATTTAGTAAGAACTGCAGAATTTGCTTGTACTTTACTTGCTCTTTGAAGAAGACAATTGGGCGGCGATCATTACCAACATATTATGGTGCCGATAAAAATTCGGCTACTGCTACAGTATATGGTATGAGTTACTAAAAATAATAAAGTTTATTAAAGAAAAAAATATTTACCATATACGTATGGATAGAACGACATAATGCAGATACAACTTTTATGTTACGTACCTGGTCCTTAAGCATTGTAAAGTAGTATCGTAGACAATGATGATATAATAAATCAAAACTAAACAAAAATAAAATGTATCCAAGGATTTTTTGTTATGTCGCTTTTATATGTAACAAAACGATATGCATAGGTACTCCGGTACTCGTATATCGTTATTTAATTATGTTGAAATCAATAAATATTTGCATGAATCAAAAGTTTTCAATCCTGAATACGACAATAAATAATAATTTCACAAAAAATAAATTGTTTTATTCGATTCTCGAACGGAAAACAGCCATGCGCCTTTGAAAATGATTTTTATGAATCATTGTCGGAGACGGAAGCAGCACACACCGTATTAATTAATAATTAACACTATAAACTGTCATATGTAACATAAATAAAATGTATGTACGGCCTTTTGCAATTCTAAATCGAAATTTAGGCAGTATTCACGTTTTTGGGTCATACACAAAAGTAGGCTATTAGGTCGCTTTTATGTGCATGCAGCTGGTGTTCGCACATACCGCACATGAATTTTACTGGTTATTGCGCATTGTTACATTTTGCTATTGTTGCATGTTTTCGACATTAGTCATATGATTTTGATTGTGGGTGGAATATAAGGAAAACCTACATTTATACAGGAGACAGTCTACAGTCACACATCATACACGTCTATTATGCTTTGGAAATGAAATTGGATACCATTTTAATGATGGTTTCTATATGTTATTAAAACCGAAATTAAGGTTTTTAACGTTTTTTATTGCTATATTTGGTATTATTATAGCTCGTTTGTAAGTGCTATATACGTAGATAGCTGTGCACAAGGATGTTGTTGGTGAGGTATATAAAATACGGCTTCCATTAATTTATTTCCTCCCCTTGTTGTCTTCTTATTTTCAGATTGACTGATTTAATTGAGTTGCTTTTACGTCATTCAAAAAATAAATACAAAGTGCTACACAATGAACAGAAAAGAAAATTTTTTGCAAGATTTCATTTTATCATTTCATATTGTATGGTGTACGGGGCATCTTATCGGAAAATTGTTTCTATCAATAAAATTTTTTTTTTCTCATTGATTGATTCTTAATTAAATCCAAATGGAAATTGAACGTTTCAATTTAAGTATCTGAAGAAAGTTAAATAACTGTTGAGTGATGATATTACATCGCTATTTATATCAAAATATAATTAAACGTTATAGGTGTGGTGATATTTGGAGGTGGTGATATTAAGTTTACGTTCAGATAAAAATGCATCAGGTATAGATGTCCAACCAAAAAATTATTCCAAATTCAGTGTATATTCATCTGTGGTTCAAACAAAACCATTTGTCAGGCTCATTGTAAAACGAGTTTTCTTAAAAAACCACAATTTTAGTAAGATCCTAAGAGTGTCATGACAAGTGTTTCTCAAAACTATTAGATTACACTGAACATAGTTACAAAAACTATAAACTCTCCAAATTCGCCGAATGTTATTAACTATTTATTTTCTCATTACCTCCACGTGAGCTTTTAAATTGCCATGATCAATTTTCTCGGTTATATTTTTTCTTTTTTCTTTTTTTTATTT
This sequence comes from Nephrotoma appendiculata, assembly GCA_947310385.1. NCBI lineage: Eukaryota > Metazoa > Arthropoda > Insecta > Diptera > Tipulidae > Nephrotoma > Nephrotoma appendiculata. Next base: position 70,851,461 of record OX371223.1, read on the forward strand.
ATTTATTTTGCACTAGCCCCAAAATATGGTGCCATTTGGCCCGGTTTCAACATCTACAATTTTTTACAATTTTCATTCAAATTTTACAAATTTTCAAATTTTACATTTTTATTTTTATTTCAGTCAGATTCCTTGCGCTCTAGAGGCCATCGAACATGTGTCGGTTCTGATTGAATGAAAACCATTTCAGAATCAAATGTTCGATGTCCTCCACAACCAAAAAGCTTTCACTTAATTCACACTCAATCAAATTGCGTTTCTTCAAACACTCTTTCCAATTACCATGATTCAATCTCACACGTTCCATTGTTCGTAACATTCTAGCATCTCCTTTGATCTCCTTAAAAAAGCCTCAAAGGAGAACTAACCAACTCAAAGTACTTCTTGCCTTTCACCTGACATTTTTCAATAAACTCGCTCTCCCATTTTCTCCACAGATTCACAGATTGTTCGCATCCAACATGCGAAGTACATCTCTTGAATACAAGATAGAAGGTATTCATACAACATTTCCACATACACATTTCCATGAGTTCCCCCACCCTTACTAGTCAATTCTAACCCACTCCGAGAGTCAGAGAATAACACTACTTTCCTCATCCCTTGTGTCATTGCCAACTTGATCCCTTCCATAATTCCAATCAACTCTGCACTCATTATACAGATACTATTACTATTTTCTCTTGCCTCATTGAAGGAATAAAAATTCCTACACCTACTCGATCACCACTCACACTAGCATCTGCATAATCTTCCACATGTGTAAAATAATTTGTTCGCATTTTTAAAGACTCACTCTTAACCGATAACTCATTCATCATTGCTTTTGTTGTATCACCAAACTTCAAACGCACAATTAGATTGCTCGAATACATTCATATTCTCTAAGATCAGCCGTGACCTTTGTGTCCTTTGGTAATCCGTCCCTCTTTGCAACCTCTCTTTCATTTCATTCCCCAATTTATTGTCCTTAGTCAACATCCGCACAGTCTCTCGCACGGTGATCCATTCCCTCTTATAATTGGGAGTTGAGTCACCCAATTCAGACCATAGAGTGTGTATTGGGGTTGAATTAATCGCCCCCAAAACCACTCCAGCATAGCGCCTTTCGTAACATATATCAGTGACACAAGGATGAGCTCCCCATTTCGGTTTGCTCACCCTTTTAATCACATTCAATCTGCTCATGCAATTATCGGCTAATTTATCCATATGTACTCGAAAATTCAATCGCTTATCAATCCAGATTCCTAAATACCTAGTCAAATTTACACACTCTACTCTTTCATTATACATTTGCACATCTACCATATGATTTGTTCGAAAAGGCATACTACAACATTTTCTCGAACTTACGCCCAAATTCAAATCAGTCAAACGTTCTGTTACCTGATTCACACATTCTTGAGCCCGACTCAAGGCCTCCTTGATGGTCTTCCCCTTGCCCATCAGAACAAAGTCATTTTGTTCGGGGAGTTAAACCTATGCACCGAGCTCGTGTATAGATTGAAGAGAGTCGGTGGGATTTTACTGCCTTAGGGGAGGCCTATATTCACCGCTCTACCACACAACACTAACTTTCTGTCATTCATGAACTCATACACCCATTTGCAAATTTTCCAAGGAAGTCCCAAGTCCATAAGGACCTGAAAAAGCTTCCCCGGAACCACGTAATCATATGCCCTTTCTATATCCAAAAATTCCGCCACAACATACTTCTTTTCCTTTATTACTTCCCATTCATTTGCTGAGTGGTTACGGTGGAACTCAAAGGTTGTTTCCGGCAACAAATTACGCTCATTCGCACCAATTTATCCAAACGACCTATCATCATACCATTCACAATTTTGAGAAATACATGTTGGTCCCGATCTCTTTTCGGAATGGGTACCACCCTGATTTCCTTCCATTTTTCACTCACTCTGTTAGTTCCGGGAGTAATAGATTTGGAGGATTCTAAAACCCCACGGAATTCATCCCATTCAAACTCTTTACACATGCCATTCATCAGTTCACTTTCATTATCAGGTAATAAAAATTCATTTCTATTACCCAAATTATTTCTAACATTCATCATCATTTGTAAAAAGACTCCTCCCTTCTCTCTATCATCTAACACTGCATTTCTGCCTTTCACTGTATAGCCTCTCACTCTATTAAATTATCCCATACATCCTTTGTTGTGGTCCTATGTGTCATTTTGGACACATAGTCCCGCCAACTTTTCCTCTTCGCTCTACGCCTTTTTCAATCTTGCATTCATTCTTCCATAATTTATTCTACATTCATGACATATACACCTATTGAACTCTCTCAATGCTATCCGTTTCCTTTCATACCAATACTGGATTTCATTATTCCACCAACCATTCACCTTACATTCATTCTATGTTACATGTATACAGCACATTTCATTTACTCTCTCTATTTCGTCCTCAAGTTGGTTAACCTCATTTGCTTCATTTGTTATGAGAATCTCATCCATACTTTCTACCCATTTCTTACCATTCAAAATGACCTTACGGTCTATGTCAACATTTACACTACCTAAGCACGTCCTGATCAAATAATGATCGCTATCCAAATTCTCATCTGTTACATTCCAAATGACTTGGCCGCCAGCCCACTAGACATTAATGTTAAGTCTAATGCATTGGCTGTCGACCCCGCAGACGGTATCCTTGTTGACTCACCATCGTTCAGGATCACGAGATCGGATTCCAAAATTAGTCAAGTCAACAAGTTTCCACAAGCATCATTTCTTTCACACCCCCAGACGAATGCGCTTGAATGCCCCCTACAATCAGGTCATTTTTCCTTCCACCTAGTCAAGCAAAGTTTGAAAATCTCTCAGGTTTTTTCTCTATCACTCACTGATACAATTGGAGTTGCATATACACTCACAAATAACAAATTTCTGTCCTGATTCCGAGTTTTGGCAGCGATAACCTCGATGTGCTGGAATGTCGCACAGGACTAGGCTGACATTGATTCGTGCCAATATCGCCACTCTGCCAAAACCATCGGCCCTCGGTCTAGACAGAAAATTGTACCCTTTTACCCGAAACGTCTTACCCTCACGCTCCCAAGTTTCACACAAAAGCATCACGTTCACATCATTTTTGGTCAGATAATTCCGCAACATATCGCCATTGGCATACATGCTGCGGATGTTTATCTGTCCAATTGTCAAGCATTCATTGGATCTTAGCCTCTGCCATTCAATAGAAAGGAAGAACAGAAAAATATTTAAAAGCCAAGTGGATAATGTTTTTTCCCTCCTTCCCTCTACAATTCATCGCCACTCATACCAGCACCCTCAATTTCACAAATGTCTAACTCATTTGCATTTAGAAAACAGTATCTCCTAGACTTCACGGCCTCTATGTTCCTTGCTGGTGTTGCTCCTATCTCGATTCTGGTATTATTTGGTCCTGGTTCCTGTGTTTCGATTATTTCGTGTCCTTCTTTTGTTGTATCCTCATTATCATTATTACTATTGTTATTACTACTGTTGTTGATATTATTGTTGTTGTTATTTTTACTGTGTATGTTTATTATTGTTGTTTCTTGTTGTTTGCTCTTCTGCCTCCATGTTAGATTGTTGAGTGTTACTGTTGATGTTTTCTTTGTTACTCTTGTTTATGGTTGCTTTTGTACTATTTTTAGTAATTGGTTCTGCTACTATTTCGCTGTATAATCTTTTGGACGAAACTCCAGTGGTATTGGCATTCTGGCGATAATAAAATTCTTTGGCCTTAAAATATGTTAACCGTTCATTGGTTTTAATTTTAATGATCGCCTTCTCAATTTGAAATGTCGGACATTTTTGATCAAAAGCTGTGTGTTCTTCTTTACAGTTTGCGCAATTAATTGGTTCACAAATAGTGCCATTTGGAATGTTTTTAGCACATTTTGGGCATACCGGCAACCTTTCACATTTTGTCTTTGTGTGTCCATATCTCTGGCAGGTGTGACACCTCATTGGATTTGGGCTCAGTCATATTGAATGTCAATATCAGTAGTGGAGTATCCATGAGTTCATTATTTACTTTCCGCTTTATTCTGTCAACTTTTATTACCTTTTGACTTTTCAACTCTTTTGCGATTTCCTCTTCAGTTATCATCAGCAATAAATCTCGGCAATAAACTACTCCTTTTGTGTTATTTAAAAACTGATGTTCCTCCACCTGAATTTGCATTTCTCCGAGTTTTTTGGCTGCTAACATTCTCACAATTGCCTCCTCTTTGTCCAATAATACCAAGAAGGTTACCATTTCTGGTGCGCTGTGTCTCCTTGATCTGCGTTGTTATCATAGACAATCCTTTGTCAATGTAAAAAGGAGACACTCCAATAAAAATTTATTATTGTCAACGCTTTTCATCACTAAATATGTTTGCGATGATTTTTAGTCATCGAAAAAACCAAAGGAGTGAAACGATTTTGTAAAAATTCCGGCATCCTGCCCGCAGGCAGTTACCGCGTTAAAAATTAAATCCGGTGTCCGGTGTTGGGACACTGATTGTAGACAAAATGTACTGTGTTTGTTTTTGTTTTGTTGCCACACCACACAATCACTTATTCCACTAATATATATATTTTAATACTGCTAACACCAAAAGAACCAATTAACCAACTTGCAATAAACAAAAAAAAACATAAAAACCAAAAATTAATCAACTTTAATATTAAAAAAAAATCGCAAGGAAAAAATTTTTCCAAAATTTTTTGGAGCTGTCAAATCAACTTTTCGCAATGAAAACGCGATTCGGCCTGTCGTTTATATTCTTAATCAATTGTTTCGATTTTAGTAGTTTGGCTGACAGTAATCCTCATGCTGCTTGGAGAATCAGAGGAGCTCTTCTTGCATTGCATATAGTAAACTAGCAGGTAGAGCATCTTTCCCCTTCCATCAGGCTTTGAATTTTGTTGTTGTTGGTGTTTTTCTAGATAATTGTTATGAGAAATTAGTTAAACAAATGGAGTGATTTATGCCTCTGATTGTATAAAGGATGATAAATGATTAATCGGCTGATTAATCATATAGTTTGCATTGTATGAACGCAAAAATTAATCGTTGATTTGTTTTTTTGCATCTGTTTTATCCTCTCTTTTTGGCTGCTAAATCAGAGGGTAAAACTATTACTTTTATTTTTATAAATTTAATCTATAAATTTGCGAAAGCACAAATTTTGAAAACGAAATTTTGTTTTATAACGTCAGATAATATTATACTCCACCGGATCAAGAATAATTATTTAAATCGAAAATGAGGGAAAGAGCTTGCTTTTTGATAGACAGAACTTGCAATATTGCTTGGCATGAAATTAAAATTTTTAATTTATTCGACAAAAAGTATCAATATTTTCATATCATAAAACAAACATAGAAATTTTATTGTCAATCAATTAAAAATAATTTTTATCGTAACTTTTAGGATTCGCGGGGGTCGTTGCACAGGTCTAGTGGGCCCACCAGCTCTTTCACCGCGGATACAGCGACACCATCAAAAAATCAACAGTTCTCTTCAAACCAGGCAACAAAACAGCAACAACAGACACATCAGCAGCAGACGCAACAAGCCAACACTAAGGATTCAATCTTTTTGCCAATTACCGATATGTCAGCGATTGAAAACCAGTTTCACCAGTCACAATCAAACCGAAATTCATTATTGTGCGATACACACAGTACAGCCGGCTCATTATTCTCAATACATTCAGCTCCGCCAGCGGGTATTGCCGAATTGGGCGGATCGCATGCAATTGGAGGACGGAGGGTTGAAAATGGTACTGAATCACCGAGACGACCCGCATCATTGGCCATTGACACATTCAAATTTCAGCATACGTTACCGCATCAGACCAGCGAAATTGAAGAGGAAGACAATGAAAACTTGTTAACAGTGTCAAGTTTAACTGCTAGGCCGTTAATTGCAAAATCTCGAGAATTAAGGAGTAGCAGGTATGATCTCATTAAATATTTTTTTTGGCATATGCAAATTTTATTTATTTCAATCATTTTTAGATTGGAGGAACGACGAAAATGTCGTATACGGTCTGCTGTTGAGCCACCCGATGGTGGCTACGGCTGGTTTGTTGTATTCGGGGCATTTTCTGTACAATTTTGGGTGGCCGGCTTAGTTAAATCGTATGGCGTACTTTATGTTGAAATCATGGAAACATTTCCATCATCATCAGCCGCATTAGCATCATGGATTCCCGCTATATTATCCGCACTATGTTTAGCTTTAGCACCATTATCTAGTGCTTTGTGTCAACGTTTTTCGTGTCGCAGTGTTGTATTTATTGGTGGCATTTTTTGCGCACTTGGACTAACATTAAGCTACTTTGCTACCAGTATGATACATTTATTATTTACATTTGGCATTTTAACAGGTATACAGCCCTCAATTAAAACATTTCTTTTACCGTGACATACTAAAATAATTTCCATTTTTTATTTATTTACAGGAATCGGCGGTGGTCTCTCTACAACCCCTGGCATCGTAATTGTATCACAGTATTTCGATAAACATCGTGCACTCGCCAACGGAATCTGTGTATCGGGTACGGCGGCCGGTAGTTTTGTATTTCCAATGCTCATCGAACATTTAGTGAATGTGTTCGGATTTCACGGTACCATTTTGATATTGGGCGGATGCATGCTACATGTTTGCGTTTCGGCCACAATTTATCGCCCGGTGATATCAAAAGAGGAACAAGCCGCAATGAATGCGGCCGCCACAACAACAATATCATCGCTCTCGTCCAATTTGCTCAACAATAATAATTTGTCGAGTAATCGAAATGCAACGGGGAGCATTGGAAATATAAATACAAATTCAACGTATATTAGTTCGTCGGAGGAGCCGTTGAATAACAATAAGAAATATATTGAACATCTTTTCTTGGAGGAATGTAAAAATCGGATTAATGATTTTTATAACACAAATAAATTTGGTGAGTTGCTAATTCTGTCATTTTAATATACGAGTAAATTGAAATAGAATTGAGTTATATTGACACACGCGTTGTGTAAATAATTTTGGCTGATTCAGTATTGATTTTAAATTGATTTCACAGAATAGATTGAATCAGGGATGGTTTTGCATTTAAAGATTCAGCCGTTAAAATAAAAGATTTTTCATCAAACCAGTGCTCTTCATTAAATCTAATGTAGGATCAGATACCACTGTTCAAAATAATAAACGATTTTTTTTATCTATGACAAAATGTATATTGCTTCTTTCTCGAAGCTTTGCTTGACCTTTCATCAATTCTTGATTGTGCTTTTTGGTTTTTTTTCTCTGTATTATTCAGTTGCTATGAGTTTCATATGTACAAGGATTTAGATTAGATATCGATTTTAGATTGAATACATTATTTAAGCCGACCAACATTTCTATTTTTGCTTTTTTGTCCTGCCTTTTATCGGAGAGGATGATAGTGCGATTTGTTAAGCACTCACAAATTTTTATTATGGGTTAAGGTGAGACACGTACACGTATCTTTTGTTACCTTAAAACATTGGCAACTGAAATTTGAATATTTAATAACGATTACATAAAACTGTTAAATGACCAACTTATTGGTCAAACATTTCAAAATTGGTATGTTAATTTACCGTGAATACCATGAACAAATCGTGATTAAGATAATTTCCTATGCTGAACGACTCCCTATGCTGTAATTTCCTATGCTGAATTTCCCAAAATCATGATCCATTGCAATCATTTCCTAAAATTCAAGAATATCTCTTCTCAAATTATTTATCAAAATCGTTCAAGCCGATATTTTTTTTCAATAGGGAAATTTTCTCGAATTGAGAACTCATCACAACCGATTCTTAGCACTTGACAACCCATCTCACCCATTTTTATTAAAAATCGTTCGACCCGAAACACCCTAAATAAATTTTCCCATAATTAAGACTCATCGCAAACCATTTCTGGTATTAGAGAACCTTGATCACCGCAATTTTTATCTAAATCGTTTTAGCCGGAAAAATTAAAAACCGGTCCCAGGTCTCACCGAAGGACCCCCTAAACGAATTTTGCTGACGCCAAATTATTAATTAAATGCGAATGCTACAAGTATATATTGTTCCTGATAACAACCAAGATTTTAAAAAAGACGCGATTAATGCAGCAGGGCCGGAACGCAACCAACTTAACATTGTGTAAAATTCGGCATGACGTTAGATATTTAATTAACGATAAAATAAGATATAACACGAAGCTACATAACGCAACATGGTATAACATGATACACATAACGCAACATAATTCAACATCAAAGCACATCTTGCAACATGTCGCCACATCAGGCAACTGTGCAACATCATGCAACCTTATTCAACATATTGAATCAAAACGCAACATGGTGCAATATAATGGCCGATCCGGAGGGCTTCTAAATGAATTATCCAGAAATCAGGGGTGGCATGTTATAAAAACACCTTTTCGATAATTTATCGAAGTTTGTGAAGGGGGGGGGGGCACTGTTTTATTTTTTTATAACATTTTCCAGGCTGCTAGATGTAAAAATTATGATATTTCTACTCCATTTCTATGAACAAAGAATTTGTTTTCGATAAAGAGACATAACATTCGACGAAGTAACGAAAATGTGATGTTATAACATGTCACCTCAGAACTCCTAATAATAATTTCCTTGTATTTGAAAACCTTGGCCTGCCAAATTTTATCAAAATCATTCAAGCCAAATAAAATTTTAAAAGAAGGTCCCAAGTCAACAAGACACAACATAGTGGTACATCACACAACATCCCTCAGCAAGATGCAACATTAAGCAACACGGTGCAACATCCCGCAACATGATGCAATATGGCCAAACATGATGTAACATCTTACAACGTACCGCAACATAACGCAACATCGTGCATCATCACGAAACATTGTGAATATTATGCAACATTGAACAATACAATATAAGGCAAAAATGGTAGTTTAAGTTACGCGATTTGAATCATCAAACGATGCAACATTAAGCAACACGGTGCAACATCACGCAACATGATGCAATATGACGAAACATGATGTAACATCTTACATCGTACCGCAACATAACGCAACATCATGCATCATTACGCAATATGGTGCAATATTATGCAACATTGAACAATACAATATAAGCCAAAAATGGTGGTTTAAGTTACGCGATTTGAATCCTCAAACATATTTGGTATTTGCCGAATCACTATGCATACATCCCTCAACAAGATGCAACATTAAGCAACACGGTGCAATATCACGCAACATGATGCAATATGACGAAAGATGATGTAAAATCTTACAACGTACCGCAACATGGTGCATCATCACGCAACAAGGTGCAATATTATGCAACATTGAACAAGCCAAAAAGGGTGGTTTAAGTTACGCGAATTGAATCCTCAAACATATTTGGTAGTTGCCGAATCACCATGCTTCTCGAACCTGTTGGTTTCTCTTCACATTGTAAAACATCCACGGATCTTATGATTTCTTGATTAGTGTGTTATTTGACGTTCGCATTGATTGATGAGATTATTTGGTCATGCAGACAGATTGGATATATCCAATTTTATTGCATCCCCGAAATGTTGCATTCACACCTTACAACAGCGACGCTCATGGTGTTTAAAACATCCTGAGCAAAATCGTATTGGGCTTTGATTAGTACGACTCACTGAATGTAAAGAACTATCGCACGATTTTGATCGACTCTTGAGATCAACTTGTTGTAAAGTTCGAAAGATCATACATAAAATTCTCTAAAATCGGAAACATTATTTGAACTAGAGTTGGACCCAGACTCAATTTGGAAAAACGTTCCACTTGTTTTTGAAGAAGTCATATGCTCGAAGGAGGAATGCCCGAAGATGCTTTCCTCGTAATACGTAATTCAAATTTATAAAATACAGTAAAAGGTTTAATTACAAGTCGACAATGCCCGGTTTGGTTTCCGGGATCGTGATTCTTGAGAATCGTAATCTAAACCTGTCTGAAGTACATTTGTTCGTACATATATAATCCTACAGCGCCACTCTCAACTGAATATTTCAATTGATACTAAAAACCAGTCAAACATCGAGCCAGTATAATCCCAATTAATTTATTTGTCAAGATAAAACATTTTGAATATTTACAATGATCAATGTGTAGTTTCACCTATTTCAAAATGAAACTTTTCATACCGATTAAGCCCTATTTGCGATAGTTAATGCTCACTAAAGCAGCTGGAAAAGAAAATTTCAAATTTCGCCTGAAAGACGAAACAAATAAAACCCAATTTTTAGAAAAAAACCAGAATTAATTTAAGCCTAATGTAAAACTTTCCAAAGGCGGCTACGACGACGAAATTTGTGCTTATCATAGAAATATGATTTTCATAAATTTTCATTCGTAAATTCAGGAAAACCAACTAGCCCCTAAAAGATACTATATTAAATATACAAAATACAGAGGTGTAGATACCATTCAATAATATTTTTGTTGAACAACAAATTAAAAAGTAGAAATAAAATATTATAAAAATTTATATGAAATATATAATGGCTGAATTTGTGCTAATTCAGAATTGGCCCTATTCCATTAAACCACAAAGACCGTTAAATGAACAATTTTCTGACAAAAAATGTTCTAGCAACCAATGACGTTGGAACTTCTGATTGCGAATTTCTGTAAATAATGATCATTGCCATCCGAAAAACGTAGTGGCTGAATATGTCGATCCAGAGTTGGCCCAATTCCATTGAACAAATTTTGGATTAGCACAAATTCAGCCACCATATATTTCGGATGGTAATGAACATGCCTGACAGGTATATGCTATCTGATAATTGCTTATTTTTCGATTTTATAATATGTTATTTCTATTTTTTAATTTGTTGTTCAACAAAAATATTATTGAACAGTATACCTTTGTATTTTGTTGTTTAATATATGTAGTATCTTTTAGGGGCTAGTTTGTTTTTCCTCAATTTATGAACGAAAATTTATGAAAATCATATTTCTATGATAAGCACAAATTTCGTCAGTGTAGCCGCCTTTGGAAAGTTTTTTTTAAATTAGGCTTAAAATAGTTCTGGTTTTTTCTAAAAGTTGGGTTTTATTTGTTTCGTCTTTCAGGCGAAATTTGAAATTTTCTTTCCCCGTTTTTTCGGCTCCTGGACTAGCACTAATTTTTCTCAGCACTAATTATCACAAATAGGGCTTAATCGGTATGAAAAGTTTCATTTTAAAATTTGAAAGTTTCCCTGCTGCAGTTACCCGCACACCGATTTCTAATACCAAGAAATTGCCATTGGTTATCGGGTAAAGTGTCGTATTTTACTGATCATTTGTTAAAAATTTACCTATCCTATATGAAAACAGTTAGAGACATAAATAAGGCGTTCTTTCATATTTCGTTTTATTGACCTTGCTACCAAAATACATGTTTAAAAGGTGCGGAATCTTAAACATTTCTCTAATTAAAGCAAAATCAATTTTCTTACGAAACGTATAAGGGTCCGCACCCATACCCAAAATAAATTAATTTATGGCACATTGTTTTTGTAACCAAAGCAGAAAACCTTCCTATCCGTATAAAAATATTTTTTCTCGTTTATAAAATTGAGTTTGACGACGATTGGGATTACAAAGTTGGGAGGGTGGTCTCCCATCCGTGCTCGAATAAATTATCTGCCTATTTTTAAACCTAATAACTGAAATATTAAATTGATTTAGTTTACCGTTATTTATGATATTAATACTCGTATACTACTTTAGATTACTATTTTTAGTAAATTTTACACGCACAAATCAACTTAAATTTTTTAGTTTTTTTTTCGAAAGGGGGGGATATACGAGATGAGTACAGATATTTAAAATTTGCCAACTCTATACTGGTAAAAATAATTAAGTTTAACAGTCTAGCAACTTGTCTCAATCAGCTTGCTAATTATTAAATTAGACTAATCTAAAAATCTGTAAATCTGTTACATTTACATATTTTCGCTATGAAAAAATAATAAAATTTTCACACCACCCACAATCAGTATTTTTCCATTTATTTCGACATGACTTCATCCTAATTGCGTTTAATATAATGGAAATGTTAATATTATTTTTGTATAACCAAACCGAAGTGTTCGTTCTGCGCTTTCCATAAATTATATCTAATTATAAATTTTTCTGTTTCTCCTTCCACCACCAGTCAACGTGACCGATAAAATTCTCCAATTGGACAGTGACGACGAGATAAAAGATGTTGTGGGTGAAACAACATTTATGAAGCAAATGGGATCGGTGCGTAGCTCAAGTCTACTCCATTCGGTTGAAGATTTGAGTACCGATTCAACGTTTGTCTATAAAAATCGTACGGGTTTCGATTCGAATCGGGGCAGTCGACGACGCAATAAAAATGCTTTCAGTACCGATGAGATTTTGGCGAAAATGCCACCGTCAACGAATAATAATACCATGGAAATAATACCGTCGTCGATACCGACCACACAAAATCGTGGCCTTAGCAAGAGCATGATAATTCCGACGCCTGTGAGTGATTTCACCGAGTTTGATGATGATAATGATCGTAAAGTGCGATCGACATGTTGTGATAAGCTGACAACGTAAGTACTCTAAAATTGATTATTGCGTGGGCCTAAAAATCTTATTTATTTTTATATTTTACAGGTACCTAGATGTGACATTATTGCGAGATCCTGTTTTTATATTGATGTGTCTCTCCGTTACACTCATGGCAACTGGGTGTCCCTATATGCTATTCTATTTACCAGCGTATGTCACGTCAGCAGGTTATTTAAAATCTGAAGCTGGATATTTAGTTGCTGTAAGCGCCGCATTTGATTTGTGTGGACGTCTTGGTCTCGGATGGCTGTCCGATTTGCAAATCTTTGATCGGAAGAAGGCTTATATTATTTGGTAAGTAAAGATTTTCTATTATAATTTGGCCTATTTCTGCAAACATTTTACAATTTATCAATCATGTCCAGTCAATCCTCATCAAATGTATATACGTCGAATTGTGCAACTTAAAAATTATTCTCAAACTTTAGCATTCAGTATTAGATTAGTACACTTAGACTCGTATACTGTAATTGTGTTAATGAAAGGGGGATATTAATTGACCTTCAAGGGACATTAAAATTGTTGCGATGTGGACTGTATTACGAATTTTGTTGTATCAGCTATCTTTCGATGATAAAGGTTCCGATTCGTTAAAGCCTTTATTTTCCAAATAACAATAATGAAATAATGTTAAGAACCTTTGATAGGTAACCGGTTAAGCTTCGTCCCAGCACGCTGGATTATTCCCCCCTTTGTCCTTAAAGTAACTACTCGAATATGGTGATCAGCTCCGTGATGTACCTTTACGACTCGACCTAAGGGCCAGGTTGATGGTGGCACCGTATCGACATGAATCAACACGAGATCGTTCACTTGTAGGTCAGGATATTTTTGATTCCATTTAGAACGTACTTGTAAAGTATTCAGATATTTTTTGGACCATCTGTTCCAAAAGGACTGGTGTTGTTGCTCAATGACCATCCATTTGTTCAAACGGTTTTGGGGAATATCTTCAATGTTGGGTCGTTTTATTGCAGTTAGTGGGTGACCAATCAAAAATGTCCCAGGATTGAGCGCTGCCAAATCATCGGATGACATTGACATTGTGGTGATCGGCCTCGAGTTGAGACAAGCTTCTATCTTTTTTGACAATGTGTGCAGTCGGAATTCGTCGGAAATGGTGCTTAAAAGACTTGATAACAGTTTCCCATAGCCCGCCAAAGCTTGGCCGTGGGGGTATAAACTTCCTTAAACTTATTATACCTTCGTTGTTACAGTGATCTTGTATTTTATTGATGTTAGCTTGCTCGTTAAAAAAGAATTGAATTTTTTCAATTCGTTAGATGCTCCAACAAAGTTCAAAGCATTGTCCGTATGAATCTCACAAGGTTTGCCTCTGGTCGATATAAATCGATCTAAAGCGGACTATTTCATTATGCACAGCCTTTGTGCTGAAACAAATAAATACTGCTACATATGTTTTATATTCAGCCTTGCTACGTGGATTCTGATTTATTGTTAAAAATGGTCCGCAAAGATCGATACCGGTGATAGTAAACGGTGGATTGGGAACGACACGAACTGCTGGTAAATCGGCCATGATTTGCTGTTGAAGTCTTGGTCTTTGACGATGACATTCGATGCAATTCCGGTAAATCTTGTTAGCACATGATCGTGCATTGATGGCCAAAACTGCTGATGACATTGTGCGAGGAGCATCTGTGGACCACAATGCAATTGTTTAACATGTTCGTGTTCAACAAACGTCCTCCAATTCGAATGATTCCGTCAGCATCCAGAAAAGGATGCGCAAGCGGTTTATACAGCTTGTTATAGAGATCGACTTGTTGGATTTTAACGAGATGATTTCAGAAGAAAATGTCTCGCTTTGAACTGTCTTTATGAGTTTCCGCAAAGCCATGTGAAGTTCGTCGTAGGTTAATCTCTCCCCAATTCGATGTATAAATTTTTTATCCCGTCCAAACATACTGCAGAAATTGTTGCAAATTCGACTACAATATCTAACGACATTTAATAACTTTCGAAAGGAACTTAATTTTTGGATCAGTTCATAAAGAATGACATCATTATTTTCCGCTTCTCTACAATGCAAGATGCTGGACTCGTCTTTGATTTCCGGTAATTCAGACATTTCCGATTGAACACTGAATTTCGAAGACCATTCTGCTTCGGTATTTGATAGGAACTCAGGTCCGTTCCACCACAACTTGTTTGATTCTAACTCATTAGGCATAACACCCCTCGAAATCACGCCGGCTGGATTAGTCTCAGATGGTATATGTAACCATATGACCGGAACTGGGATTTCTTGAATTTCGCAGACTCGATTGGACACATAAGTCTTTAACCGACGTGGTGATACTTGCAACCACGACAATGCAATGGATAAATCACTCCATAATAGGATGCTTCTTGGTTGTAATTTCGTGGCCTCAAGTGTTTTTAACAATAATTGACAGAGCAATACTGCAGCATTCAACTCCAACCGTGGAATTGAACTGTTTTTCAATGGCGCGACACGAGACTTGCTGCACATAAGAATGGCACGACATGAATTTGCACCGAGTGCGCAAATATAAGCATGCACCATAACCACTCTGGCTAGCGTCAGCAAATCCGTGTATTTCGAGGTATTGCACATCTTTTGAGGATATACATCTTGGAATCCGTATTATCTGAATTAATGGTACACATTTTCGGAATTGGCGCCAAAAGTCATATTCATTTTTAGGCAACGGATCGTCCCATTTTAATTGCTTCGACCATAATCCTTGCAAAAAGATCTTAGCCAACGCGATTATTGGACCAAGAAGTCCAATTGGGTCGAAAATATGGGCTATCTCTGAAAGGACTGTGCGCTTTGTGACTTGATGATCGCTTTCGGGATTCCAAGTGAGACCTAATGTTTTGATCGTCTCATTGAGCTTCATTGATGATGGTGATGTAGTTTGTTCTTTATCTTCTTTAGGTACTGTTGATAACAATGCCTTAGAATTGGATGCAATTTTTCGTAACTTCATGCCTTCCTTTTCTAACATCCGACGCATTTCCTATAATATTCGTTTAGCATCAGCTTCGTTCGCTGCACCCGTCAAAAGATCGTCCATATAAAAATCATCAATATGCTCAGAAGCACTCGGAAATTGTGCATCTTCATCTTCGTATGTGACCGTAGATAGTGCGGTGTTTTAAACGATTATGCTCATTTTCACGCCTTACGATTAGTTGTAAAGGGTATTGATCTTCAACTACCCTTATTTGGCGATTCGCAATATCTCCAGTAAAACCAATAAGATGTTTTCGAAATCTCAGCACGAGCGTAAATAAATCATCCTGTATAGCTGGACCGGTAAGTAAAATGTCATTCAATGCAATGCCAGTGGTTGACTTCGATGATGCATGAAATACGACACGAGTTCTAGTTGTTGTGCTTTCGGGTTTTTGCACTGCATGATGCGGTAAATAGAATTTGGCTATAGTTTCATTTTTTCCTTCTTTATATTCGTACATGTGTCCCATATTTTCGTACTCTTTGATGAAATCGACATACTGTTGTTTTAACTCTGGATCTCGCTGGAATCGTCTTTCAAGCACTTGAAATCGTTTAATGCAGTTTGATTTAGTTTCACCAATACAATTTTGGGTTGGTGCGCAGAGATAGGCGAATTATATATCTTCCATTATTATCACGCGTCGTTGTTTGTGCGAACAGTTCCTCGCATTGTTTCTCTTCTGATGTTAGCCCTGGCTTGGATCCGATTTGTTCCTGCTTGAAAAACTCTGCCACCATTGAGTGTAAGTCATCGTTTTTGAGCACCTCTGGCACTACACTGATATGCATTTCAGTCGACTTAGTTATCTTTCCGCCCACTATATATCCGAGTCTCGTTTCGATAAATGCTGGAAGTTCTTTCGATACTTTCAACTGACTTGAAAACAGTATATCATAATAACAGTGAGCTCCCAGCAGCAAATCAACTGAAGCAGGATTAAGGAATTTGGGATCTGATATGTATTTAGGAAGAGGATAGAGTGGTAACGGAACCTTTTGTGAAGGTAAATTTCCAGTAATACTTGGAACAACATGAAACTCAAACGTATCCTTGTAAGGAACTCTACCATTCTTCGCATTAATAGAAAGAATGCTGAGAATCTTGGGCAATCCAAGACGATCTGCCAATCCACCTGTAATAAAATAAGACTGCGATGCGGAGTCTAACAGTGCACGACATTGATGCAAGTTTCCATCTGCGTCTTCGATTGAAACGATTGCTGTGGCCAGCATAACTTTATCGGGCTTTGTCGAATGAGCCACCACCGATGAGCCCTAGCAGCTGTATCTGGACTCTTTCCAGTGAGGCTACCCTTATTTTGAATCACATGAAGGGTATTAGATGATTGTACCTGAACTGAACTGGAGTTTGACAATTTCTCAGAAGCCTTGCGATCTTGAACCAGAGCCGAGTTATGAAGCAAAGAATGATGAGTTTGGTTACACGCAGAACACTTACGCGAGAAACAATTTTCAAGATTATGACCGGAGCGCAAACAATTTACACACAACTTCAGCTCGATCACCTTATGAAATCTCTGATCAGGTGACAATTGGAGAAATGGTCCACATTGACTTGCAAAATGACTTTCCGATCGACAAATATTACAAAATACTTTAACGCGTGAATTATTAGAATTTTTATTTGACGAAACAATAAACGCCCTGGTGCCTACATTTTATTTTTTATTGAACACTCTATTTTGATCTTGTATTTTTTGGGAACCTAACTTTTCAACATTTTCCAAAGCTTGCACCTTACCGGTCATGAATTTAAACATATTATACCATTTGATATTACTCTTATCACCTACACCTATCTCCCAAGCTTTCATGGTCTCGAATTTGCTTAAATAGTAGCAGCAGAACAAGTTTTCTCAAATCCGCTGAGTTTGCCACTTTAACGTTAGGCAACGCGAAAAATTCATCTAAATACTTTTTAGTAATCATTCGTGAATTATTATATCGATCGTTCAAGTCCTGCCAGGCTCGTTTGTATTCCGCATCCGACATTGGCTACTTAATTACAATATTATAAGGCTCAGAATTTTCTTTGCGATATCCAATAAGATAATGAAATTTACTCACATCAGGTAAACCAGAATTTTCATGAATATGGCGCGTTTCGTCGCCCTCGTTAGCTTAGTAAGTAGTGTGCTTGCTCTGTGACTGGGGGTCCCGGGTTCGATTCCCGGTGGTACCAGTAAAAAAAAAAAAGTTGCGACTGGGTGTTTTTGACGTGTCATATGTTATTTATATATGTTCGTCCATTTCAGATTTTCAGATTTACAGCCATAGTTGTTACGGCTTTGTCCTTAATATTTAAACATGTCGCGAAATGTAATCCATTTGCTGTACTCACCAGTAAAATAAGGAATTTTAATTTCTGGCAACTTGACAGCGACTTGGGAATTTTCATTATTATTGTTCGATCTTTCATCTATTGTAATAGTTTTAACTTTATCCATACACTTCAGAAACAGCGATTTAATATGATAAAATTGCTGTTCCACTTGATCACCCTCCTCACAATGACATTCCGCATTATCCGTAGTCTCTAAAATGTCCGTATTAATTTCACAAAATTCTATATACGCTTTTTCTAGATCTGGCAACCTCGCACTCACAACATACACACTATCCGATTTCAACTCGACATATTTGTCTATATATTTCTGATGCTTTATTATTTTTTGTTTTGAGTAACCACGTTATTTTATAAGCTCATCCGCCATTTTTAAGCAAATCAAATTCGCTTTCAATTTCAATAACTAATTTTAAAAATTACCTTAAACAATTTACCCGCTAAATAAAAAAATCGATAATCGCTAAACTATAATCAACTTTGTAAATTTATATTGACGAGCAACTAAGCGTTATTGCTACTTCGATATATTTTTTCGATTTTATGCCCTTGTACACCTATACACGAGACAGAGAAACCGCATAAATTTCACAATGTATGACACACTAACGGAATATAACTTGTTACTTTCCAGCCTTTACCTAACCACAAATATAACAATTCACCCAAACCCGTTATCTTAGCACTATTTCAATTTGTATAGACTCACTTAAACGATTCAATAAGCCAATTCACGATATTTATTCCAAACTACCTACGAGGAAATCCGGCTCGAAGGACCAACATGTTGCTATGTGGACTGTATTACGAATTTTGTTGTATCAGCTATCTTTCGATGATAAAGGTTCAGATTCGTTAAAGCCTTTATTTTCCAAATGACAATAATGAAATAAATGAAATATTGGTTCGATTTAATATTTATTACTATTTTTACACATTATTGCTATTTCGTACACTTCTTCGTTAAAGGTTTTTACTCGACTGCTTAAAACAAAAAAAAAATATATAAAATAAACCAAAAGAAAACAGGTAAAAGGAAAGAGACAAATTTATAATTCAAAGGTTGGGTAAAACATCAATATTTCTACAAGGGTTGGGTAAAGCGTCAGCAAAAATTAATACTCCTTTTTTGAAAATTAAAAAAAAATAAATGAGGAATTGTAAGCTCAAGAACACCGTTAAAAGTACTCAACTTATGGCGAATTACAAAAATGTAGCTGTTTTTAGCGCCAATGTACTTTTACCCTGGCTACCGAAGCTTCGAAGTCGGTTGTTCATCCTGATATGGAATAGAAGAATGATTGGTGCTACTGTCCGTTATAACTTGCTTACTGCAACAGGTGAATCTGCCTTTCGTATAACGTTCGGAGGAATGTGGTTAAAGGTGGCTGAGTAACTAATGAATCGGATTGGATGTTATGAAGAAATACCAGGTGGTCGAGGACCTCAATAACTAGGTACTAAAACGGCACAATGTGGAGGTATCCCTTCCAACAAACACAAATGAACAAAATCCAGTGCGAGTTATAATCAAAGACTGTGTCGAGATACCACCGATGTGCGAACAAACTTTCTACGCTAAAATAGAACGGGTGTGAAGTATGTCTTAATTTTGTCCTAACCTTTTGAAATGAGCATGTATTGGTTAAACTCTCTTTATAACGAATTTTAAAATTTAAAATAATGTTATATGCACATTGGGTATAAAGGTATCGTATATTACCTTTTTAATTGCAGAAAAATATTTAATGACCAAAAGATGGTATTAAATTAATTTAGTAAATTATTTTAGTAAATTAAAGTAATTTAATTTAGTAAATTAAATTAAATTAAACAAAAACGATTAATGGTACCGTGATGTATATCGTTAGAATCGTTGAAGTGTCCTCTAGCATCTGACCAGCAAACAGAAAAATTCTATAATTTTTTACGGAAATATCTCATTTTCAGTAATACCTTTCGTGTGATTTTAGAGTATAGATTGAACGGCTTGCAGTTGGTGCTAACATTAAAGTTAGAAGCGATTTTTGAAACTGAGACCCAACGCAATTTATTTTTGGTACTCGAAAGTGTGCATTCAGCATGTAAAAGAAAATTTAAATGGAACTAGTGTTCCGATGGAGCACTCTATAGATTAGTTTTCCCGAAACTGAGACCCAATGCAATTGATTCCTGGTACTCGAAACTTTATTTTTATAGCAAATTTTATTAAAACCGTTCGACGATGATATAATTTAAAATGGAAAATAGGCCCTGGCGGTGGACCATATAATCAAGTTTACCCGAAATTGAGACTAAACGCAATCGATTAGTGGTCCAAGAAAACCGTCTCAGCAATTCCATCGTCTGACTTAGAAAAAATCAAAAACGGAATCAGGGCCACGCGCCATCGATAGTGGGCCCAGTAAAGTTGAAAAACAGCGCAATTTTTATTGAAAATGTTTGAACTATAAAAAATAAATATGGAACCCGGGTCCCGACGGAGAACCCTGTAAATGTTTTCTCTCGAAATTGGGACAGCCCAATCGATTCCTGGTACTTAAAAACCGCCTTTCAACAATTTTTATCGAAAACGTTCAGACTTAGAAAAAATTTAAAAATGGAACCTGGGTCCCAACGAAGGACCCTGTAAATAAAATTTCCTTAACCTGACTCAACACAATCGATTTCTGGCACTCGAAAACATTCTTAGGGCTATTTTTATCGAAAGTAGGACCCACGTCCCGACGGCGGATCCTGTACATTTTGTTTCCCGAAATTTAGACGTTAGAAAACGTTTGAACTTAAATAAAAGAAAGTGGAACCCAGGTCCCAACGAAGGACCCTGTACATTTTATTTCCCGAAATTAAGACCTAGCACAATCGATTTCTGGTACTTAAAAACTCGCTTTCAATATTTTTTACCAAAAATTTTCAAATTTAGCAAAAAAAAATTAAAACGAAAACTGGGCCCCAACGCAGGACCCTGTAAACGAAATTTCCTTAATCTGAGACGCAATCTAACCGATTCCTGGCACTCGAAACATCATTTAGGCAATTTTCATCGAAAAAGTTTGAACTTAAAAAAAAGAAAGTGGAACCCGGGTCCCGACGCAGGACCCTGTACATTTTGTTTCCCGAAATTTAGACCTAGCACAATCGAAAAAAATCGAGTTGCTTCCTGGGTAACTCCAAATGAATCCGGCTGTTATTGATACTAACGATGGCTGAAGCTATAGCAGTACCGATTTCCCCAAGCAGCTTTCTTTGTAAACGTATGCAAGATAGAGATATTGGGATTAAAAAATATGGATTGAGGACGATCCACATCCAGGTCTAGTAAAATTAATTTGATGACAAATATTCACAACTCAAGAAGCATGCAATCGCAATGGGAAAAATACAGAAGAAAGGAAAATGGGTTCATCATAAACAGACCGAAGAAAACAAAAACCGAAGGGTGCAGATGCATCTGCGTTCATGCAGTGCAATTTCCTTTCTCGGTAGTGGATTTTGTACGATAATCCTAAACGCGGAATGCGGGTTGATCCATTCTCTCTGGCTGGGAAGTTTTATAGCATGCGGCATATTCTCCAGACTTGGCTCCCTATGATAATTAGTTATTCAGATCGATGTCGTCATATTTCAAAGTCCAGCGGAACATGAAAGTTGAAGATGTTCAAAATTGGCTCGATGACTGTTTTGCTTCAAAACCACAAAATTTCTATCGCAAAGGCATTCATTATCTACCTGATAAATGGCAAAAGATCAAATATATAGTAATGGCGAATAATTCGATACTTGATTTTTGTAACAATTATATTTTCAATAAAGCGATAGCCCATTTTTACAAGCCTTTCTTGAGACCATTTTAACACCACCAAAAGCGCTTGCCATGGACAAAAAAGAGGTGATAATCGCTTGGTGCCAGGTCCGGTGGATGCATAATAACTTCCCAACTAAGCTTCCGGAGCTTCTGGCGGATCATCACGGACGTGTGAGGGGGATTGGCCTCGTGGTGGAACGCGACACCTCTCCTATTGGCTGATTATGGCCGCTTTTGGTCGATTGCTGCTTTCAATTGGTGCAGTTCATTCCTTGTTTGGCCACCGTTTGGGCCGCTTCACTGGCCTTTGAACATGATAGTTACCGCTTGATATTGTCGTACATGACCATTTCTCGTCGCCAGTTACCACTCGCTTTAGAAATGGCACGATTTCCTTCCGTTTGGCCAAGTATTAACAAATGGAATCACGACCCATCAAGTTTTTTGCGTCCACTCGTCGGGACCCAAACAGCGAGGTTCTTTTTAAAGGACGACCTTCAGCTCCTGAGCGATGCTATGACAGCTGGCATGTCGGCCTACTTTGATTTCCAGGATTTTATCGTACATTTTAATACGCAAATTACCAGAATAGAATCAACGAAACCAAAATTGCGCATAATTGGCTGTGATCAGTATCGAGACCACAGACACCATTCACAATTTCAGTCGCCTAACTTGCGTTTTCGCCTTTATAGAAGCAAAATTGTAAAATATAGCGAATTTTCTTTTTGTTTATCCCCATCCTTGACACGCTATAATTCGCAACTGAAACGATCAATCAAAACCATAACAAAAGAAATTTTTGATGCATGAATCTTCCCTTTCTAAGGAGTACAAGTATGGTATATGGCGACAAATACATCACGGGATATATGTCACTAAAGCCATCTAGCGAAAAAATAATGGATTTGCCCCCAACCCAGTATTTGTTCCAATAAACGAAAAGAGTCTTTATGGAAAACGTAGAAGTCACATAGAAGAGGCCATTTCAAGAGAACCAATTTCGGGCAAAAATCAAGGGACCGTCAATTTATAGGAAAAGCTTAAGTCCGCAATTTCAAGCTTCTCTGCCAATCCTTACGACAGACTCATAGAGAACTTTTCAAGAGCAAATTTTCGATCATCGCCGATAAAACGAATGGTACATCTGCAAAAATTTCAAGATCCTCGATCGCAGTCTTATTAATCACTCAAAAAATTTTGAGGCTGAAGGAAATTTTGGTTAATCGCATTTTTGTAGTTAGAGGAGCCAAATTTCTTTCGCTGGAGATATGTTTGAGGCCTGCAGACAAGCAACAATCGCTGGGTCCAAATCTCGTATCTAGGGTATGCATCTCGAGTATGGCGGAGTATGTACCTCGAGTATCGACTTGTGACGTGGTGCATCTTGGTGCAAGAGCAATTTTTCTTCTTCATTTGTGGTCGTTTTTCAGCGATTTCTTCCTTCCAATAACCCGATATAATATTCGCTGTTGATTTTTTTTCCTTTCTCAAGGTAGTCAAAAAATATTATATCATGTGTATCCTAAAATAGAGACGCCATAACCTTTCCAGCCGACAGCTGTGCTGTTGGTCGTTTCGGACGATCCATGTTTCATCCATTATCATATACCGCATAAAAAGTCATTTTTATTGTGCTCAAACAGTTTCAAACAGCGCACGGAATCATGACGCGTTATCGTTGTTGATCCATTGTGAGCAAACGCGGTACTCACACCGAAACAGCTTTCTCATGGACAGATGTTCGTGCAAAATATGACCAACACGTTCCATTGATATCTTTACAATGTCAGCTATCTGACATAACTTCACTTTTCGGTTAACAAAAATATTTTCGTGGATTATTTTATGTTTTCTGGAGTCACAGTCTCATTTGGGCGTCCAGATCGTGGTGCGTTATCGGTTGTTGTACGACCAAGTTTAAATTCAGTATGCGTACATATTCTTGATATAAAGGAAGTTTGATATAAGCCACAATATAGACACCCTTTCATATTTTTAAAATCATTTACAATATTGCTGCTTGGTCAATAAATAAGTCGCTGAATTGGAAATGATAATTAACGATTTTTTCACTATACCTTTATTTCATATTTGTTTATATACGTATGTTCAATATTACAAATATGATAATTCATTATAACGAGACGTTAACTAATACATACTCATAATAAAATAGTCAGGACAATTTTAGTACAAACTTCACGCTCGTGGACACACGCGTGAAGTTTGTCCTAAATTTGTCCTAAATTTTGTTTTTGGAATTTTAGGACAAAGTTAGGACAAATTTCACTGGTATAAAATAGACGGTGACCCAAATGGGCATTATGGAGCCTTCGAATGTCAAAAATAACGGGTTGCAGAAAACGATCTTTCGTTTACTGAGCAGCCATCTTCCAGCAGAACATATAGATGTCACACTGAAAGAATTGAATGAGTTAGCCGTATTTGCTCTTAATGATCACAAACTGGGAAAAACGAATATTGTGGAGCACACAATCGGCAAGCACCAAGACGATACCGCTCGCGAAGAAACCGGAGACGGATGAATTAACTAAAAAAATTGAACTGAAAAAGGACGGCACTACACGATTTTGGTTTGATTACCGTACATACCATTACCGCTCATTATCAACATCTTGGACACGCTGACAGTACAGTACAGTGCGTTCAGTACATTGGTACATTGGTTTTGATAAACGGAGATTGGAAAGTAGTAATACATCTTAATGATAAACAGGAAAGGTCATTTTTAGCAGGAAACGGTCTTTACCAATTTGTGGTAATGTCTTGTGGATTATGCAATGCGCCTTCTATTTGAGAGATTAATTAGGCAGCACATTTTATGAACACGTTAACAATCTTAAACAAGTACTACAAGCTATCCGGGCAGCATGATTGAAGCTAAGTGCAAAGAAATGCTGCTTGTTCATGGAACAAGTTAACCTACACGTTGCATGAAGTCTTAATCGGCTTACCGAAAAAAGAAAACCGTTTACAATTTTTATTGTTAGATTAAAATTCTAACGGTTTAAGGGTTGTACAAAATAAAGGCCTTTTCAGAATTCTCATTGAAATAGATAGTGGCTCCCAATAGCGGCGCCCGATAAATAAGTAGAGCAAAATATTTTTATATCGATTTTTATCTAAAAAGTTGAATGAAAAATATTAGTTTGGAGTTAAATAAATTAATTACAGCCAACCCTCCTATAACACGGTAGATAGGTTCCTATAATATGGCGTGTTAAATGAAACCGTGTTCAATCTTTACAAAATCTGAAATTTTGCTTTGTTTCTGTGTCTTTATAAGGCCGTTGTAAATTTCAGGATATTGTGGTGATAAGCATTTTTGGAGTTCCGATTTGAATTTGCGACTTCTTTCAGTGGAAGGGTCTGTATTTAAGAAAAATGCTTCCAACTATTCGTCTAAGTTTAAACCTTCTTGTAGTTTTTGTACAAAACCTTCCCCTCCGATCGATCTAGCACGTTTTAATATGCTAGTAATTTCATTTTCTGCCGATTCTTACACGTTTTGTATTTCAACTGAAGCTGGCCATATTTTTTTCCGACATGCATTTAATGTTCTAATTTTCATCTGTTTTAGCGATAAGGATTTCGATAGATTGCTTAATTGAAAATTGCTTCCAAGGTTCAATTACGTCAATAGATGTTGCGTCAGTTATGTATAAAATCCATTGTAATACTCTTGTGATGTAATAAGTCTTAAAGGTATAAATAGTAAGAGCACTTTGAAGTCTAAATTTTTCATAACACTTACCCATGCTTTTGAATTAGCTGCCCAATATACCGGTAATGTGTTGTTATTTACATTTTTTAGTGCACGGAGATTGAAAGATCTATAAATTATAGAATGGATTTTGTTAAACATTCCTCCGAAGTATTACTGCACAAAAGCAACGTAAAACGTTCTATGATATAAATGATATGATATAAATGTTCGGTTGGACATTTTTTCCACCAAGTCTGGTTTCATCGCTTTGTGATCAGTTGTCCAATTTTTCCTTGAATTTCTATGTTATGAAGTGAAAAAAGTTTTTTGAGTTTCTCGAACCAGCCTTTTCTTGCTAGAAACTCTGGGTTCACAGATGATACTACATTTTATTTATGGTAGTTGTAAATACAATATAATTCGTTTTAGTCCGTTATCTGCAATCCAAATGCTAAGTGCTTTTCCATTTTTTCGGCTGCATATTTTATGGATATCGAAGATCCTGCAAGAGCAGCACTTCTAATTTCATTTTTATGATTGTATTTTATGGGTATTCCTCCAATTGCATTTTGTCAATATGTTTGTAAGTATTTTATTTTGTGTCTAATAGCACATAAAATAGAGATATGCAGTTTTCTAGTAAAACCGTGTTGTCGGATATCGTGTTGTAAGAGGTTTTCCGCAATTTTTCAATAGTGTTAGAGCGAAACCGTGTTACAAGATACCGTGTTGAAACGGCTGCACTTTAATGTACATAAAACGGCTGCAGTTTAATGTACTTGAGGGGCAATAGCTAGGTAGATCGACCGACTACAAACATACACTACTTTCAAAACTGAATACCGACGAGGTATGTCGCACAACAATTCAGATTAATTATCTAGAAGGTCCTGTGCACTTTTGAGTTGTTCTCGATCAAAACTAACAGATAAGCACCATTCCATCGAAAAATCTTGTGTCCGCTGGTGTTTTAGTAAATAAAATTCGTACAGAGGTCAATTTGCGTATTGTATGGATTTTACGAGTATTTTTTCTAACATTTTTAATTATTTTTTTCCCATTCCATTGAAGAATCTAGGGACCCTGGGTCAAAACTAACAGATAGACGCCTTTCCAATGAAAAATCTTGGGCCCCGGCTGTTTTAGTAAATACAATTTGGAAAGAGGTCAATTTCACCGTACAAGTGACGCAGTGGATAAAACTTCGGCACTTGGACCGGGAGGTACTGGGCTCGAATCTCACCAGAGGCAGGATGTAAAACGAATTTGCTTCATCGATTACGATCGGTGTTGTTAATAAACACAGCATAGACCCTCTGTTGGAGTGCAGAATTCAGCGCCGACCCACCATCCATGTCAGTGTGCAGGCTGGCATGGAGCTGCAACATACAGGTGGTATACTGTAATTGTGTGAGTAGGTGGTGCGTGAATGAAAAGGGGAGTTAATTGACCTTAAAAGGACAATAAATCCATTGGATGATTGATGCCTTAAAAAAAAAAAAATTGCGCAACGTATGATTTTTTCGAGCATTTTTCCTAATTTTACGTTATCATTTCCATTCCATTGAAAAATCTAGGGGCCCTGGATCAAAACGAACAGATAAACACCATTCCATCGAAAAATCTTGGGTCAGGGTATTTTAGTAAATAAATTTGTAAAGAGGTCAATTTGGGTATCGTATGGGTTTTCCGAGCATTTTTCCTGATTATTGGTTTTGGTTCCATTACATTGAAAAATCTAGAGACCCTGGGTATTTTAGTAAATAAAATTTGCTATGAGGTCAATTTGCATATCGTATGGTTTTTCCCAGCATTTTTCGTATTTTTTCGTTTTTTTCTATTCCATTGAAATGTCTAGGGGTTCTGGGTCAAAACTAACAGATAAACATCATTCCATTGAAGAATCTTGGATCACTAGGTGTTATAGTAAATAAAATTCGTACAGAGTTCAATTTGTGTATCGTATAATTTTTCCGAGCATTTTTGCTAATTTTTGGTTTTGTTTTCATTACATTGAAAAATCTAGGGGCCGTGGGTCAATATTAACAGATTTCACCAGTCCATCGAAAAATCTAGAGGCCCCGGGTGTATTAGTAAATAAAATTTGTAAAGAGGTCAATTTGGGTACCGTATGGTTTTTTCGAGCATTTTTCCTAATTTTTCGTTTTTTCCTATTACCTTGACAAATTTAGGGGCTCTTGGCCATAACTGACAGATAAACACCATTACGTCGCAAAAACTTTTTTTCCCCATTCCATTGAAAAATCGAGAGGCCTTGGGTCAAAACTAACAAATAAACACCGATATCATCTGCATACCTGCATAATTTGGCCTTACTTATAGATTATGCAGTCCGATGTTGTTAAACGGCTTTTCCTTGTTAAGCACTACAGTACATCTCTCTTTTGAACACCTGATGTTATCCTAAATGAGTCAAAGACGATCAGAAGACCAATTAATACCGTCATAAGCTTGGCCGAAATCGATGTGATGTATGTTGATTTTCTACTGTCAACACTTTTAAAAAATCTTTTTCATTGTAAAATATTGAACAGTGTTTGAATGATTGGGACTAAAGTCACAACGAGGAAAATGAGCCTGGTGAGTAAAAGACTGGTAAGACTGGTTCTATTCCTAAATTGGAACCAATTTCAACTCGCATAACTTACCGTGGACATAAAAATTCCAAAATACACGAAAGTGGCTCAAGCCAGAATACAAATAAATTTCGACACAAATTAAATGCAATTGATTTTTTATTTGACCTCCAAACCATATCAGTAAGAAACGCACATGTTGCACGTGCAAAACGATGGTACATTTACTCCATAATAGGTGGCACCTTCGGTAGTAGGATCATTGAAAATTATTCGCTCATAAAGTTAGCAGACCTCTCGTGTATTTAGCACATTGATCGGACATGAATGGAATTGAATAACTTGGATAAAAACTAACCTAAAATAATAAACTTTCATATTTTTTTTTTATTTTCAGTATTTTTGGCGCTGGAGTGGCCGTCCTAATCATCCCGTTCGCAAACTCCTGGTACATTCTTGGTTTTGCGTCCGGTATGTACGGGCTATGTCTGGGCGGCTGGTATCTCCTGGTTCCAGTACTTCTTGCCGATATTTTTGGCACCGATCGTATTAGCTCCAGTTACGGCCTAGTACGCCTCTTTCAAAGTATTGGTGCAATTTCTGTACCACCACTAGCCGGTTTTGCACGTGATGTAACAGGTGGCTATGAAGTTGTATTTTATAGTATGGGCACGTGCATGGTTATTGGAACGCTGCCACTAATTTTCTCAACATTAATTTATAATAATATTTCGAAAGATAGTTTAAATAATAGTAATAATAATAATTTGGATGACGATGATAACGATAATGGGACTATTTCCTAGGGAAGTAGTAAATCATTGGATGATTTATATTTACTCGGTACTAATTATCGACATCTGCTAAATTTAAATTATCGATAATTCAATGATGATCTCGGTATGTATTAAACAATTTTTTATTTCACTTTATTAAATCCACCATCATAATAACAAATTTTTAATAAACAATGAAGAACCGCATAAAACTACCATAAAATAAATAAATAAAAAAAATTTACAATTATTATTAAACACATACAAAACAAATTTCTATTTAATTTTTACTTTAATAAAATATTATATTATAATTATTATAAATAAATAATATAAAATGGTGGCTGTGTAAATTTCTATAAATACATTATTTAAAAATGTAATTAAATTTTAATTAAATATTAAGTTATTATTATTACTATTACTATATAAATACTACTATCTATATTTATTTATAAAAAATGGTTCACAGGGCAAAATACGCATATATAGTAATTGTCATTGGCGCCACTATCTTATATATTTTGTTTGGTTTGTTTCTAGACTATCAACTACTGTCAGAATTAGTTTTTAATTTTAAATTAGAATAATTACGTACACGATCGCTATTTTATTCTCAAATAATATACATATATGTACCTATATATATATATACATACTGATATGCCACCACAAATAAACAAATATGATCGCGATCGTTACGGTAGTTATGCGTACTAAAGTATTAAATGTAATTTGTATTAATATTTTGACAATAAAAATGGCGCTCACACATTATTTACGACTGTGAACCTGCGTGCGTCTATAAAATTTAATCCCAAAAAGCTTTAGAAGTATTAAATTTGTATTAACCTAACCTAAAAAATTTAATTAAATTGTATTGAATATTTTCTTGTGTTGTATTACAGCGTTGAACTTGCTGCAAGTCAAGAGCATAATTACTATTGTATGTGTCAATAAAAAAAAGTGATCTGTAAGAGGGACGCGGTCATTTATTTAAGGAATTTTATTTATTTAAACTTAGTTAATTTATGAATTAGATCACAACAAAAAATTATATAAATTATATGTAATATTGATAAATTAATTATAGAAAAATATTAGAAGATCAGACCGTTGACAATTCGTTTCGTTTGTTTGGTTTAACTTATAGGTACGTATAATTAATTTGTTTACCAGGCTCGTTTTTAAATTAATCTGGTCTGATCAAAACTAAGTATTAGTTATAGACATCTTTAACTAAATAAAAATATTATTAATAATTGTTAAATTATGGTAGGGGTAGTAATTATTTATATTACTGATTAACAACAAAAAACAACAACAAATAAATAAATTAACAACTACTTTTTAGATCACATACGTGAGTAAAGTGTTGTCCTATTTTTGCTGGATTGTTTTAGATAAAATTTCAATTTCAAAACTAAATAAATACTCCCAATTGTAACAACCTTTTAACCCGAATAGGTTGTGTTGGTTTATCTTGGTCGTTTAATTGATTCATTTAAAGTTGAATTTAACAGGTATATTTGACATTGAAACAAACTAACGTGTATTATTTCTACATTTATTTAATCAAAACAATGCAAAATACTCGTGTTGCGGTCTCGAAAACTAAAAGAGGACTAAATTGGGAACTATAGATGGAATAAACAAAATAAAAAGAATAACGTAAGAGAATAAAAAGAAATTGCGTTTTATTTTGCTGTCACTTAAAAAGAATAGTAGAGCGAAAATTTTCGTCCAGGAATAAAAAACTTAACAATTACAACAACAAATCTCAAACAAATTTTAGTGCGTTGAATGTAATATGCATTGTTATTATTTTATATGTGGGAATTTTGAATTGTTCGTGTATAAAATACTTCAACATAAAACTACATAAAATTTATAAAATATTCATGTACACATATACTAATATGAATATAAAATCACAAATAATTTTCACTATACTGTAGAATCGTATTTTTCTAAACCTAACCTAAAAAAATAATTTATCGAATTGCGGTAATTTAAACCGCATATAAATAATTTTAAACACATATATTTGTTGACATGTACTACGTTTATACTCAAACTATTGTAGTTTCAATCAAGATTTTAGGAAATACATCACAAAAATATTACATGAAATATATGAATAAACTTAATATTTTAAGTAATCTTTAGCCGAAAAGTCAAATTGGAATAATCATTTTTTGTCTTCGTTTTTTACGTTATTTTTTTTATTCTATCTATAGTTGACCCATAACTCGACTTTTTTTGATTTTTCTCAGTTCAACATTACAATTTACCAAATACAAAACATGCATATGAAATGAATAATAAATAGTTCTTAAACGTACAAAGGAAAGAGACAACACGATTATAAAATTTACAGTGTCATAATAGAAATAAAATACAGCGCCGCCTTGATAAATACTTATTCCGAATTTGGTGTTGCTGCAGGCTCTCTTCTGGACTACTACAGCTTCTCGATGGTAGTTCAGTACGTTGACCTCTTCCCCTTCGTTGAATTATTGGTTCTATGCAATTTTCATGACCTTGATATGATGTTTGCTGAGGTATGATATCTTAGATATTGGCGTTACTCAATACATGGGATTGGATTAAAACTAAATTTTCTACCTTATCCTGACGTCCAAGGCGATGAGATTTATCTGCCACCGCTTTCCATTTATCCTGTTAGTTTTCATTATGATCACGAACTTCTTTAATTTTATCCAGTAGTCTCCATAAATAGGGAGTTATTTCTGGAATAAAATATTCAGATTCAATAATGAGCCTAATATCCATGGCCACATCTTCTAATACCCGAAGTTTCCTTCCGAAAATAACAAAGTTTGTCCCGTGGAATCTGTTCTAGTGGTGTTCATCGCAAATCTAATGGTGGGTATATTTTCTGCCCACGGTGTATGTTCATTTTTAGTTATAGTGGCTACCCCTACCACTGGGTTTGCTTCTGGATGATATACGGGTATTAAGCTTTGCGTAATATGAAAACACTGTGACGCGTGTTGTATTATATCGCTAATGAATTGCGATCCATTATCGGATATCATTCTCCGCAGCAATCCATACCTCATAAAAATTTCACCAATCAAAATCTTGACACATGCCTCCGCTGACACATAACAAAACGGAAATAATTTAACCGAACGGCTTGTGGTATCCTCTACAACTAGTAACCATTTATATCCCTCGAGAGTAACAGGAAGTGGTTCAAATAGATTGACAACCAGAACTTGGCTTTAAGCAATGAATGTTCGCATTCCTTTCCAATGGTACTTAGAGCGAATTTTATTTATGGCACGATCTACACCATAATGACCTGCGGTTAGGCTATCATGGTAAATATTTAAAAGATGTCCCCGCCAAACAGCCGGTACTACTAATTGTGCCTCTTCCGTCTTCTGATCAAGACCGTAACGAAATAAAACGCCTGAATCCATTAAATACGATCAACGATCAAGCTGCTCAAAACATGCTATATCCTTATTAGCATAAGTTGGAAAATCAATTTGGAATGAATTTTCTTCGCAGTCTTGTTTATTCTCGTCATATGGTGGTCTGGACAGCGACCAGATTAATTTTACCAGGCGTATATTAAAGTTTCAAATTAAATCCTTGGATGAGCAATACCCATCGGGCAAAGCGACCGGATGGTGATTTAGATGACATTAGCCATTTGAGTGGCTGATTGTTGGTTCCTATTGTTACTTCGGCCCCATCGATATAACCTCTGAATTTGTGCAGGGCCCATAAAATCAATAAAACTTCCCGTTCTGTCGTACTATAATTTCTCGGCTGGCATATTCGGGCGTTCCTCCTCATCCTCCCCTTGGTTCCATGTCCATATCGAAGTCTTTTTAGTTAGGTCGGTTAAAGGCCGTGTTATCTCGGAGAATTTTGGAATGAACTTCCTATACCAGGAGCATGTATGCAAAAATGACTTGACTTCCCTCACATTCAAAGGCTCGATGCGCTCAGAAATTGCGGAAACTTTATCGGAATCAGTATTAATACCCTCTCAATTAATAACATAGCCCAGAAATTGTATACTTGCTCGAAAATAAAAAACATTTTCACAGTTAGCACTCAAATGCTGATGCTGTTGAAATGATTCCGAAAGAATTACTATATCATCCAGGCATATCAAAATCGTAACACCCAGGATCCCCGATTTTATACTATCAACCATCCGCTGAAATATCGTGGGTGCATTTTTCAAAACCAAAACTCATTCTCTTGAACCGCTGATACAACCCATACGAACATATAAAAGCGGATTTATCGCGATCCGACATGCGTACTTGGTCCTGCCAATACCCGTGTTTGATGGAAATGGGATTCTTAAATTATTATTGAATGAATTTCTGGAATATGGCCACCTGGAACAGAACTCTTTAATTTCGTAACCGATTATGTTGGAATTGGGTATGTTGGA
The DNA here is from genome assembly GCA_947310385.1 of Nephrotoma appendiculata. NCBI lineage: Eukaryota > Metazoa > Arthropoda > Insecta > Diptera > Tipulidae > Nephrotoma > Nephrotoma appendiculata. Next base: position 70,884,832 of record OX371223.1, read on the forward strand.
TGAAAATGAGATTCTTAAACGATTTTTGGAAGAAGTTTTGAAATATGACCTCCTAAGACAGAAATTGGGCATTATGGATGAAATGAGATTACCAAATAATTTTGGGAAAAAGTTCTGGAATATGGCCATATGGATTATGCGCTCTTGTATTGGAAGTACCTCAAAAGTGTAAATTTTCGCGTGGTTCTAAAGGTTCTGAATATCTCATGATCTTAGAAGACAGCATATTCCATGTTCCCATGTGATGTTTGGTGAGAGTAAGTAGTTGATCTGCCGCTCAACCCACTAATCCCATGAGTGGGTTACATATTGGTGATAGATGTTAAGGCATCTTGCCTTACCAGAAACATGTTAGCATTACGAGCCGCTTGCTTCAAGAAAAACGCCTGCTTATTATCGAATTCCGCCCTAGTTAAAATTACTGAGTTTCGTGGCGACATACCCAATCCCATCATACTCGGTTAACAATTGATCGAGTTCCGTCCCAAGTGGCCATATTCCTGAATTTCTTCTCAAAATCATACAAGAATATCATTTTCATCCAGCATACCCAATCCCATCATACTCGGTTGAGAATTGATCAAGTTCCATCCCAGGTGGCCTGGGAATATTCCAGAATTTCTTCCCAAAATCGTTTAAGAATCCTATTTAAGTTCCCATCCAACTTACCAAATCCCATCATAATCGATAACTGAAAAATAGAAAATAAAAAAATCCGTTAAATTGAGCGTCCGTTAAATCGGGGTCCGTTAAATCGAGGGTTTACTGTATTAAGTTTCGTCACAAGTACAACCGGAGACGCCCAAGATGACTTACATTCTTCTTTCCTTCAAGTCTATTACGATTTGAGAATTTTTAATAACATCAATTCCTAGAAGTGTTTTTGTATTGTCTGCATCTGGCAAAATAATAAAAGTGGTAGAAATCGGCCGACCTTCTTCTGGTGTCGTTTCTTTATTCCATCCGCTAAAATAATATTCAAATCCTGCGATTCGAAACGAGCGCCTCTTATCAAATAGAATTTTATAAAGAGAGAAAGAAGCAATAGTTAATTTTGTGGCGGTTATATTCGGAAATTTGGCAACTCAACGAAACTGAATCGAAGGATTACATTTTCGACATCTAATTCGTACATATCCCGGTGTACCACAGTCGTAACAACTATAAGTAGATTTAATTGGCTCCTGAATCAAATTTGACGTTTTTCAAACTTAACGTATCTGAACCTTTCTTGTGGTCTCTTTTTACATTTATCAATTACATGACCTCGCTTTTTACAGTATTTGCAGAATGACTCCGAACCAAAATTCTGAACCTTATCCTTTATCTGATTCTGATCCTCATAAAATTCTTCCTCAGTACAGTTGAATGAATCAGAGCGTAATTGTGAAATCTGTTTCCATCATTTCCGCTTGAACGTTTGAAAATATTTTGCGGTGAATCTTATATGGGGCCTTTTTTCGATCAAACACAGACAACAGCAACTCAAGGCTTCCTCAAATGTTGTTACCGTGCCTTTCATACCATACCACCATTTTGCAACGGTGCCTTCCAGCAACATCGGTAATCCCTTTAAATCATTTACCTCCGAAATATGTGTACAGTCCTTATAAACTTTTATTGCATGCTTCCGCACTACTTGGAATACTTTGAGAGCTTGCTGTACTCTCATTATTTTAACCATGCTTAACAATTCCCGAAACTGGTCATCAGTCATTATTACATTATTTGATGCCATTTTTGTTTGATTCCTCGTACAATGTTGTGATCTCAAAGGTTCACTTTCCACTTGTTTTTGAATTTTTGCAACCTTATCTCACAATTATGTAGTAAACGCCCTATCTCTGTTCGGACAGTATGACCCTAAACAGAAATAAAACAATTTAAATTATTTACCTCTGCTCGATAATTTTTAACCTTAAACAGCAACAAAAATTTGCTCCAACCTTCAACCGATGTAACCGCAAAATATTTTATTTTTTCAATTTCCTTAGAAAACTTGATATTTCATGAATTTAAAATCTTTAATGCTCTCTTCAACACACAAAATTCACCAAACTATACTTTACTCGCCGAAACCGATGCACAATTCTGCCTGATTAACTAAATTCGACGCTCCACTTTGTCCGCCATTTTGTAACCACCTTTTATCCCCCGAATGGGTTGGTTAGTTTATCTTGGTCGTTTAATGGATTTATTTCCAGTTGAATTTAACAGGATGGATATATTCCACGATAATTACAGAGAAAGAGACAACACAATTATAAAAGTTACAGTGCCATAATAGAAATAAAATACAGCGCCGCCTTGATAAATACTTATTCCGAATTTGGTATTGCTACACCATAACTTTTTTATTTATAAACAAAAACAAATGTCAATAATTGGAAATATCTAGATTTTTGGTTGCGCAGTGATAAACATGGTGATTTCATAAATGGACTTGTAGATGTCAGTCTAGTACGAAACAAACACCATAGTTTGAAATTTAAGTTTAGAAATTAAATCCGAAATTTACCAACCGTTGATAGCAAGTGTAGGTATTGGAGATTGAGCTCGATAGATTGCGGGGAATCTGTCGTCTGATGTTGTCAACAACATCACCAACATCAACACGTTATAGACGTACCTTTGATGGACTTCGTAAGTTGGTGACTTGTAGATGGACATTCCAGTTCTCCTGGTGTAGCTACGTACAATGTTGCTTATTAATTGCAGTGCAATTACTTAGTGGAGTAATACGTGTTTTTCAATTAGTTGCATGGTTGTAACATATTGATAATTCTGTTCATTTAGGATGTTATATGGTGATGTTCGTGTAATCATAAGGTTTTTGGATCAATCGAGGGTGATCTTTGACGCTTCCTCAAGCATTCCGTTAAGGGCTTGATAATTTCGGAGAAGTTCCTGGTGAATTAACGGTAGCATCCTAACAGACCTGAAATGCTTTTAATTTCTTTCTCCGTTTTAAGAGTGGGGAAGTCCTTAATTGCCTTTATTTAATCGGGATTTGGTTTGACTCCATTGCTCGTAAAAATATGGCCCATACAAACAATTTCTCTATGGAAAAATGTCAACTTTTCTTATGTTTTAGGCTTTCCATGTGCTCTTGAAGCGATGTCGGAAAGGGAGTACAAGCACGATGTAGACCATGGTCTACAAAAAAACCTGTTTCTGACCGCTCTTTCTGACCGCTTCAACCAGTTCATTGGAAAGTCTTGATCGTTGATGAACGGCATGTTGACAATTTAAACGACGAATAGTGTTGTCAGACAGTGCCTGTTGGCCATGACGTTTCAAAAAAATGTCTGATCAAATCAATCGGTTGACAAATGTCACAATTATTCAATGTATACATACACCGACATAAAAGGCGCGTCCTGTATTTTTCCGATTGATATTAGGTCTGGAAAGTTTGAAAAAACATCAACGTTTTTCGACCAGAGAATCTCTCGAAATTGTATGGCTCAAGAAGTCGGGTGACTTTACGCCAAAAATGCATTTGGAACTTGTAATGTTAATTTCAAATTCGGAGACACTTTTAAATACTCGAGTCGAGATGTTCGTTGTATTCCATCTTGGAGCGAGTGGCAATTTGACGAAGTTCATCCTTTTTAACACTTTGTTAAAGATTCTCTGGAATTCAAGTTTAGTTGCGAAGACCATATGGCACTCGGGTAAATTCAAAAAGTCTAAATTAAATAGTTATCGCGATTTTATGAACATTCTCGAGAGGCATGGGAATTTGAAGATTTACTCAGGCCAAATCTATTTTTTATGTGGGGGTAGAAATTCTACCTGGGTCTATGACAGTGTTTAACTGTCAACAGTCTCCACAAGCGAGCTAGTCTTTATAATTTGTTTGCACTATATGTAATGATGAGAAGACTGGTGGTGAGCGGCGGCAGATTCCGATGTCTGCACGGTTTCGTATAAAGTTTTAACATCCACTCGTGTGTTTGAGACTGTGTCTCTTGCACTTCTAAAACCCGACTGAGGTCCAGTTTATTAAAACACAAGTTGTATGTGTAATAACTCACACCAATACTACGAATAGTATCAGAACAAAATTATTTTACTAAAGATATTGGTCAACTAGAATGAATCTACATTTTCTTAAATGGATGGCTAAATTTTGGCCAAAATATAAACGAATCTTGGAAAGACCACCTAAGTTATCTTAATGAAGTCAAATTTAATTCAATCTTATGATATCCCGTAAGCACCTAAATATATGAAATCGAAGGTTGAAATTTCTGATGATACAACATAGCATCTGGAAAAGCCACGGCCAATCACTAGGGAACTAGATTTAATTCAGCTAGACAAAGGAAAAAACAAAAGACAATAAAATTATTGCAGATGTTTTTCTAGATTTATTTCGGATAGACAAAGGAAAAAACAAAAGACAATAAAATTATTGCAGATGTTTTTCTTCTCGAAGAGAGGGTTTTCCTATTTACTCTCTTCTCACAAAGTATTTGCATTATCTTTTGTGAATTATTCCTGGATCAAAATCGAAATAAATATTTTTAATTCAAAGAGGAAGAAATAAAATGTAGAAGAGAATTTTAGATAGTAGTTTTGATTTGTAAGGAAGTAAAAATAGGATAACCCTTTACACACGAATAAATAAAAAATGTCCAAATTTTAAAAGTTTTTTAGCCAAAAAAAAATCCAAAATAAATAATCCTAAATAAATAAAAAAATAAATATATATATTTTTTTCAAATTAGATAAAAAATGAGAATAATAAAAATTTGCCTTGTATCAAATAATAATAAAATCAATATTTAATATTTAAAATGATTAATTATAATTAACAATTAAATTAAATTTAATTGAATCGCACTTAATCGTGTTTCTATATTTGAGTCACTTATGTTTTAAATAAATACAATTTTCCCTTTTCCTATAATATTATAATTATATTTAAATAACAGTGATCAAAAACAATTAGTTAGCTAAATTACCAGAACGAAAAACCAATAGATTACAACAAATATATCAAATAAAACAAATAATAATATTAATCAAGTAAACGAAAAAGAAAGAAATAAAACAAACAACACATAAACCCACCAAACACAAATATTTAAAACAAAACGTTTCAAATAATTTCGATCGAGACAATTTAATTAAAATAATTATTATAAATTTGATTGGTGTACTGAAAATGAAGACTGGTTGATTTCGAGTCATAACTCTGATAATTACATATTAAAATTAAAATCGAAATAATAATAATAATAATAATATTAACTATAAATAAAATAATTATAGTAATGATCAAATAAAACAAGAAAATAAATTTTTAATAAAACTCAGATGGCGTTAGTTGAGATATAAATAAATCTTATACGATCGACAACATAAATTATGATTATTATTATACATATAATATTATAATATATTATATAAAAAAAGACCCACTTCTAAATAAATTATTATTATTTTTTATTTTTCTATGTCTAAATAAAAACAAAATATTAATCATTATTTATTATTATATAATTTTAAATTAAAACAAATTGAGTAAAATAAAAAAAAAACCTTACAAATTATTAAAAATCTATTTCGTGTATAATGCGTGTAAAACAAATTTAATATAAAAAAAATATATAAAAACAAAATTGTAATTAAATAACAACAACAAAATATTAATTTACACAATTAATTATATTAAAACAAAATGAAATACAAATAAAACAAATGAATTATAATTAAAATTACAAAAAGTAAAAATATTTCAAAATGCCTATTCATTTTTTAGTTAGACGTCATAATACAATATGAATTGGTAAGTATTAAATGTCAATTAAATGTCAATTAGGCTATAAGCCTTTAGCCATCTTAATTCGTTTGAACCATGCAATGTAGTACTTGCACAGAAAGCAGTGTTACTTTCTATATGTAGCATATATTAGTTCGTTAATTGAGTTCGCGATACTGTTAAAGTTGACCGACACGCTTCAGCCGAAAAATGTCGATAATGCAGTTTTAAACAACATACAATGTTCACCTGTAAAAGTCGGTAAGGCAGATTCGTATAAATAGCCAGCTGTGAAATGTCTGTATTAAAAGCACATAAATAATTATGATGTTAAACAGTAATTTATTTTTATATCAAAAATGTTTATTTCTAAAAATTGACTGTTTAAAGTGTCACAGCAAGAAAATGATTTAAACGAAAGGTTTTAGTGATGCTCACTCATGCCGGCCAATTTACATGTGGGGTGGGAGTCTGGGAAAACTTGATTGAAAATCTATGGCACACAAAAAATTTGAAAATTTATAAAAATTGATCTTTTAAAGTGTCATGGCTTCAAATAGGTTCTAGCGAAAGGTCCTAATGATGCTCCCGAGCCTGGAAAATTTTCAGGTAAATTTTCATTTCGATCTGGGGAAACTTTAAATTTGAAAATTTCTAACAATTTACCGATTAAAGCATCATGGCTGAAAATAGGTTCTCATGAAAGGTCCTTCCCACCTGTGTGGAGATGCCAAACTTCCATCGTGGTGCGTCCTGAGGTGGCGCATAGGGGAATACTCTTTAACCGGCTTGCCAGAGGGTAGATGGAAAATAAAATACCATCCTCGGACCAAATCTATCTAGGGGAAGGAACCCCGAACAATAAACCAACCATGGCAGAACAGCAGAAGAATAATGCTACGGTGCAGGGATTAGGATGCCCAGTACCTAGTCCTCGATATCCTACGACCGCAATGCTTTAGTAGTAGCAAGCTTAGCTACTACAGCAGATTGAAGTATAAGCCCCCTATCTCCATTAAAACTCATACATTCTAATACATTAACGAAAAGACACCAAAATGCTTCAAGACGGCAATGAATTGACATCAAAATTAGCCTCGCTTGAGCGCCAGAATAATGCCAAGATATTAATGCCAATAAATACCAAGATATTTTGGTAAACTTACAAAACAGAATCGAAACACTAGAGAGGCAAAAGAAACCTTCTACGTCTACTAATGGTAGAAGTCAGAGTCTACAAAGTCTCGGCAATGAATACTTTACGGATGAAGAGGAACTTGAGAAAGAAATTCAACCTATAGACAAAATAAAGTAAATGTAAATAAAAAAAGGGAGACTCTCCAAAACGCCATCACCAATAAGGGTATCTCAAACTTTTATTTTATTTTTTTTGTTGATTTTTTATCTAGATTTTTTTGATAGATCTAACATAAAAACATAGTGAGATCGATGATTACCTCGAAATAATCGGCTATTTTTTACCAGGACAAATGCACAACTAATTGCGGAGTCTACTAATTTGTCAATGTTTTGGATCATTCCTCTTCATACGGGTTTAAGTTTATAGTTCTAGGAACAACTTCCGCGCCTTTTGCTTCATTCCGCATATGATAACGTAACGTGCGAATCAAATCCTGAATAGATCCAGTGACAGGAATTCCACGAAGTTCCAGTTCATATCATAGTTCGTTTGCACTTAAACTTTTACTGTTCGTAATGATAACTGTGTTTTTTAACGTGATGAGAAAAGCTTGCGAAAAATCATACGAAGTAAACGTCAAATGAATACAACTGAATGTTAAATAACATGTGAGTTCTAGTTTGCTAAACTTAAAATTAAAATTTGTCGAGCTAAAATAAATCAAAAATGTAATTAAATTCCGAAAAACCCTTAATCAAAACCACGAGTTCTGTCAATCCCCACGTTGGGTGTAAAATATTTAACGCGTGAACTGGGGTTTGATTTTAAGATTAGGTTTTAGTGGTTGTTTTCGTACACTTTGGCTAATTATGCGGCCCATTGTGATACCACAGGATCTGACATCATTAAACTCCCTTTAAAACCATTTAGTGCTATTATTTAGCATAAAAGATCTCGCAGAGGGAGGAAGTGAGCAAGAGTCTCCTTCTCGTCCTTACAGCAGAAGTCATTTGCATCCAGACCCAGCCTTCTAGCATGATTTCCGAAGAGTTAGTGTCCGGTAAGTACTCTTACAATTCTACCTAGATGACGCTTCCTTATTGTGATTAAGATCTTGGAGCGATTCAAGTTTAACTCAGTGGGACTGGTGAGCTGCTTTCAGCGCAGACATAGGCCAACCTACACATTCTTTCCCTTGTTCCAGTTGGAGAGTCGGACCGTACCTAGCTAATTCGTCTGCCCTGAAATTTCCCTCAACATCAAAATGGCGCGGAATCTAGACCAACTGGATATTGAATAGTGGACGCATCCCGTTAAGAGATGTATGATAATCCAACGAGACCCTTGCCGCCAGGGAAACTGAATCCAGTGAAAGAATGGCCACCCGACTGTCCACATAAATTGTGATATCAGTCAACTTCAGCCTGGTACACACTGCAGCAATCAAGGAAACGAAAGGATAGACTCACATTTGATTCCCCACCGAAAACAGCAGCCCCCACTGTATCATCGAGGTTGGAGCAATCCTCCCTAGAGAGGAGAATCACCTTAAAAAGCATGCACAACAGAGGTGTTATACATCACAAATTCACCACCTCACAAAATGGACTATAGTTGAGTGCCCTTTTTGCCGGCACCTCCACCCGGATTATTGCTTACCAATAATATCCAACGTGAGAAGGAATAGCATGATTTGTAAGGCACTATTATGTGTCGTTTTCAGCGCCCTTCTAATGAGCAAACAGGCTGCCCTCTGCACCTTCTTCATCATGTTTCTGTATAACAGTTTCTCTAGAGCTGGTCACCATACACTCACACCACACAGCAGTACAGGCCTTACTACTGCCGTTTAAAGCCAGTGCACCAGCTCTGGTTTCAGAACCCATTTCCTTCCGATGGCATTTTTGCAAGAGTATAGAGTGCCATTGTGGTCTTCTTCACTCTTTCTATCGTATTATGTTTCCAACTCAGCATACTGTCCAGAAGAATCCCTAGGAATTTCGTCTTATCAGTAAAGGCCAGCATAGAACCATTCAGACTTGGTGCAACCACTTCCGGAATTTTATATCTCCTAGTGAAAAGAACCAGCTCTGTTTTGGATGGGTTGATCCCCAAACTAAAGGGTGCCACAACAATCGTTTCAGATTTGATATATCGGTTATTTTGGCTCTAGCAACACTAATATGCCATTCTTTTTTTGATATGTAGAAACTCAGCATATTATTTCTAGTTGACGAAATGTAAGTAACAAAAGTAAGAAATGTTGACAATTTACTTCCACAACAAAGAAGTTTGTGCATAAAGTGCGTGATACGGGCTACCTAGTCGACAATCCTATGCGTACCCGTGCTTGTCGTATTCGTTAAGCCGAAAATATCGCCGCGGTGCATCGGAAATGAACATCAGCCGGTCTTCCATGCAACCAATTCTGCGTAAAGATATTGGTTTGTGGTCCTATAAAGTTCAATTGGTCCAGCAATTGAAGCCCCGTGACCATCCGTTTCGATATCGATTCGCTGTGTGGGCCTGCGACAAACTCGAAATTGATGAGGATTTTGCTCAAAAAATCACCTTTTCGGACGAGGCGCATTTCCATCTCGGTGGGTTCACAAACAAACAAAATTGTCGCATTTGGGGACCGGAAAATCCACTAGTGGAGAAGCCAATGCATTCATTGCGTGTTACTGTTTGATGCGGCTTGTGGCATGGCGGCATTATTGAGCCGTATTTCTTCGAAGATGAGGCCGACCTTTAATTTCAGCAAGATAGTGCGCCATGCCACATATCGGGCGTTACAATAGCGAAACTGCGTCCACAATTCGAGCAACAATTGAGCATTTGAAAGCCAATATTGAAGCAATTATTGCCGAAATATGTCCGCACACAGTCCAAAAGGTACGCCAAGGCTAGTCGCGGCTCCCATTTGAATGAAATCATTTTCCATAAATAACCAGGAGGAACAAAAAAATAAATTTGGAAATATATTAAGCCGTTTTTGTTTTATTAAATTTTTAAATCTGAACTTCTTATTGGGACACCCTATACATCTGCTGGCCCAACCCGCAGTGAGTGATAGCTGATTCTGCATCACATCCTTAATTGTATCAAAATGCTTTCCCGTGACAACTATCGCCACGCCATCGGCAAGCAACCACACCTATCCCTTCCCCTTCAGTTCCAGTAGTAGTCCATTGAATACTACTACATTCCAAATAAGGTAAGAGAGGGCACCCCCTGACGTGTTCCCCAAACAACCCGTCTTCTGACAGAGACTTCCTCCATCCCCGCCTGTAAGTGATTAATAAGCTTGGTTATTGGGTGTTCAATCTCGAGTGGCAGCAATGCTTCCCTAATTGCCTCCACCTTCACGTTGTTGGAAGCGCCCATGATACCGAGAAATGCCACCAACTACAATTCCTGAAAATCCAGTGACTTCTCAATTTCCCGAACCAAGGCATGTAGTGCCGTGTCCCTGGACTTACCCTTATGGTACGCTGAACATACTTCCTTTTTTCCACTGCCTCCTCAATTGTATCAGTAATCCTATGTACCTATTCGATCTATTGAGGTTTTTTACTTCTTGTTTGATTTCTTTCAGAGTAACTGGTAGGGGTAGCAAGATGCCTCATCTACTTTGCGTATCGGTGTGCTTTGCTCTATGTTGCTTTGAAGACATTTTCTAGGTGTTCGGCAGACAGATCAGCTTTTTGCTTTTCGCTAGCTCGCAAGCAAGTCTAGGTTCTATCAACTATTCTAATTGGTGGCATTTGTATTTTAGGCCTTTTTAAATCTTTGGTGGCTTTCCACAGGGAATAGTCTGTGTCAGATTTACTTGTCAGATAACTTAGGAAGCTTGCAACTGACTCATTCTTAATCTCCTTTATAAGTAGTTTAAGTTTGTTGTACAAGTTGTTTAGGATTGTTTTGTCTTCAGAGGCTCTAGTTTTCTGCCAAGTCTTACGAGCTCTATTTTTTCGTTAACCAACTCTCTCACTTCAACTGGATATTATACACTTTTTTGGAATCTTTCTTGCTGATAACGAGTAGTTCCTCAGGGCGCTTTTTGCACATTTTCAATGAGGTTTTCCAGTTCTTCTTCTATCATGTAATCGTTTGAGATCTGCACGTGTAGATTGACGCCTTCTTCGACTAGCTGTTGAAAGCATTCCCAGTTGGTTTTGTTATTTGTTAGTCTTGGAGGGCTTGCTTTCCTCATTACCGAGTCATTTATTGTCCTTCTTCATTTTCAACTGCGCTAAGTAATTTACGGAGTTACCTCTTGATTTATAGAAATCCAGAAGGTCAGAAATTTTATTCGGGTCCGTAGGCCAGTAGGGCTGGCTTTCTACTGGAGTGAAACTGACATTTTAATGTTCTGTCTGCTTCAAATAATTCCCTTCCTTTGGGACTAGTTCTGTTTGATCCCCAGAATATGTGTTTCGCATTAAAGTCGCCTCCAATAATAAAATTATTGCCAAGCGATTTAAGAAGTTTGATGTAATCTTCTTTTTTTGGGTTATATCTGGGTGGACAGTAGATTGCTGATATACTATAGTTCTTGTTATTTTTGGTTTCAATAAATACAGTGTAGCAACTTGCAAAATTTCCTCCTCTAGTTTAATTCTTCATGGTGTTTTTTATTATCCTTAATAAAGATTGCTGTCCCGCTTCTAGCTTTTTCTGCTGGATGTAGAGCTTGATAGCACTGATATCCACGTATTTTGGCAGGCATACGATGTTCTAGTAAAATGACTTTCTGAGATTAGGCATACATCAATTTTTGTTGTGTTTAAAAATACTTCCAATTCTAAAATGCGTTGAGCTAGGCCATTTGCATTCCAGGTAGCACTTCTTAAATAGTGTGTCAATTTTTTTTCTTGTTAAGTTTGTATGGACTGGAATGAAGGTAGTCAAGAACTTCTCCAGTTTTACTTGACGCATCCTTATTTCTTTTATCTTGGCTCATCGATGCATTTTCCAGTGATCCTATGTCTCTGTTCTTGTTTTTTCAATCAGGGGGTCGATTTTTTCCAAAATTCGACGAACGACGAATGACGTTTTCGTATACGTATAAGGAGTATAGTATACAATTTTATATTAGTGTGTGTAATTTTTCTGTATTTATATTTGTTTGTTTTCTGCGAACGTAAGCATCAAAAATTATGAATCGGTACAAATCGGTTCAGTTTTTTGGTGCTTATGTCCTTTCGTCGTCTCAGTTTTTTGACATCTCACCAAGTATTTGAGTGGTGACAATAAATAAGGTGAGTTAACACGTTCGTGTTAATTACTACTATAGCGGTCATACAACTTTTTCGTTTTTTAACACGTTTTTAACACATTTTAAGGAATAACTCGACATATTTTGCAGTTTTCATAATACATTCCTTTCCGCGATGAAATATCATTGCAATTACAAAAGTTATCAAATGTGTTCATGAGTAGCACACACATTTAGAAAGTGTGCCTCAATGTGTTAAGGAAAAAATATTTTAGCTACACATTTCAATTTTTTTTTGAATAAATGTTTTGTTTTCACAGAAACACAGAATTAGAAATTATTTTAAAACTAAAGTTAAATAAATTTAGTTTTATTTAAAGCATATTTATTTGCATTTACAAATTTTAAATGATAATAGGAAATGATATCTAGAAATGTCATATCCAAAAATTTAAATGGCACACATTCGTACTAATCCAAATACACGTACCACTACTAATATACATGCGGTTATTTCGTCAACTTGTCGAATTTTGGAAAAAATCGACCCCCAGATCTGAATTAATAGCGTTTAAAGCTGCTGAAGTATTTCTTGCAGGACATGTTTTCCTGACTCGGTGCGTTCTTGATATTTTCATTTTGCTTAGTTATTTATGCATATGTTATGCCTTCTCTTACTTTAGCGATATTTAGAGGGATTTGTTTTGAGTTATAGGGTTGTATCCTAGGTTGGAAATTCTTACTTGTTTAATTTATCTTGTTGTCTCTCATTCTTTGCAGCTCTTTCGCTTCTGTAATTTGCTGAGTGATGATTACCACAGTGTATGCATTTCACTGGTTCGTTCTTGCTTTTATTGCATTCTTTTGATAGATGTTTCCCAGATCACTTTACACATCTCGGCTCCCTGTTACAGTATTTGCGTGTGTTGTTATACGCCTGACAGTTGAAGCATTGTGGCTTCCTATTAGTGTTTTTTTAATGTCTCAATCTCAGATTCCATATACCCAATCAATGTTCTCAGCGTTGTCAAATCTTAGCATGAAAAGGGGGAGGCCAACTTTGGATATTTCTCATGAAACCGTTTGCGTTTATAGTGATTGATCTTTCTCTTTAATATGTTCACAGCGTTTAGAATTTTGAATCCGTTCTGGCGAAGTTCCTCAATTATTTCTTCGTTTCCTAAATTATTTCTTCGGCATGTATGATATAGCCCTCTGGCCATGACTTTAATTGGTTGCTCAGCTTTGTTTTCATAGGTGAACCATTCGATGTTTTGAGCGTTGATTGCGCATTTGATAACATTCTGTAGGTTTCTGGGTCAAGTGCATTCACTTTCCAAACGTTATTATTCAGTGCAGTGACTTTATATTTATCGTTCGGAACTAATTTCATTATTTTTTTAATTGTTTCGTATTCACTAATATTAAGTATGTTAATGGGTGGAGGTTTTACCTGCATTTTCAATAGGTTAATAACGTTGCAACTATATAACTCTCTCTCGCGAGCAGTGATACGTTCTTATGTACCTTCACTAGATCCGTGGATGAATGTTCAGGTCGTTCGGGTTATTGTTTTCTGACGCTCTATGTTGATTGTTTCACTTCCGGTGAAGTTTGTCTTCGTATAAAACTCGTTTCATATGACAATTCATCTGTTTCATAGATAGCTACTTTCTTTGGCTTGATTATCATTTTTGATTACAGCAATTTCTTGTTTAAGCTGTTGGTGTTCTTTGAATAGCTCTGTTCATTGATTTTCATTAAATTTTCTATCGATTTCTTTAAATCAGCGTTTTCTCTAGCGACATCGTGGTGGTTTTCTTGGTTTACGTTCTTCCTGCGTTCAGCATTTTCGTTCTCCTGCTGAGTAGCAGGATGCATTTGTCTATAGTTGGTGATATACAGATGCTTGTTCTTGGTATAATTGGCTTTCGCAATGGTTAGCTACCCCAGAATCCATTGAGCCTACCTTGTGTGAGGGTAGATTGGCCAACTGTACAGTTGACGTACCACCTGGGGTATACATTTCATTTTGTTGTACACTCATTGCTTTAATGATTGGTTTATGGTTCGGTGTTCCTTCACCTAGCCAGATTTAGTCCGCGGATGGTATTTTATTTACCACCTACCCTCCGGCAAGTCGGTTAAAGGTTGTCTTTCGATCTTGAAGAAAGATTTGAAAGAAGCAAATTGCAAGCAAATCATTTCAGCATTCCATTAAAACTCCTTGAATACCGCGGGTTAGCACTACCAGGCAATAGTAAAAAAATTTATGTTTGTTACCGTACCATCATCCAAGAACAAGGCTAATGTATTTTTAATGTGATAGTTAACGTAAGTTCTGTACTTTTAAAATATTCTCGGAGCACACGAACAAATTTCTATAAATTTTTTCATCATCGACTTTATTTTTAGATTTTTGAACTAATCGATGAACTTTTACAATTAACGATTAACATCTTAAGTAAACGTTCATCATTGGGTAATTTAAATCATGATCTTTGCACAAGGATGATTTGGTGTTAATAATGGCATCATTACAATAGACTTTATTATGACTCAGTTCGTGTACAGAAATAGTTATTTTTACAGTGTCTGATTATGAAGCACACGGCGCGCTACCTGCTCAATTAATCAGAAGATTTGGCATTTTATTAAGTAATTTGCATAAATTCTATAAACCAAACAAGTTGCTGTATCTCTAAAATCCTTACTCAATGACACCGTTGAACAATGAATATGTCGTATATGGTGACGGTACACCCGTCCAATATTGTAAACAACAACAAGCGTCGAGCGATAATGAAATTAATATTTAAATCATTTCTGGCGAAAAATCTCTTTTCGATTATTTTATTATGGTCTGTAAAATCGTAATTTACTCCGGGTATTTCCCAAAATCAAAATACAAAACATTTTTTTTTATTACAATTTCACGTCTGTATGCCGCCAAATATCGGCGCACATAACGATCCGCGTCATATAGATACGTGAGTACGCGATAATGGTTCTTCGATATACGATACAGATAGCAGACCTAAGTAAGACAGAGTAATAAAAATCGCGTAACCAAAACATGACCCCTAAAAATCACCGAAAGTATCACAACAAAACAACTAAACTTGTTGCCTAACATTTTGTGTGTTTTGAATTATTTTCGTAGAGGTCAAGCCCGTGATAATTTGTTTTGATTTGAAGAGCGTGCATGCCTAAGAAGTGTGCGAGTATCTTTTACTGTATCTGCTTGAGTCTTAGAAGACATTAATTACAATTCAATATTTAGTTTACAAATTTATTTAATTTATTCTTGGAATGATTCAACATATAACAATTACAGAATACGTATGTACAGGGTGTCCAAATAAGAGTTTCAATGTTTTGCAACACAATTGCTTTACTTTTAAGCGACCCATTTATTCATCCAGAAGCTGATGTCAAGTTGATAAAATGCTTAGATCGCAAAGTGCACCCTCCTAATTTGGGAACTAAGAACAAGCGAAACGTTTACTTAGGACACGCGTTGCATGAAACTTAATAAAAGAACATGCAAGGTGTTAAACAATATCAAAAAATTGAAATACAATTGGAAAGTGGATCAACTACGATTAGACAAAATGTTGTTCATTTCTGTTGAGAAATGGTGTTTTGTTTATTTCGTGTCAATCAATATTATCTAAATCGATATCAGATACCTTGAGTGGGATGCATTAACGCACGAGTATCAGATAAACCAGGTCTTTCCAATGGCAATGTTTTAATGAACTCATTTACTAAGAATTGTAAACGGAGCTGATTCGAATTAATGAAGAAAAATTTGCTGTCATCAATCAAAATCAGAATAGAATTTCTACGAATTTCATCCAATACGACAGCTTCTTTATGTTTGGGTATATTCTAAACTTCTTCGTCGAAATTTTTATTTGATTTTACGTTTTAATATTTAGATTGATTTGTCGAACCAGCTGACTTGTACAAAATGGGACTCACTGTACGCCCTGGTTACCGACGTGTATAGCGCCTGCAAGTTGATTTGCAGTGATCGTGGAGGTCCAGCTATTTATTTAAAAGACTCACATCGTTGTTGTTGTGAAAGACTCACATTGGCATCATCGTTTTCACAGTTCTGGCATATCGCTTCCTCTTCTCCCGTGCAACAGAAGTTGCTGCTCGTGGCTGATATTTCTGTCGTTGATATTGTGTATTTGAAAACACTCTTTTTTTTTTATTTAAATTGTTACAACTAGTGATTTTTCTTTCTTCATTTAGTCACTTTTGGATGAGAAGAGGCCCATTGGCCAGCTTCATTTATAGGTTATTTACTGAAGTATAGTCTGTGCTCTGGTGTCCTTAATCCATTAAATCAATTGGTTTCGGTCTCTGCAATCGTCTTACTGCATGTGAAGTGTCCAACATACCACGAAGGCTTCTAATCTACGTGTTGATATACCCTATAAACGTCATAAATGTACCACGGGGCGTTAATTATACCACGTAGCACTTTGTTTTGAAAAGTTTGTATTATTTTGGTGTTGGTTTTCTTTGTACAGCGCCAGCCAGAGCTGTATTCCGTAACTCCATACAGGCTTTAGCTCCTGTGGATATTATAGCAATTTATCTTCAGTTGATAATTCCAAATTTTTCCCGAGCAGCCAATACATTTTTCGATATTTGAAATTAAGTTCATCTGTTTTCTTTTTAACGTGCTCTTTCTATCTGAGTCTGGGTATCTAAGGTCATCCCTAGAAATTTAGCCTTATTTGCATACAGAATCTGCTGACCGTAAATGATTATAGGTTTGTAACTGGCTTTTAGATTGGTAAAATTCACATGCGTGGATTTCGATTCATTGAGCCCGATACGCCACATTTTTGTCCATTTTAAGGTTTTCTCACATGCTTCTTGAAGTTTCATTGTCGATTCCTCAACAGTGTCTCCTACTGAGAGAACTGCAGTGTCATCACCAAATGTTGCGACGGTAGCATCGTTTAATTGAGGTAAATCTCTGCTCTAATGTGTAGAGCAGGTAAGGAATAAGTTCCAAAACACTACCCTGCCGAAATCTTTTTAGCTCGTAATATTTTTCTTCATATTTCACCCGAAAGTGACGATTCCCTTTGTATAATTTTAAAGGGTGTGTAAGGAAATCTCGGTTTTCAAAATCCCGGTTTGTCAAAATCCCGGTTTTACAAAATCCCGGTGTTCAAAATCCAGGTTTTTAAAATCTCGGTTTTGTAAATATAAAAAAATCCGGATTTTTTGGAAAACCCCGTTTGAATTTTTAAAATTTGACATGTGGGAAAATGGGACTCTTAAATATTTTATTGACAAAAATCAAAAATGAGTTTGCGATAAAGTTCTAGAAAATGGTTAATAGGCTGGATTTTGTTTAAATTCTAAGTGCGATGGAAATGGATTTCCAAAATGATTTTTGCATTAACAAAATATTGCGTTTTTTATTAATCTTGCAACTACAAAATCTTGCATAATTACAAAATGGGAAACAAGTTACATATTGTTGTAATTTGACAAAAAAAAAATAGGAGCTCAGTTTCTTACGACTCCGACTCGGATAAAATAGCACTCTACGAAACCGATTCCTGCCTCTAGAACGAAGAAAAAAACCGGAATTTTGAAAACCGAGATTTCGTAGTGCACCCGATTTTAAAATCATATGTTATTGTTTTGGTAAGTCTCTATGTAGTTTGAAGAGTAAATCTCTGTGCCACATCTAAGAAGATGCAATAGAGCTAACCTTTTTCCTCTCTAATGTATTCCCAATGACATCTGTAAACCTATGAACTACTCAATAGTTGGCGGTTTCTCTCTGAAACCAAACTGATATTCTTCTGGGATAAATTTCTTTGTTCTATTGTTCGTTGGCTTCGGAATCATTATTAATTCTGCTACTTTCCACTCCATTGGGACATATTTATTCCTGAGGATCGCATTGATTATGTGCAGTAATTTACGGGTGCCTTTTTCAGGGAGCTCCTTGTTGGGTCATTCATTAAACACCGCTATTGCATGACTTCGCAGTACGGAACGTCGTTTTGTTCGTATAGAGTTTTCGAAACTGTATAAAGAATTCATGATGAAATACGAGAACCTGCATTACATGGAAGAAATTACTCAAAACGACAGAAACCACGAAACTCAGGGTATTTTTCGGCGGGTCTGGCATTTTTTGGAATCACTGCTGGCTATAGAATCAACAGTTCCAGAATTGTGGTATTCGATTATTCAATTCTTTCGTGTACATTGTGTTGCCTTTTCAGCCGTTCAAATCAAGGGGGTTTTGAAGTATCAAAAAATCGTTTATAAGTGTACAATCCTGCACTGGATATGCATGCAATCCTGCACAGGAAGTCGGATTGAACTCTGTTAATATTGAAGGATTTTGAGTGAAGGATGCGATGACTTTTATATTTTGGTCACTCTAATTTTGTCAGTCGTTCAACAAATACTTAATTATAAATGTAATTGCTCTACGAAGGCAAATTAAATTCAGTTAAATGGAATGGTGTGAGCTGCATTTACTGGTGATCAATCATTTATATACATTCAAGGAGTTCGATTGGATACATCCATCTTACCCCGTTGGAAATCATGGCAAAATCGCTTGCATTTTTTTTTTTTTTTTTTTTTTGAAATAAACTCTCGGCAAGTGGAAGGGCTCCATCAAATGTCTACACTATTTGTAACACCCCCATGTTTGTAAATAATTCCAAAATACGCGTAGACGCCACAACACTGGATGAAACCGTTTTTCCATTTAATTAACTCCGAGTTATAAATCATTAACATTCATTGGGCGCATTCAGGCCCGCCATCATAGATACTGCTACCTATCGGTATCATATTTGATGATATATGTTGGGAACGTAAACTGACCTGAATGCATCTGATTGATCAAATGTCAAATGGAGAATTGTATTTCTTTTAATATAACGAATAGTAGTAGTTGTGTTATTAAAAGAAAAATGGACCCAATAATAAATTTTTTGCAGTTTAGCGAAAGTGATACCTTAAGTATGGAATCGATTATGACAGTTGTTGAAACTGCCATAGAAACCCCAAATATGCAGCAAGACCGATGCGAGACACCAATAAGAATAGAAAACTATTTTGAGGTTACCATACCTCAATATGATTTTGAACATTTCAGGTATATAATTATTAGTATTTTTTTTTTTTTTTTTTTTTTTAATAACAACTTTATTGATATGGCTACTACAATCTTAAACAATATTAATTCATTAGTAAGGTTGACGTTAGTACTTATGAGATAAGCATAAACTTGTGTAGGTCTGCTGGACCATTGTCCAGTTCCCTTGGTTTATAATTTTCATACGGTTAGCTCATGTAGTTTGATTCGTTTGAGCCGCCTTACTTCGTTTGTACTGTCCAGTAGTTGTACGGCCTCAAGATTGGTGTGGGTAAGATCACGTTTTATGGCATATTCGCGGATAACGTCGTCTATCAATTGTATTTCTAAATCATTGTGGATTTCCTTGTTAGTCACAAATCGTTAGGCGTTGGTGACCATTCGAAGAAATTTATTTTGGCTTCGTTGTATAATATCTCTATTGGATTTATGTGTACAACCCCATAGCTGCGCACCATACATCCATATTGGTTTGAATATAGTCTGGTATACCGTCTTTTGCAATACAGGTTCATTTTGGAATGAAGTCCAATTAACCAGTACATTTGACGTTGTTTCAATCGTATCTGTTCAGCTTTTTGTCTCACGTGATGTTTCCAGTTGAGCCTTGAATCTAAATGCAGACCAAGGTATTTTGCCGATTCAGCCTGTGGCACTTGCACCCCTTTGAGGTATATATGAAGAGTGTTATTTTATGTCGGAGCGTAAATGTCACATAGGTTGATTTGAGCTCATTCAGTGCGATTTTCCAGTCAATTATCCATTTAGTAACGTTGTCCATTGCTCGTTGAAGATTTTCCACTGCTCATGATTGAGATTCGTCTACTGACATAATTACAGTGTCGTCAGCGAATGTGCCGATGAATGTTTTATTCGTTGTAGGTATGTCCGCATTATAAAGAAAGTAGAGGAGGGGACCCAATACGCTTCCCTGCGGAACTCCCGCAATCGCTGGATAAAAGTCCGAACATGTTTCTTCATGAATGACTCTCAGTTGGCGATCAGAGAGGTATGATTCAAGCAGCTGGCAATAGTTTTGTGGTAGCATTTTCTCATCTTGAATTTTAATCCCTCATGCCAAACCCTATCAAAGGCCTGGGATACATCCAGAAATACGGCGGGGCAATATTTCTTTCTTCTAACGCTTGATCTATTACCGCAGCTATTCGATGGACTTGATCTATTGTGGAGTGGTTATTCCTGAATCCAAATTGAAAATCAGGAACGTTTACCATTGGTTTTAGTAGCAAGCAGTTTCTCGAACAGCTTTAATAAAGTCGGAAGCAGTGAGATTGGTCTGTATGATGTTACTTCTTCATCTGGTTTACCTGGTTTCTTTAGCATAATTATTTGGGCCATTTTGAAGCATTTGGGTACATACTTCAATCTCATACAGGCATTAAATAAGTATGTGATCAAGATGATTGCTTTACGTGGAAATTCCTTGAATAGACCCGGTGATATTTCATCAATTCCTGGTGCTTTTTTACGATTAAGATTTTCGTCGATTTCTTCAGCAATTTCCATTGGCGTGACCCTCTTAAAGTCTTGATTTGGTTGATAAACAGGTGTTACATCAATGTTGGATTGAATATCATGGGGTTGGAACAACGCTGCTAGGTGTTGAGCAAAAAGTTCCGCTTTTTCTTTGTCTTGTCGAACCCAACTGCCTTGAGCATTCCTTAAAGGTGGTACTCGAACTACAGGTCGTTTAAATCTTCTGGTTGCTTTCCATAATGAGTAGTTCTTATCCATTTCTGGACCTAGCCCGCTTAAGTAGTTATCGAGACAATTCTGTTTGAAATTTTTGATTAGCCTATTGATTTTGTTACTTATTCGATTAAAAATTGTCTTGCCAGCGGGATTTCTGGTGAGATGCCATATTCTCCTCGCCCTTCTTGCTCTGATTTGTTCCCTGATTTCAGCCGGGTATTTGACTTCAACGTCCGCTTTGTCCTTTAATTCAGGAGTAGCTAGTCTGGCAGCCATTCGAGTGTATTCAATGAAATTGTTCGTTTGTTGTTCCAATTCTTCATTGCTTTTAATACTAACTTTTAATTTTTTTTTTTTAAATTTTTTTTTTTGAAAAAAAGGAAGTATTAATTGTCCAGTGGATTTAATGTCCTTTGAAGGTCAATTAATACCCCCATTTCATTCACGCACAGACCACCCATTCCCACAATTACAGTATACCACCTGCACATTGCAAGCTTTATGTCAACCTGTAAACTGACATGGACGGTGGGTCGGCGCTGAATTCTGCACTTCAACAGAGGGTCTTAGTTGTGTTTATTAACATTACCGATCGTAATCGATGACGAAAATTCGCTTTGCATCCACAGCTTCTGATGGGATTCGAACCCAGTACCTCCCGCTCCAAGTGCCGAAGCTTTAACCACTGCACTCATTTATTGATGAACATATTCATTTATTGATGAACATATAGTCCAATTATATAAAATTATTAACAATTTAGTGAACCACACACCACATTGTGAGCATGAGAGCTCATTTATAATGAGGCGTGTAATTCAAATTTTTCTAAAAATGGATATTGCCTTGTTTGTAATTTTGATGTGTTTTGAACAACATTTCGTCAAATACTGGGTTGGTTTTGGTGGCTCTTGGTCATCGTTCATCGCTTAATCATCTTGACAGCATTTAATTTCGATTCAAAACCCATAATTAGAGCTGGTATCTGAGGCTATTTGTTGCACCAATTAATAACTATTAAAAAAAATTATTATATAGAAAAAAAAAACAACAGAATTACTCCAACATGACTGTTCGACGTGAAAGTCAAAGGCATATCACTTGTCCGGTGATCCGAATTCAACTAGCTCTTCCAATTTTTCTCTGAAAATGTCCCAATCCGTGAACCTATTAGTAAGGTTTTGCTTTTTCTGTTTTTTTATTACTATAGCGCTTACTGACAACAGTACAGGAATGTAGTCCGATTAATTCCTTCGACTCTAGTGTAACTTAGAGGAATACCTTTTATGATGAAGAAATCTAGTAGATCTGGTATTTTTCCTGCATTCCATTGGCCAATACGTAGCCTCCCCTGAGGACAGATATGCGCATTTGTTTTCATGAATGGCATTGAACACGGTGTTTCCTTTCCCAGGAGAAATAAGCCTGGAACCCTAAGCTGTATGTTTTATATTGTAGTCCCCCCAATAATAAATCTTGAACCGAGCTTATTGAAGACGTTATTAAATTGTAACTTCGTTGGTGTATGCCGTGGAGGACAGTACGCTGCTGCAATATTTAGATCTGCGCCATTATATTGGATTGAGATAACAGTTGCTTGCAAATAGTTTTCACGAATATCGTCTTGTAGATTATGTTTGATATTATTTTTAATTAGTACAGCTGAACCACCTCTGGCTCTTTTACTAGGATGGGTTGTCCAGTAGGAATTAAAACCCCTTATTCTGATAAAGCTTTTGGTGGAGAAATGCGTCTCTGAAATCAGCGCAATATCAATGTTGTTTGTATGGAGAAATATTTCCAGTTCTTGGGCTCGTTGGTTGAGCCCATTAGCGTTCCAAGCTACAATGCGTAGGAACGAGTTAATCATTTGTGAGTATGTTGACTTTTTCGCTTGGTGGATAGATATAGATTTCCAGTTTTGCCACCCTCTCTGCTAAATGACCAAGTGACTGTTGAATTTGGCTAAGCATTTTAATAATTTCAATGTTATTAGACTCTTTGGTGATTTGCGCATAGGATAATCCAACTGTGGATGGTGTGATTGTTGTTTGTGGTTTAGCAACTTTGGTTTGTAATTGCTGCACTGCGCTTGTTCTATTATTCTGTTGACTTTTAATTTTGTTCTGATATACTCTGCATCTTATATAATTATTAGGTATATAATTATGAAATTTAATTATTATAAAATCATTTTAATTAATAATTTCTGCTTTATTTTTGATAATGCATTACATACTCTATTACGGCGGATACTAGGGTATAATGGCAAAATTTCATTGGAGAAGAAAATAGTGTTTTCGATATGGTTTATGTCAAAAGAAGAGTGCTTCATGTCAACGAGTGACCGATTCGGTATCGCACCAAGTACCGCACATTTCGTTTTTGTGCAAATTATAAAGGACATATCAAATTTGAAATCTGTATATGTATATCCAGTTCCCAAACCTCATAAAGCAATTGGAAATTTCTAACGTGAGTGTATTTATTAATTCAATTGAAAATAATTACTGATTAATTTTATCATCATATGAGTTTAAAGCCCAGTCAGGAATACCCAGCGTAATAGGAGCTATTGATGGATGTCACATTCAAATTAAGCAGCCCACGGGGCTATTTTTACAACAGAAAATCGTTCCATTCGATAGTACTATAAGGTACAGCTTGAAACTATAATGCTGTAAATTAAGTAAAAATTTGAAACGTGTTTTATAATTTTAGCTATTTGTGATAATAACCGAAAATTTATCGACATATACGTGGGGAGCCCAGGACGAATTCACGATGCTCGGATCTTCAAGAAGAGTCCAATATTTCAAAAACTGACTGATAGTAACGATCCGTGGTTAGATGAATCACGTCATATACTTGGTGATTCCGCCTATCCAAACAGCATGTTTTTGGTTACACAATTTAAACAAAATGGTCATCTCACTTCAGCCCAAAAATCTTTTAACACTAAGATAAGTGGACTGAGATCGTGCATTGAATGCACTTTTGCCCTATTGAAAGGAAAGTTTCGTAAACTGAAATACATCGAAATGTCTGGGTCATCAGCGGATTAACGAAAGCATAATAGCAGCTTGCGTCCCACATAATTTTATTTTGAAACACGACATTTACCCTGGGGACGAATTTATCGAATATGAAGTCGATGAAGTTGATTTAAATGACCCAGATATTCATCATGAACATATTGCGACATCTAGCGTAAAACGGAATTATTTACTAAGTTTATGTAATTGAAACACAAATAATAAGTAAACATTGTCGATGAATTTATAGAAGACATGGAATTGGATTTTTTTAATGAAACGGCCTGAAAATGATTAGAGAAAGTATTTGTCTAGTTTGGTTAGCATATACCTGAAAAGAAAAATTTAATTAAAAACTCTAAATTTGAAACAAAAAATAAATTTATTTTATAATTAAAAACTCCT
Organism: Nephrotoma appendiculata; assembly: GCA_947310385.1. Lineage (NCBI taxonomy): Eukaryota > Metazoa > Arthropoda > Insecta > Diptera > Tipulidae > Nephrotoma > Nephrotoma appendiculata. The sequence goes on from OX371223.1 coordinate 70,909,285, forward strand.
AATACATATGCTTCCTAACTTAATATAATTTCAGGTATTAAATTCCATTTCTTGTAAAAATATAGGTATTTAATATCACTTCAGGTTTTTATTTATCTAAAATCTATTTTAGTACTACGAGGGTTGCCTTTTATATTTCGGGATTGGACAACCCTAGTGTTGCAATCTGGCAACTGACAGCTCTATCGTAAAGTTTGACATTTTTGAGATTATACGTACTCAGAACGTTTTGACATTCGAGCGCTATTTGTGTTGTTTACAGTACTCATTAACTCAACATCTCGGCGAAAAAATGGAATTAAATCGTGAACATTTTCGTGCGATTATTTTTTACAACTTTCGACGTGGATTAAGGCAGCAAGAGTGCATCGATGAACTTAATTCAATTTTTGGCGATGAAGCTCCATCAAGGACCAGTGTTTATCGATGGTATGGTGAATTCAATCGAGGTCGTAGTTCACTCCGAAACGAATTTCGTGAAGGTCGTTTAGAATCAGTTGTTGTTCCGGAAACCATTGATGCTGTGCGCGAACCGATATTGTAAGATCGTCATGTGACCTATCGTGAGATTGAGACAACCTTAGGCATTAGTGGGACCAGCATACATTCAATATTGCATAAACATTTGAATGTCAAAAAAATTTGTTCGCATTGGATCCCACACAATTTGTCAATCGCTAAAAAAAAGGCTCGTGTCGATTGGTCGAAAGAAAAGCTCAAAAAAATACGATCGTGGTGCTTCAAAACACGTCTATGACATAGTGACAGGTGATGAATCGTGGATTTATGCGTATGAGCCCGAAAGTAAACAGCAGTCGACTGTATGGGTGTTTCAAGATGAGCCGAATCCAACAAAAATTGTTCGCGTACGAAGCACTTGCAAGCAAATGATCGCCTGTTTTTTCGGAAAAAATAGACATGTCGCAACCGTACCACTAGAACAATGCAGAACAGTCAATTCTGAGTGGTACACAACCATTTGTTTGCCAGTTGTCTTCCAAGAAATCAGGAAAACCAACTGCCGAAGACGGATCACTCTTCACCACGACAATGCGAGCTCTCACACATCGGCTCAAACTACTGCATTTTTGAGCACGCAAAACAAATCATTTGATGAGTCATCCGCCGTATAGTCCTGACTTGTCACCAAATGACTTCTTTTTATTCCCGTACGTAAAAAACATACTGAGAGGTCAACGTTTTTCGACACCTGAAGAAGCGGTTGCTGCGTTCAGAATGCATGTTTTGGAAATACCTCAATCAGAGTGGAAAAAGTGCTTCGTGTATAGATCTTTTCGATAATTAATATTTGTTTTTGTTCTCTAATCCTGAAATATAAAAGGCAGCCCTCGTATTAAAGCTCATTAACATAAATGGTTAGAGGAACTATTATCAATAATTTGTTTAAGCAAAACATTCCGTTCTTCATGAACTTTAATATATCAGTCTATCCATTTTTACAAGTTTTGTTCGTTCAATATCCAGCTGGTGCTGTCGATAATCACTTAAGGCACGTTTTCGACTACAGCCATTCGTTTCAACGAGATTTGCTACTTCGTTGAGGCAATTCTCACTGTCGACTTCTATAGATGACATAGTATTGTTGTTGTTGATGGCTCGATCATCACTAAATATCTCGTCGAATGTATCGAAAAACTCCCAATTAATTCGACCCCTTCCCGTCCGATTATATTTATCCTTAATATCAGTGTACGTTTTTTTTTTCAAATTCCTAAATTTTCTATCTAACAAATCGACGGTGATGTCGAACCCCAATCCCAAAAACACAATTTGTATTTCATTCCACAAGTCTTTCTTTTTTTTGGGTCTCTAAATGCATTTTTTCCATTTTTATACTCGTTGATAATGAGCAAGGTAGTCTCCTTCGTCCATTTAAATGTACCTTATGCAAAAAAAAACTCAAAAATTGTTGTTTGAGGTTATGTTTTAAAATATAAATACTTACTTTCCATTTTTAATATTTATATTTAAATTTTAAATAACCCCTTATTATTTATTATAATAATATTTAGAAGTTTATTATTTTATATTTTTGATTATTAAAAATAAAAATTATTTGTATATTCACTTATAAACTGATCATCAAATGTACCAACATGAGTATACCGATGGAAAATATGACATTTAACTCATCAGTGTTGCCATAATTTTCTCGATGTATCGGTTGCATTCAGTACTCAACATGTTGCCAACAGTTGGCGGAGCTGAATGCGCCCATTGATTGTGGTTTGTCCAAAATCAACGTTATTTTGTCTTCGAGGTTCATTGAGTTTTGGTTTTTAATTATAACCATAAGACATATAGCACTTTGATGTTTTACCTCGTATATTGATGTGAAACAGGAAGAAAATCACAATAAAAATGTACAAACCGACACAAATTTGACATCAAAATGAAATATTATTCCAGTTTTGCCAAAATACCAAAAACATATTAATTAAGAAAGTGCAATGCACTCAGTAATGGAGATAATGCAGTTAAAGTCTACCTAAAACAAAAAAAATCTGCTAGCTGCTACTTTAATTTACCCATAATCGATTGTAACGCTATAAATTATCATAACATTTTTGTCGTATTGTTGATATATACTCGTATGGTAATTGCCATCATGTGTGCTAAATGTGCGAGGTGACAGAACAAACCCACATTCATCCAGTCACATAATAATTTTTTTGAATAACAACACTTAGGTAACTTTATTTACGATACATACGCAAATTTTAATTTGCGTTAAGTTTCGGCAATAACATTTCTCTTCTCAAGAATTTAAATTAAGAAATTTACATAAATTACAGAACGTGTTTTTATATATCCACTCGTACAGACGCTTATGCCAAAAGAAACGGCAAAGAAAGTTTATAGATACGAATCAAGATTGATTAGTTCTGGTTTTCACACGAAACTGTCATTTCACATTAAATAATCAAGCATTTATCTACATTGACCTTTACCTACTGTACTGAATGTAATTCAGTTAACGGTAAATATTGACGTATGCTCTACGGATAACATATCTTTGACATATATTTAAAATAAATAAATCTTTTGTTTTACTTTAGAAACAAGTATATTTTCTAGAATATTCATTTGTTTTAATTTATTATAAACATTCGTCGTATCTGTAACATTACGTAAAAAAAACTTTTATGATGCGGCTTAAAGGTTTCTCGGCTTAATAACTACCTAATTTAATAAATCGTGTTTTAAGCCAGGTGACGTTTCTCTGTTGTTTTGTTTTTATCGTTTATTTTGTTTTGAATTTTTAAATTAAGAAGCCACACGCGTATGTGTTTTTGACGCGGCGGCGTTTGAAAAAATGATTCATGCGCCCATTAGTTAGCATTGAAGTATAGGTGGCACTAATGATCGACACATGCGGCGCTGTAGATACAGTATAACCAATACAAAGATGACTGTTTCATTAGCATCTTATTAATTATTATATGGTATATTGAACCGCCTTGAAGTTATCCTCTGGGTTTTAGAACCGTATAACATTTTGTTTTATTGATATTGCAATCCTAATGTGTGTGAAGTTATCCCAGGCTTTCGTCAGGCGTTGTCATATTTAGTGCCTTTTTAATGCATTATGTGACGTCACGCGACGTTTTAGGTTCATATTTCTAAGGCTCATTCAGTGTAATGTAACCAGTGCTGGTGTAAGTTATTGGTGCCAATCTGGTTAGAAATAGTCTCCTGTATCGATATTGGCAATGGCAATACCATTTACAGTGTATCACTAAGCGAAGATAATGGAGAAGAATTTGGCCAACAATATAAAGAAACGGACTTGATTGTTCCTACAGTACTTAAAAGAAATGTGACGTTTTGTTTTATCGCTTTCCAACATCTGTCTCGTTCCGCATTGGGTTTAATACCGTAAAAAACACACGTGTTAGACCATTTTTCAAATTAAGGTGCATTGGGGTGTGGAACAACCTAGGTTTGATTGCAGGAAATAGACAAATTTTCAATCTCTTACAGTTAATTACAAACCAGATTACAGGTACCAGAACTCGACTTCGATAATTCCTTCTCAGTGCTTTACCAATCGAGAGAACTTTGGTTGTCCCAAGACTGCAATAACCGGGTATCTGAATCGTTAGTTTCCTTTGCAAAACGGCTCTCACTCTAGAATAGGCGCGGGTTTCGGAACCTACAGCTCTTCACTTGATCAACAATTTTACGTTAGTCTAGGTTCAACCTGCACATTGTTCTAGGCCGAACAACTGAACAACCAAACTGGTTAAGGACTGTATACATTTTATTACCTGTATGTGTGCGATAAAAGTGGCAAGGTCATGTGGGTTCCGGCTCATTGTGTTGGGGGGTTTGGTTTTTGTTGTCCAGCCCTAGAGTTGATCATAGATATTTAAATGTTGACCAGTTCTTCTCACTGCTATGGTTCAAGTTCTTCCAGTTTGTCAAACTAGCGGCAGTTTGCACCATAGGCCCACTGTGACACTGAGGAACCTTCGAGGGTTCCAGTGTAACATTGGTGAACATTGTAAGAATTTGTGCTACGACAATTAGTCATCTGATCCAGTCCGTCTGGGCAAAACATGAAGTTGAATCTGATTAAGTACCCTAAATTACATTGTGATGTGCGTTATACAGAAAATAGAGCAACAGTAGAACAACCGCTAAAGAGCAAGGTTAAAGGAATTTAGCGGTAGTAATTTTAAGTGGCTGCGAGGGAAGTTCAAGAAGCATGAAGGGCCTGTGAATGTGCGACACAGCAATCAACTGAAGTATTGAAGTTCCCTTCTTACGCCAATTCAGTAGATGGTAATTTGTTTGAACATATGAAGATCGTTAACCATTCTATGCCATTCATATCAACCAAGCCTTCGATCTAAAATAGAGAATGTATACTTTCTTATGCAACTGTAATCAAAGAAAGGTAATATTAATAGTGCATGAAGTACGATATATGAGTACCTAAAGGGGTTTAAACCATATAATTAACACTGAATATCATTACAATAAAACACCCGAAGGTGTTAATGTTTTACAATCAATAATTCCTTAACGTTGTTCGTTTTAAATAAAATTTGCATATACGTACGTAGTTAATGTACATCTTCTGCATTGATCAAATGCCGTATAGGTGGTAACTGGTTGAATATGCGTACAACATTCTCCAATGCAGAATAATGCATAGGATTTTAATGCAAATTAATGTGTAGCGTGTGATTAGAATAACAAAATTTCCATCAAGCAACTATAGGTATGTACGTGTATTGGCATCCGCTCTATTTCTGTAAGAAAGTAATAGTGCCGATAACAATCCGTATGCATACGTAGAATAGTTCTATATTTTGTATCACATAATAGTGAAAGATCTATCAATAATTAAAGTTATTTTTCAATTAAATATTCGTTACGCGAACATTTTTTTTTCTACTTAAACATTTTCGAAACGGTAAATTTGACTGTATAGAATTACAAAATATACCAACAATATATGTATACGTAAATATTTATACAAGTAAATTATATTGTGCTGCAGATTTATATAGACTTCGATATTATGTGCACTAATTCTCATGGTAAATTGTAACGAACAAGGTAATAAAATTATAAACAAATTAATCAATTATGGCGGTTGAAATGTGTCAATTTGTTCAGCCCAACTGGCATCTGCAAGCAAATTATTTTCTATACAAGGAAGAGTTAACGCAACTAATTTTATGTTTAACTAACTAAGCGTCATTTTTAAATATGACCTCTTCAAGGATTCTGCAGTACCCGATTGCAGCACCTCCTACACACATAATTTAAGTCTCACCGTAAATGTAGTCGCGCGAAATTGAATCGTAAACTACTGTCACAATGATAAATTGAATAAACGACTTTTATTTGTTTTATTAACTTACATCTTAAACCGGTTTTATACTTGTGATTGGAGATGTACCACACAACAATTAAAAAACAAAACTTATTTTTTATGTTTTGTCAAAATAGACGAGAACACACGGATAATTTTATTTTTAATGTTTTTATTTATAAACACGATAACCCTTGTGCAAACACCACATTTTAAAGAAATCAGTAATTACTCCGATGCTTTGATTATTTCGGGAACTTTAGGCCCGTTGCACATTTCAGCTAAGCTAAGCTAAGCGATGTGAGCGTTGTTCATCGCATCGTAATTAGCTCAAATGTGCAGCGGAATGAACTGTGCGAGCTAAACTATGCTAATCGAAACTACATTTCTCGTTTAGCTTAGCTGAAATGTGCAACGGGCCTTATGCTCGAAAGTTTTTCACGTGATTTATTATGTTTTATTATTCACCAACAACTATTGCAGTTATTGCTTGTTATTGATATAACCGACCCCAGGGACACGGCATTTGGCATTTTTGTATTAAAGTGCATACCAAAGCCATCATAAAAAACCATGTCTATGCACCAACTGTTGCAACAACTGTTGCATTCTTCTAAAGAAGAATGTTTTTGGATAAATACATTACCGAAATAAAAATCAAGAGGCGTTCAAATCAAACAATTAACCAGACGAGGAACCGTACACTGATTTATAAATTCCCGACCGTAGATCCAAACCTAGATTATTGTGTGCAAAAAAAAGGTTTCTTGCAACTTTGCGAACAAGAAGCGATGCAATAATAACATCTTATCTGAAATCAAAACAGGTGAAAAGAGCAGTGGATTTAGAAGATAAACGGTCATTGGAAACAAACAAGAAAGGAAAATTAAATATGATTGAAATCGACGAAGAAATCATCAAGCCTGTAGCATCACTTTACAAACTAGTGGATGCGCCCAATACACGTTATGTGCCACAAAATTTAATCGTGAGATTTTTGCACAAACATTTTAATTCGAATGCTTCCGAGAAAATCGGGTACGATAAATATCGTAAACAAAATATCGGTTCGACCGTACTATATATCAAGATAAATGTCTTTTGTGTTCTACTTACGATTGTCCGAAACAACTTAACAGATGCTTTATCAACATCAAGAGCACCTGTGGAGAAAGATGTGCCAGCTGTAATCGAATTTATTGTACCTAATAAAATTGATTCTTCAAGCATAGCTTCAGGTTCCGACACCGCAAAACAAGGAATCGAATGAAACGTTTGCCCCCAGACACTATGGAAAAAATATAAATGTGCTTTGTCATAAAGGAATTCCTGGTTGCAATGCCGCTGATGTCACTTCAGCTTATTACCAAGTTATAAAACAGGCTAAACCAGAAATGGACAATTTTGTTTTTTGGGTAAGCAATTGTCCTGCACAAAACAAAAACTGGACATTCTATTCGTCGCTAGTGACTATCGTAAACCAAGAATGGGGGCCAAAGTTTATAACTATTAAATATTTTGAACCAGGTCACTCAGTCATGAGAGCTGACTCTGTGCATGGTAGAATTGGAGCTGATTGGGAAATAGTGCAGATATTAGATATGGCCGACGTCATTGACGTGATTCAGAAATATAAATTTCAAATTAATAGTCAGCAAAACTCTTAAACCGTTCGTCTACTTGAATATGCTGATGCATAACGTAAATTGGATAGAGCTCATTTTTTTGTTATATCATTCACTAAATACAGTGCAACCTCTTTTAAACGGACAACTGCGGTAAACAATTCCGAATAAAAGATTTTTCCGGATAAAGATTTTTTTAATAATTTCATTGTAAAATAGCATATTTTAATATTTTTAAAACTTCAGTGTCATTTATTAAGATTTTAAATTTATTTTAACTAAATACATATTTCATTTTTGAAAAATAAGGTAAATAAAATAGAAAATGAAATACGAAAAAACGTTTTCCGGATATTAGAAGTTTTTCCGGATAATAGATTCCGGATAAGAGAGGTGTGCATGTAGTTTTAAATTTTTGTTAGCAACTTCAAATGGCTTTACAAACACATAGAAAAACATTTATCTCAAAGCTATAAAAATGCACTTACCATGCTTTGTTAAATCACGGGAGAAATGGACCCGCGTAATCAATGCCTGTATTCGAGAAACGGGCAAATGGAGTGACTCCAACTTTCGTTCTGTTCTGATGCTGCTCTTCTGAATTGAAAACATTTTACACAATTGAGGATTGTTGTGCGTACTACACGTTTACCATTTAAAATCCAATTTTTTTAACGTAATTGTGCTAGGGTTGCTTGTACACCTCCTTGTAATACAAGATGGTGTGATCAGTTGATGCTTTTGATAATATTTAAGCTGAAATTTTTGTAATTGTCGACCCTCAACAAACCAAATTTTCATCCATGAATGGATTTAGTGATGATAGTTGTTATTTTTGGCTTTATTCGTTGTTTTGAGGAGCTTAATGTTTAGAAAACGGCAGATGTCCTCGCCCGGTATGGCTTGTTCTCTATTGAAATATGGTTGATGGCGAGTTCACCCACAATCACTCGCAAATACCGAATTGTGAATTGCAAATTATTACAAATACCGAATTTTTTAATGTGACTACTCGTACCTTACCATCGGCACCGGGATGAATCTCCATTACTCGTCCAAGCTTCCAGGATGTTGACGAATATTCATCAGAAATTAATACTACGTCGCCAACGTCGATGTTTTTTGAATTGGTTTGCCATGAAAGTGTTGTTTTATTTTTACTACTACTTTCCAGCGAGCTAACGGTGATAAATCTGGTTCTGGAATTTCATCGAAACTTGTGCCAATCAGAAAATGACCAGGGGTCAGCACATCAAGTTCTTATCCACCAAGCGCACATATAGGCCTAGAATTCATTATGGCCTCGACCTGACATAACAACGTAGAGAATTCTTCCAGAGTAAGTATTGTTTCGCCTACTGTTTTCCGTAAGTATGATTTCATAGCCTTTACTGCTGATTCCCACAATCCACCCATGTGCGGGCTCGCAGCGGGATTGAAGCACCACCGGATTTCGGTTTTACTGAATTCGTGTTTAATATGTTCTTCAGATTTTTTAAGCCAGGCATACCACTGCTTAAGTTGATTATTCGCATCCACGAAATTTGATCCATTATCACTGTAGATCGCACTGCACATCCCTCTTTTCGCGATAAATCTTCTCAACACACTCAGAAATCAGCTGGATGTCATGTCGCTGGCCACCTCGATGTGGACGGCCTTAGTGCTTGGCAAACAAAAATGCACACATACGTTTTTACTGCCACTTGGCCGCGGTGTCGTATTAGTTGAATCTTAAACGGCAAGCAAAAATCCACTCCAACATTAATAAAAGGATGCGTATACCTTACTCGAGCTGGCGGCAGGTCACCAATTAGATTGTTGTTCTAAGTTTGGCTTGTATATTTGATACATTTGATACACTTATGTATTACCATCTTAGCGACGTCTCTTGCCTGTATAATCCAGAACTTCTTTCGTGACAGACTCACCAACAAACCACTTCCAGCGTGCAACCACTTGATGTGAAAATCTATCATAATAGATTTTGAAATCGATGCACTACATGGTAAAACTGCAGGATGCTTGGTATCGTAATTTACCATGTATAGTTAGTTATTCGTCTCCCTACTCGGATAACGCCATCCTTATCCAGAAATGGATTCAACACCTTAAATGAATTTTTCTTTGGGACTTCTTGGATTTTCTGCAAACATTTCAACTCTTCTACAAAATACTGACCCTGGACATACATATTTTATAATAATTCTTTCAGCACACATAGTTTCTTCTTGGTTTAAGCAGCCGGTCCTTTTTGGTTCGGTCATCTCATTATTACATCGGTTGGCACCATTCTCTGTTTCATCTCTTCTCCATTTGAGTTGGTTTATGTAGCACTTCACGTGCCAGTATCCTCTTTGCCTTTCAAATGAGCTATATCGCTTGAGCAAATCGTTGAAAAAGCTATTAGCTGCAACGCCCAATAATACGTCCAGGATTTTGCTTTTCTTCTCAACTTCGGTTTGATAATATGACCTTTGCCGGCAGCAAAGCATTCCTTTTCCTCGGGTGTCATAACAACTAGTCTAGCACGATCTTGCTATCACACCACAATACCGTACGAACTATTTTTATGTGACCCCATGACCTCTTAATGGTATTGACAAGCTCCATCAATAAAACTGCTCCCAGTAACTCTAAGCGAGGTAAACTTAACTGCCGAATTGGAGAGACTTTGGTTTTTGTTGCAATTAAATAAATATAGAGTTATTTGTCTTAGCATAAACTGCCGCACTATATGCCAATTCACTGGCATCGGAAAAGCTATGTAATTCAATTTTGCCACTAAATTGAAGCCATGCAGGAACAATCAATTCTTCGATTCCGTTTAATTCGTCGCGAAGCGTGCTCCATTTACTGCATATCTCATCTGAAAGTTGGTCGTCCCATTGTAAGTCCCGCAGCCATAAACTTTGGAACAGTATTTTAATTCGTATTGATATCGGAGATAACCATCCTAACGGGTCAAAGATCCTGCTAGCTTCGGAGAGTAATGTTCTTTTGCTATGTTTGGTTCTCTCAGCCAAGAAAACTGAGAAGCAGAAGCCGTCCAATTTTGGATTCCATTTTAGACCTAACAGCTTTATGGTTTCATCCTCTGTTATGTATTTTTCCATCGTTGCACTTTGTGTTTTTAATAGGTTCTGCATCATGGAGCTGTTGGTAGTCCATTTTCGTAGCTTGAATCCCGATGAATCAAGTATGCTGACAATATCCTCTCTGATTTTAATTAGTGCCTTTTCATCGTTGGCTCCTGTCATTAAGTCGTCAACGTACATATCTGTCTGAATGGCTGCGGCGGCTGCTGGATATTTGCCAGTGTTTTCCTACGCGACTTACTTGATGCATCTGGTGGATAAAAACGATGCTGGTGCGGTGTCATTAGTCATTGTCTTCATCGCGTATTGTTTGATTGGCTCATTTGTGTCAGTTCTCCATAGCACCTTTTGAAATTTTGCCTCATCTGGGTGGATCCAAACCTGCCGGTACATTTTCTCTATGTCACCATTCATGAATTTATGGTACTGCTCCTTGAATTCAGGATTTGGTTGAAATTTATTCTTCATCAACTTAAACCGTTGCTTCACCACGCAACAGTTGAATCCAAGATTGTTATTTCTCCACTGACCGGTAATTTCACCACGAATTTTCCATCTTCAGCCCTTTGGGTTGTTTTTACAAACCATTTTACGCAGTAATTTTCTTCCTCGGTAAGATCGCGCTTCGTTGGAACACTCTCTATCTCCCAAAATTTGCGTAATGTGCTATCCACCACCATTGTGACGTTAAAATTCATCACTTCGCTATTATTATTATTCTCCTCTGAGACATGTCCTCCAATTACCCAGCCAAACCGTGTTTTTTGGACCAGTAGACGCGGTGACAACCTAAGCTGTTGGTTTTCCATTATCGCGAAGAACACCTCAACTCCCAGTAGTAAATCAATGTTGCCACCTTCGTAGAACCTTGGATCGGCAAGATTCATGGATTTTAGTTTATAGAATTCTGCACAGTCTATTTTGGATGCTAGTTGTAAACTTGTGATTTTTGGTACCACATAGGCTTGAAAATTTAAACCCGGCTCTGTCGTTGACTTTGGCACGATTTCCAGCTGAGTGGCTCTTTCGTGTGCCCTAAATAAGACTGTTCCAGATCACTCACTATCACACGCCCATTTGTTATCTTCAATCCCAATTTTCGCACACAAGCGTCCGTGGTAACTGTAACTTGCGAAGCCGAATCCAGGAGTCCACGGCATAGAATAAATTCCCCGTTTATGTCCTTCACTCGCACGATTGCCGTAGGTAATATAACTTGCGTTGAGTATTGCATACTTGTTTCAGGTTCGACCCTTTCGCTCGTTGATGGTTCAGTTTCCTTTGAATCTTGAAGCGGCGTACTGTGGTTGGCTGCCTTTACATGAGGGGCATCCTCATCCAATAAACTGTGATGTTTCTTGTGACAAAGTTTACCTCTATTTCTGGCAGGACAGTTATACACATTGTGTCCCCTATGCAGGCAATTAAAGCATCATTTGGCAGTTGTTATAAGACTCTTCCTACTGGCTAATGACATATTCGCAAACTCCTTACATTCGAACAACAAATGCGTCTCGCCCTTGCATACAGGACAATTCCAAGTTCTCAGTTTTGAATCGCTTGTTTCGGTTGCAGTAACTAACGCCCTCGTGGTCACCGGCTTGGCTCTAGTACATGATGTCACGGATTCCAATGCATCGCATCTCTTGTTTAAAAAATCGAAGAACTCCTTGATAGTTGGGTATTCTGCAGCTGTTGATTCTTGTGCCCATATCATTCTTGTTTCCTGGTCCACTTTTTAATCAAAATATAAATTAGCCAACAGTCTCTGGTTTCTGCCTTAGTATCTAACGCCTTCAGTCCGCAAATCACTTTGATTCAAATTCTTCCATTTACAACTCAATCTCGGAATCAATCACAAACATTTTCGCTTCTACATCCAAAAATTGCACCCTTAACCCCTGAACGGTATCTACACGAACCATCAATTCGTCAACGGAAATTTCATCCATTTTGTTGCAATTTGCAATAAGGAAATTTTCCTTTCACGTTAAACTACCCTTTATCCCGGAAATAACCCTTTTTAATGCTACTAAATCGGCCATTTTTTCACGCAATTTATATAAAGGGTGTTTAATTACAATATTTTAATATCACGTTTATTATACCCTTACTCCAAATTCACAGGCAAATTCACTTAATAATTCTGTGCAGTTTACCAATTTCGTATAACGATACACGTTGCTTGTAATGGCGTCGATGGCTTTTATTTCAATAATCGATCGCGTGGCTTGGATGGTGTGGTTTTTTCTATGCTGCGACTTACGTAACAATATGCGTTTTCGTTAAATTAATGCTGGTGATTTTTATTACTGTAGCTGCGGATGTGTTCACTATCCGACTCGAAGGACCAATAGAAAACGGCAGATGGTTGATGGCGAGTTTACCCACAATCACTTGAAAATACCGAACTGTGAACTTAGAAATAAAACGTTCATCACCACTCTTATTACATATATTTATTTAATGTTCAACCTTTAACCCAGTTTAATATATTTGGTTCACTAGCTCCTATTCGCTCACTCGACTGCAAAGTTTTTCTTGGCTCGAATCTCGACAAAAAAGTGACCAAGCAGAAATTGAATTTGTTTATTGTAGTAAATTGACATGCGAAATGAAGTTAGTTATCCGCACTTAAATCATTTACCTACCCGAAAATAGATGTCAGTGTAATACGCGTATAACATCGAAATCGATAATATAGGTTGCTTTCTTTAATTAATTTTGGATGTCGAATTGGAGCAAGTCGACTGTCATTTACAATGATAAGTTTTCCTTTTATTAACATAAAAAATTATGACAGTCGATAATGAGTTGAATAATAGTACGAGAAGTACACCTTTACTATTTATTTTCAGCTGATGATGATTCTGAGCCACCACAAATGGACGTTTGTTACGAATTCCGAATCTTGTTTTGCTTTTCGTTTTGCGGGATCTAGTTAGTTCGGCAGATGTTAAAAAATTTGGTACCTCTCCAGGAACTTGATGCATTTGTTTTTTAAGGATAGTAATAAATCTGTAGCAGTAAAAAGAAAAAGCAGAAAATCGTGAAAAATCCCTGAACTTTGGTTTAGGAGGTGCGTTGATAAATAAGCAATTTGTTTTTGCTCGCTGTAGGGTAATTTAAGTTTTTTTAACCAACTTGGTCCTTCCCACCACAGTTTATAGTTTCGCAAGTGACGTGCGTCCATTCCACGTGAAGCTACATCTGCGGGGTTACAATTGGATTTTACATAATGCCATTGACTTGGTTGCATATAAGTGATTGTATCTTCTGTTACCCACAAAATTTTTGTATTTGCTGGGATTGCCTTTTATCCATCCATATACGCATAGGTATAGTAGCGTGTTCCAGATCCAGGGTATTTTGAACTGTTTTCGCCTAATTCCGACCTTGGCAATGATATTCAGTTTTTTATATGAGCGAATTTGGTTTTTGCTGCTATTAGATAAACGACTGGTGTGCCTGGGAGTTTGTATTTAACTTGTCTACTTATGCTAATATTTTCAATTTCATTCAAATTTTCTTTGAATTGACTCCATTATTGTTGTAGTTCAATAGTTAGAGTTTCATTCCATCCAACTCCAGCTATTTATAGTTTCTGCAATATTAACTTTGCTTGGATGATTATAAGTGTAAACGATCCTAACGGATCGAATAGTTTGGCTACTTCTGCCAAAATGAATTTTCTTAGATTAAAACCTTCTGCCTTTAACAGTTACATGAGTTGTGATTGTGCTTCTAATGCTTTTAACGTTGTGCTTCTAACGTTATTGTTGACGGGACTGGGTAGTTTTTTATCTCCCCGCCCTCCTGTGCTAATTGACATAAGATTTAAGTTATAAGTTTAAACGTTTTAGTTTCTTTTTTTGGAGACCCCTCAACAGCCGCCGTTGATAATTTTGATCTTCTTCATTAATTATGATCTGGTAAATCTTCGCTATGTCAGCTTTGATAACGAATTTATGTTTTCTCCATCGCATAAGAATGCATATTAGATCCTGTTGTAACTTCGGATTTCTTATAATTCCCGATGATACGTGTGAGTTATATTTTAGCTCTGTTGTCTTACTGGATGTAGATATTCTTAGATAGTATATCAATAGAGGGATAGTATATCAATCGATGCGCGAATATTGTAGTTCAGATCAGCCAATAGCAGCTCGTTCAAATGTTTCCGTTTCTCAAACATAAATGGTGTTTCTGGCAGATTTTTTCTAATTTCGCCTAGTACTAGAACTTCAATTTCTATTGAAAATGTTGACAGATATCTTGGTTGTAGGTAGATATTTATCCTATTGACTCTACCAGCAACTTTTCCGCCTATGCCATGGACCTATGCACTGATTTTACAACCTACTTTAGATTTAAAAATAGTTTGGCTGATTGGTTGGTCGCTTTAATAATTTACTTATTTTGTCTGCCTTGATCTGTCGATTTCTATTGATGTCGGTGACTTCGGATAACTTGGTCTTGATGGTGGCAAGCTGTTTTGATTTTGAATGCCCAGATACACTAGATTTATGTCGATTTTCATTGAACAAATCATAGTACCCTATGGTACCCTATGGTACTCCAACTGCTGTCAAAATGTCTCATTGAAAAAAAATATTACCCCGAGGGTAATATTTTGTTACTCCCGGGGTAATTTTCTATACTCTAGGTTTTTTGGTGGAGTATACGATTTTGTTGTTGTTATGCCATTTTTTTCCTGTCATTTGTCAAAATATACGGCGCGTTGGTAATTTGATTGGTGAAATTATAAAAATCAAATAGAGTAGTACATTTTTGTTCCATTGAAAGAAAATGGGAGTAAAAAATGAGGGTAACATTTTGGGAGTGAGCAAAATCAATGAAAATCGACATTAGTGTGATGGTATAATAAATTTAGTTAATTGGAGCAGTCACTACATTGCTGATATTTCTTTTGTGTATTGCCAGGTTTCCAAAATTCATTTTCTGGATTTCTAACCAGGATGCGTAAGCTTCGGGTAGTATGGTCGGTTTTAGCATGATGAAAAATATCCAGAGCCCTGTTCCGATATGTTTCAACCAAAACATTTATTGTGTTGACTGAATAGTCCTTCGTTTTGATTTTATTTACTATTAGGGAAAACTGGTGGTTGATTGACCCATTGGTCATCAAAAATATTGTAAGATTGGTATTTTAAATAGGCAATATTATATAAGCTCAAAAAAAACTCTGGTTTATCCTTTCAAATTTGTTGAGTGCATTTAGGACAAGGGATCTAATGGTTAAAAACACATATAAACTTCCTAATTCCTACCAGGCTGTTCTCACGGTTCCTATCACTTGCATCACGTAATCTGCACCATGTATACAAAATAATCAGGGTTCGCACTGTATACTTCAAGTTTTAAATCACGAAAATATGTCTATCAATGATCCCAGGATCATACATCAAAATAAAAAAAAAATCGTTTCGCTTTATTTTTGACAACAAACAATTTGAAATCATGTGCCGAATATGAAGAATAGGTAGATATGAATAACAAGAACTTCTAGAAACAAGAAGAACTTTCTTGTGTTTTTTACTTTGCTGTCCGACATCTCGGGATATGATGGTGCTTGCCTATATAAGAAGATCTTAAATAATTTTGCTTATGTTATTAATTTAGAGTTTGTGCCAATCGTGTCGTTACTAAGAGTTCTAATAAAAATATCAATATGCAACTGTTAAGTGCCGTGTTCTGTTTAACAATAATTGTTACATGTACTGTAGCAGGTAAATATAATATTAAGATGCTAAAAATGTGTAATGGATTTTATTTTGTGCCAACATTTTTTCACAGACAATGATTTTTATGTGCCGAAAGCGTTTTACAGAATTGATGAAAATGGGCAACGTTCACAAGTTTATTTTATTGAGGTACCTGAGAGTGATGTACATCATTATCGTGCGAGACGATCACCGCAGTACGGTTTGGGATTCCAACCATTTCCACAATTTGGATTTGGACCATTAAACCCGGGTAATGGGGGCCAGTTTTCCGGAGTATCAACATCTGTGTAAGTTCTAATTATATAAGAAAATTAATTTTATCAACCACAAATAATTTTTTTTATTTTTATTTCACAAAGTAATTCAGTCAGTAGTCCAAATCTAAATTCACGTTTTGGTGAGGACGAGGGACCCCAAAGCCAGGGACAAACCACATCATTTCACAGTAACAATGGACGATACACAGAAACCACACATCGTTTTGGGCCCGATGGCAAGGTGCATACATATGTAAATAAAGGAAATGTTTAAAGTGTACGAAAGAAATTAAAATTAAGAAACAAAATTTAAATTCAAAGTGTTTTCTTTTAAATTACCTACGACCTTGGCGAATTAATATATTTTGATAACGTTCAGCATCACCATCGCACAGAACAAGAAATTCTAGTAAAAATATCAGTATGTGTATAGTTCTTCGCGATCGCTTTTTGAAGATCGTGTAAGACGTTGATCGTATATACAAAAAGATTTTTTTATTTTTACATTTTGCTTTCTTAGTAAAATATTGTTAAGAAAAGTGGGGAGTTGGGCTTACTATATAAGAAGGTACATAATTATTTTTGCTACGTTTTACGATTTTAAATTTTGTGTGATCGCCATTTGCATACATCGAAAATACGAAAAAGATTTAAATTATTTTATTTTTTAGTCATTTAAGTTTTGTGATAATTTATAAAGGTTAGTTGATCGGTGAACAGTGTTTTGTGATATATTAGAATCAAATTAGTGACTTAATCAAATTGTATTTATATTGTTACAGTGAAAATGAAACTAATCAGTGCTGTGTTATGTTTAACAATTGTTGCATGTGTTGCAGCAGGTAATTAGCGAGATCTCTTACGTCTAGCTGGAAATTATCTCATGGCTTTGTTTTAAAAAATATTAAATTGTGTGACTCCCAGTGATTTGTTGTATAAATACCGGTTTATATGTATAATAGATTTTAACCCTAAATTGTTTAATCGTGACTCGCGTCTCAATGCCAACGAAACCTTGAATTATATCTCATTCATTATCAATGCAAACATTGTGTACATGCGCGTTCTCGTGGAATATTCTAACCGCCAACTTGGTAATTTATTAAGATTTCGTGGTGATGCGCACGTTCAATTAAGCGCTAATATTGACATTGATGTTTTGTTTTTTTGGCCCAAACCGCAAATAATAAATTTGTTTATAAAATCACGTCATGTATCTAAAAGCTATAAAATGATAAAGCGCAGACAAAAGATTTGATCGACAGCAAAACGACGAAACTAAACGGAATCGTGACTTAATTTTGCAAATTTATTTTTTTTCTGCAGATTACGGTTATTATGTGCCTAAAGCATTTTACCGAATCGACGAAAATGGACAGAGGTCCCAAACATATTTTATTGAATTGCCTGAGTCCGCTGTGCATCCACGATTCAGACGTTCAGCGCAAGTTCCACCACTTGGTTTTGGATTCCAACCATTCCCGCAGTTTGGTTTCCCACCAATAAATCCCGGACAAGGTGGTCAATTTTCTGGAATATCATCATCAACCTCTACAGTGTAAGTATATTTTTCATTACCAATTCATTTGATCTAAATAAAAATATTTAGACATTTTTTCAAGATTATGTCTTGATTAATACTGACTTTGACGTAATCATGATAACCTCATTCCGACTATTGTACACATATATAACAAAATAACAACAGATAGGTTGGACAGGTCATATAATAACTTAATAAATTGTGCACACGAATTTAATCCTTGGCGTATACTCAATAACATATATAAGATGTAAGTACAATAAAACGTAACGAAAAAGTAAACAAAACGATTAAGCAACGAAAACCGGTCCAAAATAAAAAAAAGTTGGAAAATCCCCACACTATACCAATAAACTTATCAATGTCACTCTATATATATTTATTATGAAATTTTCATTTCGCAGTAATTCAGGACCCGATCTAAATTCACGTTTTGGTGAAGATGATGGCCCAAAAACACAAGGACAGACTGTCACATTCCATAGCAATAATGGTCAATTTACCGAGACTACACATCGTTTTGGCGCAGATGGCAAAGTACAAACAACCGTAAATAAAGGCAAAGTATAAAAAAAAAATGTTGGTCCAGATACCTACACGCACGCCATATAA
Organism: Nephrotoma appendiculata; assembly: GCA_947310385.1. Classification (NCBI taxonomy): domain Eukaryota; kingdom Metazoa; phylum Arthropoda; class Insecta; order Diptera; family Tipulidae; genus Nephrotoma; species Nephrotoma appendiculata. The sequence goes on from OX371223.1 coordinate 70,928,018, forward strand.
TTCATTTCGAGCAGAAGCCGTGTTTCGTATACAAAATTAATAATATTTTTAGTCATTACGCACCGCAACTATTTGGAACTTAATAAAAAAAATCAATACAAAAATAAAAATCTGTCGAAATTAATTTAAGAAATTAATTAAAAATTAAGAAAAATTCTAACTGTAATGTGTTTTATTTCGCGTACTTGGTATGAAGCATACCAATTGAATGATTCCATCTGATATAACCTTGCCGTATTGTTTGGTTAATTATATAAATGGCGATTTAATCATTACAATGATAAATACAAATTTTATTGATTATCTTCTTGAATTTATTTAACATATGATGTGATCAATCTTTGAGTATGTATATAAAAAAATTATTAGCTCATCACAAAATTTTGGTATTAGATGCTTAACACATATTTAACTGACACTTTTATTTATTACCTACAACAAAAATAAAAATTAATTTGGTTTACGCCTAAATACAGTATATTTAAATTTTTAGTATTTACGCCGCAATTTATACATTTTAGTACTAGTTAGGTTATATTCAAAACTTGTTCCTAAATATTGACAATTAAATAGATGTATAAAGTATTTTCGCCGAAATTGCCACTATTGCATAATATTGCACCTAAAATTATGTAATTTAATAAAAATCATTTACGTCGATAAAAAAGAATGCTATTATATTATAAAAATTTAGGCGTACTAATAAAATTATATAGTTGTACAAACACAATTTAGGCGTATTACTATACCTTATAATAATGAAACCGTATAAATTAGGGATGCCATTAGGTAAATGAAATAAAGTTTGATCGTGGCCATTTTATTTTTACAGATCTATTTAACGGTTGCGCCTTGTTTAATGAAACCGTTACTCATAACCAATTACAATAAATTAGCTAATACATCAGCTTCTGTTCTCCAGATAAAGAATGAAGCGAGTTAATATTCTCTCAGAAGATTTGCCATACTGCTTAAATCTACAAAATCGGGCCGACTCCTATTCAAGCTATTTCTAGAATGCAAGTAAAGAAAGGCTATTAATGGATTAAAAATTGGAGAAGAAACCGAGCTTGAGTTGTTTTCGCGTAATTATTAACACATGGTGGGATTAACAGGGGCGGTACCAAAAATCTGAATGTAAGTCACCAACGTTGACAATACAATACATAAAGTGACTCACAAAATCAAACTAAAAGTTGAACTATTCATATTTAAATTGATAATCAAAACTAAATGAAACATTCGGAATCCGTGACTATAAATTTTATCCGTTCAAAAAAAGTAAGGCTAACCATCACGTTTTTTTGGCGAAAAATTGAAAACTTTTTTTTGTTGAAATTCCGGTTCAAAATGATTATAGGTACAGTATACAACACGTTGAGCACGAAACTACCGGTAGGATGCATAAGGAAAGCAGTGGTTGTTAGAAGTTTCGTATTTTGAAATTCGGCCACATTGCGCTTCGAACCTGAATTGCAAGCGAACGAGGCAACATATTGAAGCAAACTAAACGTTGAACTACTCATAATTAAATTGATAATCAAAACTAAATGAAACATTCGGAATCCGTGACTATGAATTTTATCCGTTCAAAAAAAGTAAGGCTAACCATCACGTTTTTTCGCTAAAAATTGAAAACTTTTTTTTGTTGAAATTCCGGTTCAAAATGATTATAGGTACAGTATACAACACGTTGAGCACGAAACTACCGGTAGGATGCATAAGGAAAGCAGTGATTGTTAGAAGTTTCGTATTTTGAAATTCGGCCACATTGCGCTTAGAACCTGAATTGCAAGCGAACGAGGCAACATATTGAAGCAAACTAAACGTTGAACTACTCATAATTGAATTGACAATCAAAACTAAATGAAACATTCGGAATCCGTGACTATAAATTTTATCCGTTCAAAAAAAGTAAGGCTAACCATCACGTTTTTTCGCGAAAAAGTAAAAACTTTTTTTGTTGAAATTCCGGTTCAAAATGATTATAGGTACAGTATACAACATGTTGAGCACGAAACTACCGGTAGGATGCATAAGGAAAGCAGTGGTTGTTAGAAGTTTCGTATTTTGAAATTCGGCCACATTGTGCTTCGAACCTGGATTGCAGGCGAACGAGGCAACATATTGAAGGAAACTAAACGTTGAACTACTCATAATTGAATTGATAATCAAAACTAAATGAAACATTCGGAATCCGTGACTATAAATTTTATCCGTTCAAAAAAAGTATAGCTAACATCACGTTTTTTGGCGAAAAATTGAAAACTTTTTTTTGTTGAAATTCCGGTTCAAAATGATTATAGGTACAGTAAACAACACGTTGAGCACGAAATTACCAGTAGGATGCATAAGGAAAGCAATGGTTGTTAGAAGTTTCGTATTTTGAAATTCGGCCACATTGCGCTTCGAACCTGAATTGCAGGCGAACGAGGCAACATATTGAAGCAAACTAAACGTTGAACTACTCATAATTGAATTGATAATCAAAACTAAATGAAACATTTGGAATCCGTGACTATAAATTTTATCCGTTCAAAAAAAGTAAGGCTAACCGTTTTTTGGCGAAAAATTGAAAACTTTTTTTTGTTGAAATTCCGGTTCAAAATGATTATAGGTACAGTAAACAACACGTTGAGCACGAAATTACCGGTAGGATGCATAAGGAAAGCAATGGTTGTTAGAAGTTTCGTATTTTGAAATTCGGCCACATTGCGCTTCGAACCTGAATTGCAGGCGAACGAGGCAACATATTGAAGCAAACTAAACGTTGAACTACTCATAATTGAATTGATAATCAAAACTAAATGAAACATTTGGAATCCGTGACTATAAATTTTATCCGTTCAAAAAAAGTAAGGCACCATCACGTTTTTTGGCGAAAAATTGAAAACTTTTTTTTGTTGAAATTCCGGTTCAAAATGATTATAGGTATAGTATACAACACGTTGAGCACGAAATTACCGGTAGGATGCATAAGGAAATCAGTGGTTGTTGGAAGTTTCGTATTTTGAAATTCGGCCACATTGCGCTTCGAACCTGAATTGCAAGCGAACGAGGCAACATATTGAAGCAAACTAAACGTTGAACTACTCATAATTGAATTGATAATCAAAACTAAATGAAACATTCGGAATCCGTGACTATAAATTTTATCCGTTCAAAAAAAGTAAGGCTAACCATCACGTTTTTTCGCGAAAAATTTAAAACTTTTTTTGTTGAAATTCCGGTTCAAAATGATTAAAGGTATAGTATACAACACGTTGAGCACGAAATTACCGGTAGGATGCATAAGGAAAGCAGTGGTTGTTGGAAGTTTCGTATTTTGAAATTCGGCCACATTGTGCTTCGAACCTGGATTGCAGGCGAACGAGGCAACATATTGAAGCAAACTAAACGTTGAACTACTCATAATTACATTGATAATCAAAACTAAATGAAACATTCGGAATCCGTGACTATAAATTTTATCCGTTCAAAAAAAGTAAGGCTCATCACGTTTTTTCGCGAAAAATTGAAAACTTTTTTTTGTTGAAATTCCGGTTCAAAATGATTATAGGTATAGTATACAACACGTTGAGCACGAAATTACCGGTAGGATGCATAAGGAAATCAGTGGTTGTTGGAAGTTTCGTATTTTGAAATTCGGCCACATTGCGCTTCGAACCTGGATTGCAGGCGAACGAGGCAACATATTGAAGCAAACTAAACGTTGAACTACTCATAATTGAATTGATAATCAAAACTAAATGAAACATTCGGAATCCGTGACTATAAATTTTATCCGTTCAAAAAAAGTAAGGCTAACCATCACGTTTTTTGGCGAAAAATTGAAAACTTTTTTTTGTTGAAATTCCGGTTCAAAATGATTATAGGTACAGTATACAACATGTTGAGCACGAAACTACCGGTAGGATGCATAAGGAAAGCAGTGGTTGTTAGAAGTTTCGTATTTTGAAATTCGGCCACATTGTGCTTCGAACCTGGATTGCAGGCGAACGAGGCAACATATTGAAGGAAACTAAACGTTGAACTACTCATAATTGAATTGATAATCAAAACTAAATGAAACATTCGGAATCCGTGACTATAAATTTTATCCGTTCAAAAAAAGTATAGCTAACATCACGTTTTTTGGCGAAAAATTGAAAACTTTTTTTTGTTGAAATTCCGGTTCAAAATGATTATAGGTACAGTAAACAACACGTTGAGCACGAAATTACCAGTAGGATGCATAAGGAAAGCAATGGTTGTTAGAAGTTTCGTATTTTGAAATTCGGCCACATTGCGCTTCGAACCTGAATTGCAGGCGAACGAGGCAACATATTGAAGCAAACTAAACGTTGAACTACTCATAATTGAATTGATAATCAAAACTAAATGAAACATTTGGAATCCGTGACTATAAATTTTATCCGTTCAAAAAAAGTAAGGCTAACCGTTTTTTGGCGAAAAATTGAAAACTTTTTTTTGTTGAAATTCCGGTTCAAAATGATTATAGGTACAGTAAACAACACGTTGAGCACGAAATTACCGGTAGGATGCATAAGGAAAGCAATGGTTGTTAGAAGTTTCGTATTTTGAAATTCGGCCACATTGCGCTTCGAACCTGAATTGCAGGCGAACGAGGCAACATATTGAAGCAAACTAAACGTTGAACTACTCATAATTGAATTGATAATCAAAACTAAATGAAACATTTGGAATCCGTGACTATAAATTTTATCCGTTCAAAAAAAGTAAGGCACCATCACGTTTTTTGGCGAAAAATTGAAAACTTTTTTTTGTTGAAATTCCGGTTCAAAATGATTATAGGTATAGTATACAACACGTTGAGCACGAAATTACCGGTAGGATGCATAAGGAAATCAGTGGTTGTTGGAAGTTTCGTATTTTGAAATTCGGCCACATTGCGCTTCGAACCTGAATTGCAAGCGAACGAGGCAACATATTGAAGCAAACTAAACGTTGAACTACTCATAATTGAATTGATAATCAAAACTAAATGAAACATTCGGAATCCGTGACTATAAATTTTATCCGTTCAAAAAAAGTAAGGCTAACCATCACGTTTTTTCGCGAAAAATTTAAAACTTTTTTTGTTGAAATTCCGGTTCAAAATGATTAAAGGTATAGTATACAACACGTTGAGCACGAAATTACCGGTAGGATGCATAAGGAAAGCAATGGTTGTTAGAAGTTTCGTATTTTGAAATTCGGCCACATTGCGCTTCGAACCTGAATTGCAGGCGAACGAGGCAACATATTGAAGCAAACTAAACGTTGAACTACTCATAATTGAATTGATAATCAAAACTAAATGAAACATTTGGAATCCGTGACTATAAATTTTATCCGTTCAAAAAAAGTAAGGCACCATCACGTTTTTTGGCGAAAAATTGAAAACTTTTTTTTGTTGAAATTCCGGTTCAAAATGATTATAGGTATAGTATACAACACGTTGAGCACGAAATTACCGGTAGGATGCATAAGGAAATCAGTGGTTGTTGGAAGTTTCGTATTTTGAAATTCGGCCACATTGCGCTTCGAACCTGAATTGCAAGCGAACGAGGCAACATATTGAAGCAAACTAAACGTTGAACTACTCATAATTGAATTGATAATCAAAACTAAATGAAACATTCGGAATCCGTGACTATAAATTTTATTCGTTCAAAAAAAGTAAGGCTAACCATCACGTTTTTTGGCGAAAAATTGAAAACTTTTTTTTGTTGAAATTCCGGTTCAAAATGATTATAGGTACAGTAAACAACACGTTGAGCACGAAATTACCGGTAGGATGCATAAGGAAAGCAATGGTTGTTAGAAGTTTCGTATTTTGAAATTCGGCCACATTGCGCTTCGAACCTGAATTGCAGGCGAACGAGGCAACATATTGAAGCAAACTAAACGTTGAACTACTCATAATTACATTGATAATCAAAACTAAATGAAACATTCGGAATCCGTGACTATAAATATTATCCGTTCAAAAAAAGTATAGCTAACATCACGTTTTTTGGCGAAAAATTGAAAACTTTTTTTTGTTGAAATTCCGGTTCAAAATGATTATAGGTACAGTATACAACACGTTGAGCACGAAACTACCGGTAGGATGCATAAGGAAAGCAGTGGTTGTTGGAAGTTTCGTATTTTGAAATTCGGCCACATTGCGCTTCGAACCTGAATTGCAGGCGAACGAGGCAACATATTGAAGCAAACTAAACGTTGAACTACTCATAATTGAATTGATAATCAAAACTAAATGAAACATTTGGAATCCGTGACTATAAATTTTATCCGTTCAAAAAAAGTAAGGCTAGCCATCACGTTTTTTCGCGAAAAATTTAAAACTTTTTTTGTTGAAATTCCGGTTCAAAATGATTAAAGGTATAGTATACAACACGTTGAGCACGAAATTACCGGTAGGATGCATAAGGAAAGCAGTGGTTGTTAGAAGTTTCGTATTTTTAAATTCGGCCACATTGTGCTTCGAACCTGGATTGCAGGCGAACGAGGCAACATATTGAAGCAAACTAAACGTTGAACTACTCATAATTACATTGATAATCAAAACTAAATGAAACATTCGGAATCCGTGACTATAAATTTTATCCGTTCAAAAAAAGTAAGGCTAACCATCACGTTTTTTCGCGAAAAATTTAAAACTTTTTTTGTTGAAATTCCGGTTCAAAATGATTATAGGTACAGTATACAACACGTTGAGCACGAAACTACCGGTAGGATGCATAAGGAAAGCAGTGGTTGTTGGAAGTTTCGTATTTTGAAATTCGGCCACATTGCGCTTCGAACCTGAATTGCAGGCGAACGAGGCATCATATTGAAGCAAACTAAACGTTGAACTACTCATAATTACATTGATAATCAAAACTAAATGAAACATTCGGAATCCGTGACTATAAATTTTATCCGTTCAAAAAAAGTATAGCTAACATCACGTTTTTTGGCGAAAAATTGAAAACTTTTTTTTGTTGAAATTCCGGTTCAAAATGATTATAGGTACAGTAAACAACACGTTGAGCACGAAATTACCGGTAGGATGCATAAGGAAAGCAATGGTTGTTAGAAGTTTCGTATTTTGAAATTCGGCCACATTGCGCTTCGAACCTGAATTGCAGGCGAACGAGGCAACATATTGAAGCAAACTAAACGTTGAACTACTCACAATTACATTGATAATCAAAACTAAATGAAACATTCGGAATCCGTGACTATAAATTTTATCCGTTCAAAAAAAGTAAGGCTAACCATCACGTTTTTTGGCGAAAAATTGAAAACTTTTTTTTGTTGAAATTCCGGTTCAAAATGATTATAGGTATAGTATACAACACGTTGAGCACGAAATTACCGGTAGGATGCATAAGGAAAGCAGTGGTTGTTAGAAGTTTCGTATTTTGAAATTCGGCCACATTGCGCTTCGAACCTGAATTGCAAGCGAACGAGGCAACATATTGAAGCAAACTAAACGTTGAACTACTCATAATTGAATTGATAATCAAAACTAAATGAAACATTCGGAATCCGTGACTATAAATTTTATCCGTTCAAAAAAAGTAAGGCTAGCCATCACGTTTTTTCGCGAAAAATTTAAAACTTTTTTTGTTGAAATTCCGGTTCAAAATGATTAAAGGTATAGTATACAACACGTTGAGCACGAAATTACAGGTAGGATGCATAAGGAAAGCAGTGGTTGTTGGAAGTTTCGTATTTTGAAATTCGGCCACATTGCGCTTCGAACCTGAATTGCAAGCGAACGAGGCAACATATTGAAGCAAACTAAACGTTGAACTACTCATAATTGAATTGATAATCAAAACTAAATGAAACATTCGGAATCCATGACTATAAATTTTATCCGTTCAAAAAAAGTAAGGCTAACCATCACGTTTTTTCGCGAAAAATTTAAAACTTTTTTTTGGTGAAATTCCGGTTCAAAATGATTATAGGTACAGTATACAACACGTTGAGCACGAAACTACCGGTAGGATGCATAAGGAAAGCAGTGGTTGTTGGAAGTTTCGTATTTTGAAATTCGGCCACATTGCGCTTCGAACCTGGATTGCAAGCGAACGAGGCAACATATTGAAGCAAATTAAACGTTGAACCACTCATGATTGAATTGATAATCAAAACTAAATGAAACATTCGGAATCCGTGACTATAAATTTTATCCGTTCAAAAAAAGTAAGGCTAACCATCACGTTTTTTCGCGAAAAATTTAAAACTTTTTTTGGTGAAATTCCGGTTCAAAATGATTATAGGTACAGTATACAACACGTTGAGCACGAAACTACCGGTAGGATGCATAAGGAAAGCAGTGGTTGTTGGAAGTTTCGTATTTTGAAATTCGGCCACATTGCGCTTCGAACCTGGATTGCAAGCGAACGAGGCAACATATTGAAGCAAATTAAACGTTGAACCACTCATGATTGAATTGATAATCAAAACTAAATGAAACATTCGGAATCCGTGACTATAAATTTTATCCGTTCAAAAAAAGTAAGGCTAACCATCACGTTTTTTCGCGAAAAATTGTAAACTTTTTTTGGTGAAATTCCGGTTCAAAATGATTATAGGTACAGTATACAACACGTTGAGCACGAAACTACCGGTAGGATGCATAAGGAAAGCAGTGGTTGTTGGAAGTTTCGTATTTTGAAATTCGGCCACATTGCGCTTCGAACCTGGATTGCAAGCGAACGAGGCAACATATTGAAGCAAATTAAACGTTGAACCACTCATGATTGAATTGATAATCAAAACTAAATGAAACATTCGGAATCCGTGACTATAAATTTTATCCGTTCAAAAAAAGTAAGGCTAACCATCACGTTTTTTCGCGAAAAATTTAAAACTTTTTTTTGGTGAAATTCCGGTTCAAAATGATTATAGGTACAGTATACAACACGTTGAGCACGAAACTACCGGTAGGATGCATAAGGAAAGCAGTGGTTGTTGGAAGTTTCGTATTTTGAAATTCGGCCACATTGCGCTTCGAACCTGGATTGCAAGCGAACGAGGCAACATATTGAAGCAAATTAAACTTTGAACCACTCATGATTGAATTGATAATCAAAACTAAATGAAACATTCGGAATCCGTGACTATAAATTTTATCCGTTCAAAAAAAGTAAGGCTAACCATCACGTTTTTTCGCGAAAAATTGTAAACTTTTTTTGGTGAAATTCCGGTTCAAAATGATTATAGGTACAGTATACAACACGTTGAGCACGAAACTACCGGTAGGATGCATAAGGAAAGCAGTGGTTGTTGGAAGTTTCGTATTTTGAAATTCGGCCACATTGCGCTTCGAACCTGGATTGCAAGCGAACGAGGCAACATATTGAAGCAAATTAAACGTTGAACCACTCATGATTGAATTGATAATCAAAACTAAATGAAACATTCGGAATCCGTGACTATAAATTTTATCCGTTCAAAAAAAGTAAGGCTAACCATCACGTTTTTCGCGAAAAATTTAAAACTTTTTTTTGTTGAAATTCCGGTTCAAAATGATTATAGGTACAGTATACAACACGTTGAGCACGAAACTACCGGTAGGATGCATAAGGAAAGCAGTGGTTGTTGGAAGCTTCGTATTTTGAAATTCGGCCACATTGCGCTTCAAACCTGAATTGCAAGCGAACGAGGCAACATATTGAAGCAAACTAAACGTTGAACTACTCATAATTGAATTGATAATCAAAACTAAATGAAACATTCGGAATCCGTGACTATAAATTTTATCCGTTCAAAAAAAGTAAGGCTAACCATCACGTTTTTTCGCGAAAAATTTAAAACTTTTTTTGGTGAAATTCCGGTTCAAAATGATTATAGGTACAGTATACAACACGTTGAGCACGAAACTACCGGTAGGATGCATAAGGAAAGCAGTGGTTGTTGGAAGTTTCGTATTTTGAAATTCGGCCACATTGCGCTTCGAACCTGGATTGCAAGTGAACGAGGCAACATATTGAAGCAAACTAAACGTTGAACCACTCATAATTGAATTGATAATCAAAACTAAATGAAACATTTGGAATCCGTGACTATAAATTTTATCCGTTCAAAAAAAGTAAGGCTAGCCATCACGTTTTTTCGCGAAAAATTGTAAACTTTTTTTGGTGAAATTCCGGTTCAAAATGATTATAGGTACAGTATACAACACGTTGAGCACGAAACTACCGGTAGGATGCATAAGGAAAGCAGTGGTTGTTGGAAGTTTCGTATTTTGAAATTCGGCCACATTGCGCTTCGAACCTGGATTGCAAGCGAACGAGGCAACATATTGAAGCAAATTAAACGTTGAACCACTCATGATTGAATTGATAATCAAAACTAAATGAAACATTCGGAATCCGTGACTATAAATTTTATCCGTTCAAAAAAAGTAAGGCTAACCATCACGTTTTTTCGCGAAAAATTGTAAACTTTTTTTGGTGAAATTCCGGTTCAAAATGATTATAGGTACAGTATACAACACGTTGAGCACGAAACTACCGGTAGGATGCATAAGGAAAGCAGTGGTTGTTGGAAGTTTCGTATTTTGAAATTCGGCCACATTGCGCTTCGAACCTGGATTGCAAGCGAACGAGGCAACATATTGAAGCAAACTAAACGTTGAACCACTCATAATTGAATTGATAATCAAAACTAAATGAAACATTCGGAATCCGTGACTATAAATTTTATCCGTTCAAATAAAGTAAGGCTAACCATCAAGTTTTTTCGCGAAAAATTGTAAACTTTTTTTTGTTGAAATTCCGGTTCAAAATGATTATAGGTACAGTATACAACACGTTGAGCACGAAACTACCGGTAGGATGCATAAGGAAAGCAGTGGTTGTTGGAAGTTTCGTATTTTGAAATTCGGCCACATTGCGCTTCGAACCTGGATTGCAGGCGAACGAGGCAACATATTGAAGCAAACTAAACGTTGAACCACTCATAATTGAATTGATAATCAAAACTAAATGAAACATTTGGAATCCGTGACTATAAATTTTATCCGTTCAAAAAAAGTAAGGCTAGCCATCACGTTTTTTCGCGAAAAATTGTAAACTTTTTTTTTGAAATACCGGTTCAAAATGATTATAGGTACAGTATACAACACGTTGAGCACGAAACTACCGGTAGGATGCATAAGGAAAGCAGTGGTTGTTGGAAGTTTCGTATTTTGAAATTCGGCCACATTGCGCTTCGAACCTGGATTGCAAGCGAACGAGGCAACATATTGAAGCAAATTAAACGTTGAACCACTCATGATTGAATTGATAATCAAAACTAAATGAAACATTCGGAATCCGTGACTATAAATTTTATCCGTTCAAAAAAAGTAAGGCTAACCATCACGTTTTTTCGCGAAAAATTTAAAACTTTTTTTGGTGAAATTCCGGTTCAAAATGATTATAGGTACAGTATACAACACGTTGAGCACGAAACTACCGGTAGGATGCATAAGGAAAGCAGTGGTTGTTGGAAGTTTCGTATTTTGAAATTCGGCCACATTGCGCTTCGAACCTGGATTGCAAGCGAACGAGGCAACATATTGAAGCAAATTAAACGTTGAACCACTCATGATTGAATTGATAATCAAAACTAAATGAAACATTCGGAATCCGTGACTATAAATTTTATCCGTTCAAAAAAAGTAAGGCTAACCATCACGTTTTTTCGCGAAAAATTTAAAACTTTTTTTTGGTGAAATTCCGGTTCAAAATGATTATAGGTATAGTATACAACACGTTGAGCATGAAATTACCGGTAGGATGCATAAGGAAAGCAGTGGTTGTTGGAAGTTTCGTATTTTGAAATTCGGCCACATTGCGCTTCGAACCTGGATTGCAAGCGAACGAGGCAACATATTGAAGCAAATTAAACGTTGAACCACTCATGATTGAATTGATAATCAAAACTAAATGAAACATTCGGAATCCGTGACTATAAATTTTATCCGTTCAAATAAAGTAAGGCTAACCATCACGTTTTTTCGCGAAAAATTTAAAACTTTTTTTTGGTGAAATTCCGGTTCAAAATGATTATAGGTATAGTATACAACACGTTGAGCATGAAATTACCGGTAGGATGCATAAGGAAAGCAGTGGTTGTTGGAAGTTTCGTATTTTGAAATTCGGCCACATTGCGCTTCGAACCTGGATTGCAAGCGAACGAGGCAACATATTGAAGCAAATTAAACGTTGAACCACTCATGATTGAATTGATAATCAAAACTAAATGAAACATTCGGAATCCGTGACTATAAATTTTATCCGTTCAAAAAAAGTAAGGCTAACCATCACGTTTTTTCGCGAAAAATTGTAAACTTTTTTTGGTGAAATTCCGGTTCAAAATGATTATAGGTACAGTATACAACACGTTGAGCACGAAACTACCGGTAGGATGCATAAGGAAAGCAGTGGTTGTTGGAAGTTTCGTATTTTGAAATTCGGCCACATTGCGCTTCGAACCTGGATTGCAAGCGAACGAGGCAACATATTGAAGCAAATTAAACGTTGAACCACTCATGATTGAATTGATAATCAAAACTAAATGAAACATTCGGAATCCGTGACTATAAATTTTATCCGTTCAAAAAAAGTAAGGCTAACCATCACGTTTTTTCGCGAAAAATTTAAAACTTTTTTTTGGTGAAATTCCGGTTCAAAATGATTATAGGTATAGTATACAACACGTTGAGCATGAAATTACCGGTAGGATGCATAAGGAAAGCAGTGGTTGTTGGAAGTTTCGTATTTTGAAATTCGGCCACATTGCGCTTCGAACCTGGATTGCAAGCGAACGAGGCAACATATTGAAGCAAATTAAACGTTGAACCACTCATGATTGAATTGATAATCAAAACTAAATGAAACATTCGGAATCCGTGACTATAAATTTTATCCGTTCAAAAAAAGTAAGGCTAACCATCACGTTTTTTCGCGAAAAATTGTAAACTTTTTTTGGTGAAATTCCGGTTCAAAATGATTATAGGTACAGTATACAACACGTTGAGCACGAAACTACCGGTAGGATGCATAAGGAAAGCAGTGGTTGTTGGAAGTTTCGTATTTTGAAATTCGGCCACATTGCGCTTCGAACCTGGATTGCAAGCGAACGAGGCAACATATTGAAGCAAACTAAACGTTGAACCACTCATAATTGAATTGATAATCAAAACTAAATGAAACATTCGGAATCCGTGACTATAAATTTTATCCGTTCAAAAAAAGTAAGGCTAACCATCACTTTTTTTCGCGAAAAATTGTAAACTTTTTTTGGTGAAATTCCGGTTCAAAATGATTATAGGTACAGTATACAACACGTTGAGCACGAAACTACCGGTAGGATGCATAAGGAAAGCAGTGGTTGTTGGAAGTTTCGTATTTTGAAATTCGGCCACATTGCGCTTCGAACCTGGATTGCAAGCGAACGAGGCAACATATTGAAGCAAACTAAACGTTGAACCACTCATAATTGAATTGATAATCAAAACTAAATGAAACATTCGGAATCCGTGACTATAAATTTTATCCGTTCAAAAAAAGTAAGGCTAACCATCACGTTTTTTCGCGAAAAATTGTAAACTTTTTTTGGTGAAATTCCGGTTCAAAATGATTATAGGTACAGTATACAACACGTTGAGCACGAAACTACCGGTAGGATGCATAAGGAAAGCAGTGGTTGTTGGAAGTTTCGTATTTTGAAATTCGGCCACATTGCGCTTCGAACCTGGATTGCAAGCGAACGAGGCAACATATTGAAGCAAACTAAACGTTGAACCACTCATAATTGAATTGATAATCAAAACTAAATGAAACATTTGGAATCCGTGACTATAAATTTTATCCGTTCAAAAAAAGTAAGGCTAGCCATCACGTTTTTTCGCGAAAAATTGTAAACTTTTTTTGGTGAAATTCCGGATCAAAATGATTATAGGTACAGTATACAACACGTTGAGCACGAAACTACCGGTAGGATGCATAAGGAAAGCAGTGGTTGTTGGAAGTTTCGTATTTTGAAATTCGGCCACATTGCGCTTCGAACCTGGATTGCAAGCGAACGAGGCAACATATTGAAGCAAATTAAACGTTGAACCACTCATGATTGAATTGATAATCAAAACTAAATGAAACATTCGGAATCCGTGACTATAAATTTTATCCGTTCAAAAAAAGTAAGGCTAACCATCACGTTTTTTCGCGAAAAATTGTAAACTTTTTTTGGTGAAATTCCGGTTCAAAATGATTATAGGTACAGTATACAACACGTTGAGCACGAAACTACCGGTAGGATGCATAAGGAAAGCAGTGGTTGTTGGAAGTTTCGTATTTTGAAATTCGGCCACATTGCGCTTCGAACCTGGATTGCAAGCGAACGAGGCAACATATTGAAGCAAACTAAACGTTGAACCACTCATAATTGAATTGATAATCAAAACTAAATGAAACATTCGGAATCCGTGACTATAAATTTTATCCGTTCAAAAAAAGTAAGGCTAACCATCACGTTTTTTCGCGAAAAATTTAAAACTTTTTTTTGGTGAAATTCCGGTTCAAAATGATTATAGGTACAGTATACAACACGTTGAGCACGAAACTACCGGTAGGATGCATAAGGAAAGCAGTGGTTGTTGGAAGTTTCGTATTTTGAAATTCGGCCACATTGCGCTTCGAACCTGGATTGCAGGCGAACGAGGCAACATATTGAAGCAAACTAAACGTTGAACCACTCATAATTGAATTGATAATCAAAACTAAATGAAACATTCGGAATCCGTGACTATAAATTTTATCCGTTCAAAAAAAGTAAGGCTAGCCATCACGTTTTTTTGCGAAAAATTGTAAACTTTTTTTTTGAAATACCGGTTCAAAATGATTATAGGTACAGTATACAATACGTTGAGCACGAAACTACCGGTAGGATGCCTAAGGAAAGCAGTGGTTGTTGGAAGTTTCGTATTTTGAAATTCGGCCACATTGCGCTTCGAACCTGGATTGCAGGCGAACGAGGCAACATATTGAAGCAAATTAAACGTTGAACCACTCATAATTGAATTGATAATCAAAACTAAATGAAACATTCGGAATCCGTGACTATAAATTGTATCCGTTCAAAAAAAGTAAGGCTAACCATCACGTTTTTTTGCGAAAAATTTAAAACTTTTTTTTGGTGAAATTCCGGTTCAAAATGATTATAGGTACAGTATACAACACGTTGAGCACGAAACTACCGGTAGGATGCCTAAGGAAAGCAGTGGTTGTTGGAAGTTTCGTATTTTGAAATTCGGCCACATTGCGCTTCGAACCTGGATTGCAGGCGAACGAGGCAACATATTGAAGCAAACTAAACGTTGAACCACTCATAATTGAATTGATAATCAAAACTAAATGAAACATTCGGAATCCGTGACTATAAATTTTATCCGTTCAAAAAAAGTAAGGCTAACCATCACGTTTTTTCGCGAAAAATTTAAAACTTTTTTTTGTTGAAATTCCGGTTCAAAATGATTATAGGTACAGTATACAACACGTTGAGCACGAAACTACCGGTAGGATGCCTAAGGAAAGCAGTGGTTGTTGGAAGTTTCGTATTTTGAAATTCGGCCACATTGCGCTTCGAACCTGGATTGCAGGCGAACGAGGCAACATATTGAAGCAAACTAAACGTTGAACCACTCATAATTGAATTGATAATCAAAACTAAATGAAACATTCGGAATCCGTGACTATAAATTTTATCCGTTCAAAAAAAGTAAGGCTACCCATCACGTTTTTTCGCGAAAAATTTAAAACTTTTTTTTGTTGAAATTCCGGTTCAAAATGATTATAGGTACAGTATACAACACGTTGAGCACGAAACTACCGGTAGGATGCATAAGGAAAGCAGTGGTTGTTGGAAGTTTCGTATTTTGAAATTCGGCCACATTGCGCTTCGAACCTGGATTGCAGGCGAACGAGGCAACATATTGAAGCAAACTAAACGTTGAACCACTCATAATTGAATTGATAATCAAAACTCAATGAAACATTCGGAATCCGTGACTATAAATTGTATCCGTTCAAAAAAAGTAAGGCTAACCATCACGTTTTTTTGCGAAAAATTTAAAACTTTTTTTTGGTGAAATTCCGGTTCAAAATGATTATAGGTACAGTATACAACACGTTGAGCACGAAACTACCGGTAGGATGCCTAAGGAAAGCAGTGGTTGTTGGAAGTTTCGTATTTTGAAATTCGGCCACATTGCGCTTCGAACCTGGATTGCAGGCGAACGAGGCAACATATTGAAGCAAACTTAACGTTGAACCACTCATAATTGAATTGATAATCAAAACTAAATGAAACATTCGGAATCCGTGACTATAAATTGTATCCGTTCAAAAAAAGTAAGGCTAACCATCACGTTTTTTTGCGAAAAATTTAAAACTTTTTTTTGGTGAAATTCCGGTTCAAAATGATTATAGGTACAGTATACAACACGTTGAGCACGAAACTACCGGTAGGATGCCTAAGGAAAGCAGTGGTTGTTGGAAGTTTCGTATTTTGAAATTCGGCCACATTGCGCTTCGAACCTGGATTGCAGGCGAACGAGGCAACATATTGAAGCAAACTAAACGTTGAACCACTCATAATTGAATTGATAATCAAAACTAAATGAAACATTCGGAATCCGTGACTATAAATTTTATCCGTTCAAAAAAAGTAAGGCATCACGTTTTTTCGCGAAAAATTTAAAACTTTTTTTTGTTGAAATTCCGGTTCAAAATGATTATAGGTACAGTATACAACACGTTGAGCACGAAACTACCGGTAGGATGCATAAGGAAAGCAGTGGTTGTTGGAAGTTTCGTATTTTGAAATTCGGCCACATTGCGCTTCGAACCTGGATTGCAGGCGAACGAGGCAACATATTGAAGCAAACTTAACGTTGAACCACTCATAATTGAATTGATAATCAAAACTCAATGAAACATTCGGAATCCGTGACTATAAATTGTATCCGTTCAAAAAAAGTAAGGCTACCCATCACGTTTTTTCGCGAAAAATTGTAAACTTTTTTTTTTAAATACCGGTTCAAAATGATTATAGGTACAGTATACAACACGTTGAGCACGAAACTACCGGTAGAATGCATAAGGAAAGCAGTGGTTGTTGGAAGTTTCGTAATTTGAAATTCGGCCATATTGCGCTTCGAACCTGGATTGCAGGCGAACGAGGCAACATATTGAAGCAAACTAAACGTTGAACCACTCATAATTGAATTGATAATCAAAACTAAATGAAACATTCGGAATCCGTGACTATAAATTGTATCCGTTCAAAAAAAGTAAGGCTAACCATCACGTTTTTTCGCGAAAAATTTAAAACTTTTTTTTGTTGAAATTCCGGTTCAAAATGATTATAGGTACAGTATACAACACGTTGAGCACGAAACTACCGGTAGGATGCCTAAGGAAAGCAGTGGTTGTTGGAAGTTTCGTATTTTGAAATTCGGCCACATTGCGCTTCGAACCTGGATTGCAGGCGAACGAGGCAACATATTGAAGCAAACTAAACGTTGAACCACTCATAATTGAATTGATAATCAAAACTCAATGAAACATTCGGAATCCGTGACTATAAATTGTATCCGTTCAAAAAAAGTAAGGCTAACCATCACGTTTTTTTGCGAAAAATTTAAAACTTTTTTTTGGTGAAATTCCGGTTCAAAATGATTATAGGTACAGTATACAACACGTTGAGCACGAAACTACCGGTAGGATGCCTAAGGAAAGCAGTGGTTGTTGGAAGTTTCGTATTTTGAAATTCGGCCACATTGCGCTTCGAACCTGGATTGCAGGCGAACGAGGCAACATATTGAAGCAAACTTAACGTTGAACCACTCATAATTGAATTGATAATCAAAACTAAATGAAACATTCGGAATCCGTGACTATAAATTGTATCCGTTCAAAAAAAGTAAGGCTAACCATCACGTTTTTTTGCGAAAAATTTAAAACTTTTTTTTGGTGAAATTCCGGTTCAAAATGATTATAGGTACAGTATACAACACGTTGAGCACGAAACTACCGGTAGGATGCATAAGGAAAGCAGTGGTTGTTGGAAGTTTCGTATTTTGAAATTCGGCCACATTGCGCTTCGAACCTGGATTGCAGGCGAACGAGGCAACATATTGAAGCAAACTAAACGTTGAACCACTCATAATTGAATTGATAATCAAAACTAAATGAAACATTCGGAATCCGTGACTATAAATTTTATCCGTTCAAAAAAAGCAAGGCTAAAAATTGAAAACTTTTTTTTGTTGAAATTCCGGTTCAAAATGATTATAGGTACAGTATACAACACGTTGAGCACGAAACTACCATTAGGATGCAAATCTAAACGAACAATTTACGGAAAAATTTGACAATTTCACCAAATTCCTTCAATCCATTTTATGAACTATCCATTTTGTGAACCTTCAGCCGAAAATAATTTTCAGAAATTTAAGTAAATATCCCCTCTTATCAAAGTTCTAACCCATTCATTGAAAGCTCGTATAAACCAAAACAAGTGAACGCCTACGTAAGTTCACAGGTTGGACTATTTATTGCATGTTATGTTTGCCTAACATTTGTTTAATAGCATCGAGCGCCACAATGGTAATTTGGAGTACGAACATGTTTCAGCTAAATTTGTAACATTCTTCAAGACCTTTTCATTGCAAAGTCACACTTACATATTCTATAATTAATCAATAATTAGCTACCAGCGCGAAAACGGTGAATTTATCAACTAAAAGCGCTAATGATAAAATTGTTGCCTTTTCCAATACCTTTAAATGATATCCTACATGATTATATATAGGAATGATAAAAATTGTAACTGCTTCCAACGCTACTATGGCAGTATTAAATACTATGGTGCTTTAGAAAAATTTGCGGAATTCTTCAAAACCTTTTCAATGATAAACGACCAGTATATATTCTAAAATAAACCAAAAACTAACAAGTAGCGCCAAAACGGTAAACTTATAAACTAAAGTTGCATCGAAATTGTTGTCTGATCCAAGACCTGGAAAAATGTAAAGCAATATCGTGGTATTTTGTGTTTTTTTTTTTGGTGATTTCCTATGGCAGGTACCCCCGACCCACTTGAGATAGAGATCATAAAAGCTTTTCAGCTCTCCGAATTAAAAATAAAGAAGGTGTTTGGGGAAAAAATCAATAAATCCATTTATCTTGACATCCATACGGACGGACTAGCTTTTTTTGCATTTTTAGGATGAGAGCCTTTCTTAACGTTAAGAAAAATAATCATTTTTATCTTACAGGTAGACCATTGCCTAATCCTGTTTCCGAGTGCTTGTCTTTCTTATACGAAATATACATGGCCGTCAGCAGCTGCGTTAAAGAGAAAACAATTGGATCATAATAATGGGTTGGCCTCACATCTATTGAAAACGATGAAATGTCAATCTACCCTTATAAGGTCCATTGTTGTTACCATTCCGTATTACCACAGATCTCTAAGACTACGAAGCTCTCGATTGGTATGGCGACCGCTACTTTGATTTATAGCGCGCTGCGTTAATCTTCTTCCCGTAAGAACAGAATTTCCATTATTGCATTCGAGGTACCTCCGTCTTTAGTCAATACATTAAAATCAACCGCAATGGTCAATGTATGGTTCCAAACCCTATTATAGTCAACAATCGAGGCGCTTGAAGCTCATTACACATGAGAAGAATGAATATTTACGATGACTGATTCGAAGTACATTATTAAAATTTGTCATAAAATGGAAAATATTATGCAGGGCCATCAATACGGCAGCGAACTAGAACTTCATCCGTTTTAGTATATGGGACAAGCTAATAATACACAACCACAATACAGAAATTTCCTACCTAAGTCATCCTAAATGCTGGCATAATAATAACATTTTATATGATGTCAGCGCCGTTTCGTAAAATATTTTACTTTTGTGAACTTTTGTGATCATTTAAACAAATTTTTACAATTTCGAACATTTAAAACTAAAATTTTAATTTCATTATTTCTTTACATTCGAACTTAAATTAATTAATTAACATAATTAAATTAAAAACACATACATAGATATATAGGAATTATAGATTATTCGAATTTTTTATATAAATTATTCCTGCGATTCACTTGCTCTCGATCTACATACAGCATTATGCTTTGTTTGGATAGAAAAATGGTTTCGCCGGCTTTGGATAATGATAACCGCCGACCACATTCGGTTTAATATTCGATGAGGCCGTTGACGATTCAAATTCAAATGGAATTTCTGGTTTCGGGTAATTATAACCTCGGCTTACTTTTTTCTTAATATTCTTCGTTGGTTTTTTAACCTCTTTAGCCGCTGGCACTGGTGGTACCGATGGTGCTTGTGAAAATGGATTTAAATTGCTGCGGACGAGTGTCGCAATTTCGTCCTCATCGACAGTATCATCGTCCGATTTACTGTTGAAACGGGATGAAATTTTTGCGGTTGTAACATCGATTACATTATTTTCGTTTGATGATTCGTTTGAACCGATCGAGGCTGATTCTTTTGTTGGATCAATATCGTTTGTCTCAGTCGATGATGCATCCTCGGGTTGGGTGAATACTGTAAATATAATAATAAAAAATTAATTATCAATGAATACACATAAACGATTTCAAGGTCATCATAATAAGTTCATTGTAAACTGGGACAACACCCCTGCCAATTTTAATAACAAATTGCAAAATCTCGAGCGGTATATATGCGAATATAAAACAAAAGATTACCATGGTCACACGAACATCTTGACTTGGAAATGGGGTAACCGCCGCAGACATAAATTATTCGTTTTAATTTTATTTTGTTTAAATCGCGTGTGGAAAAGAGCGAAAATAAAATTTGCATTCACCTCAATATATTGATGCGAATGCGACAATGTCGTCGCGATGTCCGTGTACACGTATGTGTTATAATTGATAAATCACAAATTTATGGATTGCGCAAAGTATTTAGGCATCAATATTATCTTTTCTCAGATAAATCGCGGATGTTTTAATATTTTTTGTTGATGCGTGTGTTTGGAAATCGCGTTTTCGTTGCAAAATCAATTTATCGATATGTCACTTATATTCCAATTTATTATAATCGGTTTGTTTGTTGTCTTGAAATGGTAAATGTTAAATATTCTTTATAAATATAATTAACGATAAGACTATAGGCAGATTGATTTATGGAGTTTGTCTAAAGGTTTTTATGCATTTTCAGTTAATTAATGCTGATCTAATTAGTACGGTTTGTTTATATTTCAAAGGTTACCCGTTGTAAATCAATAATTACGCTTAGGTTGACCTCCTATTTAACAAGAAGCTGCGCCCGAAGGTTGAACATAAAATATTCTCTCTCTTGGTTAAAAGTTAATTACCCAAATGACATTAGTTGGTGATTGTTGTAAATTTGGCTACTTCTATCGGATGCGGACTCTAAAACTTAATCGAAGTCTATGGTGAAATTGAAACAAAATTAATTTATTACAATATCAAAATAATATAGCAAGTGAGCGCTTATATACTATAAGATCAAGGCCCGATGAGTATTTAGTATTACGAGATTTTAAACGAGTTTTGTTTTATTTAGCTCACTCAATCGAAAGTTCCCATAGTTCTTTCCATATTACTAAACTGCATTTCCCGCTAGGCGGTTTTTGACAATTTGAGTACCACACAGGATTAGGAGCGTTCTTTACTAAATTAAATTTGTTATTGAACCTAACCGAACACTTAAATTTCTATGTGTCTGTTTATACATTTTTCTTTACCATTCGAACCTACCTAATAGAAAAACTCCAAATTTGCATGCCAAACAAACCGTGGCCCTATATCGGCAATTTTGTAAGTTTTGAAATTTTTCATTAATTTTTTGGAAATTATGGATAATCTGTTTTTATTTAAATTTTTCTATAATATAAAATTAAAATATTAAAAAACAAACAAAACTAGGCATGAGATTTTGGAATTAATTTTTATTACGAAAAAAATTTGAGTCCATTGTTGTCGTATATTCAGATCGAGCTTGCACAACTTCTGCGAGTTTAAAAGCTAATAACAAAATATTATAAGAAAATTTCGAGAATAGCCAAAAACTATTCTCGAGTTTTCCATAATTGCTATGTTGTACATCAAAAAACTATAGGAGAAAATGTTTCCAAGGCTATCGGTTAAAGTTACTACAGTACGTTAATTATTTAAAACCAAATAACGACTATCATCGAAC
Organism: Nephrotoma appendiculata; assembly: GCA_947310385.1. Classification (NCBI taxonomy): domain Eukaryota; kingdom Metazoa; phylum Arthropoda; class Insecta; order Diptera; family Tipulidae; genus Nephrotoma; species Nephrotoma appendiculata. Next base: position 70,950,305 of record OX371223.1, read on the forward strand.
TTATTACATGCAGCCAACATCTTTAAAACGGTTATAATGGGCGCTTTCCCTAATTTCAAAAAGTTCAAAATTTTCAATCGTTGGCGATGATTTTGCTTAACATGATAACTGTTGAGTAACCTAAACCACCCATTAGCATCCGTTAGTTTTCCTGTCCACGTAATGATCACTATAAAACTGTGTAACTAAAACTCTCGAGCTTACTGTTGCAATCGATCGAGAGTTATCATTAAGCGTGAAGATCGACAACTCAATTTAATGAATTTTAAAAGTGTGGGTTCCTGTAATAAATTCAAACTTGTTTACTACATGTACAGGAAAGCATATCAATACATTAAAAGTAACATCCATAAAGCTAGCAGAACCCATACAGCAGAATATTACAAGATAGTATAAATAAATAGGCTAATAATAGATTAATTAAATGATATATGAATTAAACGTATATGAATTTTGAGCTCCATCCCTTCCAAAAAAACGATGGGTTCTGCTAGCTTTAGAAAAGTTTGCTGAACCCATATCAAAAAATGTTCCGATTGATTTGGAAAATTAAAGGTTAATTTTAACAAAAAGCAGAACAAAATTGAAAGAATGGGGCAGGGGTGTAATTATTGTGGGCAATACTTGACTTTTCTTACGACAAATGTACATGGATCTCGAATAGACCGTACATCAAAAATCATTATTCCTGCTTAAATTTCAGAAAACCAACAAGCTTGTTATAAATTTAATCGTCAATGCAAAAATTGAAAAAGCACAATTGGTATCAAAAAAGCTTTAGTATAAAGTTTTATCCCGATCATACAATCGGCTGTATACGGAACAATTGGGCTGTACAAGGACTATTTTTTTCTGAAAAACAGGGTTTTCACAAAACTCGTCATTTCCGCTTAAATTATGAAAAACTAATCTGGTTCCGTATTATTGCAAATTTAATTTGGAATCTGTTTGTACATAATGGTTTTTCTCCAAAATGATATACTTTTCGTAATACAAGCAACTAATGAAAAAGCTCCTATTGAAGCTGTCACTACTGGTGGAAAACTAAAAAGCTTATATGGAAGCTGTCACTTCCGGTGGACGGAATTTCAATTAAATTAAATTTTTTTTGGGATCTTCCAATTGTGAAAAAACCTTAAAAATGAAGTTTCATGCCGATCAATCAGAACATATTTTTGTCAAAAATCGTAATTTCCATTTAAATTTTGGAAACTGGTCTTGTCGCAAATTTTATTTAGAATCTTTTCTATATTCTTCTCAAATATTTGTAAAATATGAAAAAGCTCCCATGAAAGCTGTCACTTCCACTAGACTTATTTCGGTAAAAATCCACTAAGGTCTCCCAATTTATGAAAAAGCTTAATTTTAAAGTTTCATTCAGATCAATCAATTAATCTGGGCAGTACGGGGCCGAATTTTCGTTGAAAACGGTTATTTGTTAAAACGCCTGAAAGTTAAATTTTTGAAAATTGATCTGGGCTAAGATTATTGCAAATTTAATTTAGAATCGTTTAGTTCATAATCGTTTTTCACTAATATATAATATATATATAATTTTCAAAATATTTACAAAAACGAAAAAGCTCCTTTGGAGGATCTCCAATTTATGCAAAATGGTTAAGTATGAAGTTTCAGCCCGATCAGTCAATCTACCTGGGCGTGTAAATGTGCAAAAATCTAGAGGTCAAAATTTTTCATGATTACTATACCTGCTTTTACTACTTAAAAGGAAATAAAAGCATTCCGAGTTCGACCCTCTAAATGAACTTTCTCGAAATTGTTGCCACCATCAATTTCGGGTATTTGAACCTACTTCACGTCATCAATTAATAAGTGCGAGAAAAATGTAAAGAAAAAATGGAACCCCACCCGAACCAGTGGATCCCTAAACGAATTTTCCAAATTCGTGAGGCCCACCGTAGAATCCCAAAATGAATCAGGTAGGACCTATTGAATTCAGTCCATTTACTAATAATTCAATTTTTTTTACCTTTCACCCATCTAATTCGATTCATGGTACTCGATAACTCCTTTTCAGCATTTATGAAAATCGTTTGAGCTAGAGAAAGAAATTATTAAAAGTACTCTGGTCGCTCTGAGGAAACTCCTAAACAAATTTTCTCGAAATCTTGACCTATGGAAATCCGTCTTGGTACCCGAAAAGCCATTATCATCAATTTTCATGTTCAACCTTAAGCTATAGCTCGTTTAAGCTACATACATTTTTTTGATAACTAACCCAGGCCCCACCAGAGAGCCCCCTAAACAGATTTTTCGGGAATCGGAACCCATCGCAATATAATTCCTAATACTATAATAGAGAACTCTTATTGAGCAATGTTTATGAAAATCGTTTGATCTGAGAAAAAACACATAAAGGGAACTCGAGCTCTTGCGGACATCGGAGTGAAGTTTATGCCCAAATAACAAAATATACACTGTGGCCTATAAGTACTAAGAATTGAAAAAACACTTAAATATTGAACTTTCATCTTCAGTGTTTATTTTGTTATTTTGGCGTAAACTTCACTCCGATCTTGAGGACCTCTAAATGAATTTTCCCGAAAGCACTTTAGACTTTCAAATCCTTTAATACGAATCGAATTTCATTATAATCTGTTAAAAAATGCGCAAATTTAGTTTTTCAACTAGGCGACTACACTGGTCCCTATCCCTAGATTACAAATGTGAGGTAGTCAATCAAGGCGTAAACATTTTATTCATTCAACAGTTACTACTGCATAATCCGGGATAAACAGGAGACCTTCGAGGATATTAATACAAATTAATATCTTATTCAATCAGAAGTCAACAGGTGCCTCAACTAGCAACTAAATAAATAATAAAAATAAATTAATTCATAAATTCATTCGGTACTTTCAAATTTCCAGGTAGAGAGAAGCATATCCATAATTATTCTAGGATGGATAGAATTAATAGAACCACTACTTATTAGACTTGGATACTATCTCAATAATTATGCTTAAGAGTACAGGATAATGTGATACACAGAGAAGTGAGCCTTGGGGTTATGGGACTGTATAAAAAAAATAAATCCAGTGGAATCCAATAAGTCGACTCAAAATTAATCAAATAACGCATCAGCAAAGCTCTAAATTCTTCTTCATAAGATCATAACCACTTCCACCTCACCAAATCAGTATCGCGAGGGGAAGTGAAACATCGAATCATAAAAAAAAATGTAAGAAAACTCCAGATATTTATGAACAAATGCATCAGGCGTCTGATAAGCAAACTTCAAGCAAGTAAGACCAAAATGGTGCGCGAAGTTAACAAACAAAAGTGGAGCTACATAGATGGAAGCATTGTGAGGAAACCTCGTAATTAAATAAAAGAATGTCCTTAGAATGGAATCCTCAGACGAAGTGGAAAATATAAAAATAAGATGTTAATGAAATTTATCCAAGCTACTAAAAAACCAGTAATAATATTTGTAAAAGTAAACATTCAGGCGCAAAATTTCCACGAAGAACAATGTTTCAATGATGATTAGGTCCATAGAATGATGAACCATGATTTTCTAATGGGTCTGACGGATATGCCATGAGATTATAAAATATGATTTTGAATATAACTTAAGTGGATTTCTAGTTCATTCTACCGGACTACTTAAAATTAAAGGGGAACCAACATTGCGTGTACTGAGTTCGCCAATATCTCTTAAGTTTATGCTAAGTGTCCGGAATAATAATTAGAATGACTTGCCTAAAATAAACATGGAAAAAATGATACTTCTAATGTTAACTTCTAAGTACAAAAATTGTAGCAATTCAAAAATTTGAATGACTTGTATTGCTGGTTGGATTTTAAAAGTTTAAAATTTCACGTTTTAAAAATTATTTCGAATAGTCGTACCAGATGAAACTTTTCAATTTGAATATTCTATAATCAATCCACTGTTGGAACACATGCCCATACTTGGGGTGAAAATGATTGAACCTTTCAACAATTTGTGTTCTCCGGATTTAAATCCTCTCTACTATTATGTTTGCACATACTTATTGAGTAAAGCTTGGGGCGGAATCATGAAATACGACCGGAAAATTTAAACGGATTTAAAAATATTTTCAAACTTATTAGATTAAAAGTATTCAAACTTACCATGATGGATGCAGACTGATGTATAAATGCAACTTCTATAATATTTGAAGAGTAATGGCTAATCACCTACAAGATTTTCGAAATTCATTTTTTACCGGTACAACAATTCCGTTTAAATCTGCTCGATTATGAAATACATAGTTGTCGAGTTAAATTTTTATGACCATTTTTCGAATTTTTTGTGTTTGTCCAGTGAAATATTTTCTAATCATTCATTTTTCTGGTTGGATTTCATGATTTTGCCCCTGTATAGATCAAAATAATTATATATTTCCTGAATTTTTACAATTTTGAAATACAAAAGACTTCAATGCCATCTCATAAAATGGAACGGCAACGAACCTGGGGCGAGAAAAATGAATTTAGAAAATCTTGTAGGAGATTAACCATTGCTCTTCAAACATTATAGAAGTTGCATTTATACATCAGTCTGCATACATCATGGTAAATTTGTATACTGTACTATACCACTAACGAAAGAATACTTGCCGAATAATTAAAATTTTGAATTTTTCGGAATTCTGAATAATTCGATCAAACTTTTTGGAGGTTCATTTGCATATAGCCATTTAAAGGAACTGCACAAAAATTTGATTCTATTACTCTCAGAAACCTAAATTGCCTGGAGAAGTTACTTAAGTTTTTGAGATCCTTCACTGGTATATAATTGTGGCATTACATTATCAAAATTATAAGTAATCGTATCTCCAGAGCATTCTCTTTAAATTGCTTGAGATTAAATTAGTCTTTACTCCAAATATTTTAGGTTTTTTGGAACAACTACCTATATAAGATAATCGAGTATCCAGATTGTAAATTCTAAATGCTGGTTTCGTTTTCATCAAACTGCATCCAAAAATGGAATGCTTTTAAGACTAATATTCAGAGACCCCCTAGATTCGGTGAAATTGGTATAAGTATATAAATAACTTTTATCTGCGGTTTTGTAAAAACCCCATTAAATAATTTCTCTGAACTCGTTGCATTTCACCTCTAACATGTTACAAGAATTTATTGTTATATGCGCACACAAAACCACGTAATATTTAAATATTGTAATTTGTCACACATAAGCGACAATGCTAATCAAATTTAACAAATCATTTTTAATATGTCCGGAATGAAAAACTTGCACAACATCAAAAATTAGATAATCGCCTGTTATCCGCACATTTCATTATTAATTTTAAGCAACGGTTCACAAATTTTTAATTTTTTACGTAAAGTCGTAAACATATAACACTTTCTTCGCATTCCACTTTTCCAGAAGAATTGCATTCGATCAATGAACCAAGCAACGTTTTTTTTATATTTATAACAAGTTTCTTAAGTAGGGCACACTTGCAAATAGTAAAGTGCACTACCGCAGAAAATTAGCAAAACAAAAAAAAATAAATTTAATTACCAAAATCACATAGATAAAATATAACAATAAGTTTAAAAAATAATTTCACTTTAACCATTTTATAATTTTAAATTAATTTCACTGTCTTCTTAAAGGCACTCAATAGTAATTGGATAGTGTGTTAAGTCCTTTGCGACGCTTATGAGTATATAGAGTTCTTTAAACTTTCTTAAAACACACAAACTAAATAACTTTTACTTTTTTTTAAAAACAATTTTGTTTTATTTTAAATTATTTAAATATTTTTAATAATAAATAAATATTTTTGTTGCTATTAAATACTTAGCGATTAATTCACAAGATCTTGTAACAGACTAAAGATGATGGTTAAATAAATTTCAGCTTTTATATAATTTTTTTTATGCGGTTTTGTTTTTGTTTTTAATTTTTCTTTTTTACTTTATAAATTTTGTTAAGATTCTCTACTTTGTAATTTTTTTATTTATTTATGTTTGTGTAATATCCATTTCTTCGTGGTGTTATTTAATTAACGAAAAAAAATTGCAACAAAAAATGGAAAATTACAAGAATTTTTGTTTCGATCGTAAGTGATCGTAATTGGGTTGACATAACCCCTGGTTCATTGATTGGTTGGTGTAAATCATTTTGCAGCATTCAGATCAAAATAATAAATTGATTTGATTGACTTTTAAACAGCGACTCTCTCGATTAACATAAGTCACGATCGCGGCGTGGATGATCTCATCGTATTTTACATTTGATGCCATTAAATTTGCAATTTATGATCGATTATTTATTTAACAATTGTCTGATGTGAATTTATGATCATGTTGCACGTTTTGTATTTTATGTAGATTATGTTTTTCCTAACCATATGTGTTAAAAGTTCAGGATCGTGCGATTGTTTGTGTAATAGCGTTTGCGTAGTACGGAAATTCCATTAATCAGACGAGCGCTTTTATAGTGGCGAATGTATAGAAGTAACTCCGGTGACTTAGTGACTTAGTTAGGTACGCTAGTATAGCTCTATAGGTAGGTACTGAAAATCGTTTGTTCCTTGGTGCGGAAGATCTGTGTACGATTAGACGGCTAGCTCGCGTTTATGTTCGCTGGAGTTATGTCTGAAGGTTTTAATGTTTTTGAACACGCTTTTACTAGCAGATTAGATTACGCAATGTAATCTACTTGTGTTCGATTGTTGACGTGTAATCTATTATGCAGATTACATAGCGATGTTTCGCCTCCCTGTCATCTAAAATATAGACAACGTCAACAACCAAGGAAATGCTTTTAAAAAATTTTCTCATTATTTTTTGTTTATTTTTCTTTAGCCGATCTGATAAATTTGCTGACTTTAGATAATGGTCTTATTATCCCAGGAGTATAAAGAAGGTGAGTTCACAACACTTGGGTTGTGTTCGTCCGTTAAACATGTCATTATAGCGAATCATGCTCAACTTGTCCAACATCCTCATCGTGCACGTTAGAATATGATGAAAAAACTTAAAATATCACCAAAAAAAAAACAACTACAGACTAGAGACATCAAAATGATTTTTTCATTTGGCTCATATGCCCGATTTAGTCTAGAATCTATTACCATGATTTATTTATGAACAAAACATTTACGGTTCAATTCAACTTCACATTGTGTTCAGTATGGCGAAATGTCAGTCGATCTGTCAGCAAAATATATATATATGTTTAGTCAGTCAGCCGTATAGCCCAAAGTTGTATTGTGGACCACGCCTGATTGCACATTGTAAACCAAACTAACTCCAAATCTATCCAGAAGGAACCGCCAATAATGATATCATTTTAAATTTATCAAGGTCTATACAATGGCAGTCCTGAACCAGTGGAAGTTACCATTACTGTGCTTAACAGAGTAAATTGTACAGGTAAGCGAAATCTCGTTATTATCAATTTTTCATTCACTGTATCGGTTATCTAAAAATTACCTTATTTTACACGGTTATGAAGTTTGTCCCAAAAAAATCCCGTGTACATACACAAATCCAATTAGAAATTTTTAATGCAAAATTTTTAATGTAATTTTTATTAGTATTACACTGTTAAAATAAAATATTTGCGAAATAATTATATTATAATAGAAAAATACGGAACTAGGTAGGCGCCACAATTTTTCATATTCGATTTATGTATTTTGCAAAGATGAAAGAAAGAGTGAAAAATAATCGAGAAAAAATAAAACACATTAAGCTCTCGCAAATCTAATCGATTTTATAGCTTTGAGTAGTTTTAATTTAGATAAATTCTGAATATCCTAGAGTTTGTCGAGTAATCGATTTTATCTAATCGATATACTCCTATCCATTAGCTGCAATAGATTTCTTCATTAACTTTTATTTCATTTTTTAATTTTTTTTTTTTTTTTTTTTTTTGGGGTAAGGGGCGTCGGGCGTCTTAAGGTTAGACTAGCCCAAATGTCAATCTCACCTGCACGTGGTGCTCCGTGCAAATCAACCAACGAGGCTCTGGCGAGCGAAGAATGGCGGGGGATAACCGAACACTGAGAATCTTGCAAATGATTTTAGCACTATTGAACCACTACAAATTGCAATAGTTAGGTTTACAACATCTGCAATAGTCTGTTGTTAAAGCAATGAAGTTACAACAAAAATAATTTTACAAAAGATAGAACTCAAACTGCTTGGTTGGCTTAACCACCCTCTAACGATGCCGGCTCAAACGATGCTTTGTTGAGACAACCTTGCAGATGCCCATTCGTTATCTAAATTTATCTAAACAAAACTGCATAAACCAATAAAATCATTTTGATGAAGGAACTCGAATCGGATAATCCTGTTCTCAATTTAGATACGGCTGTTATATGTTATCCTAAAGCTATCATTTTCAAGTAATGGAATTTTTCGACCAACTCTACGACATTTAGAATTTATCTCGAAATCGATTTGATTAGCGAGAGCGAAAAACGATACCTATCCCCTAGATATGCGAATGGCTCTAGATTTATTTGATTGTGTCAACCTGAAGCTAACATTTGGACATAGTGAAATTTTCCGACAAACTCTAAGATATTCAGAATTTATCTAAACAAATTTTATTCAATCCGATAAACTCGTCTTCATTTTCCACAACTATAAATGATATCTTATTCTCGGTATCGTTTGGAAATTGAACCTAACTAATTTAATTTTATCAACAAAGGCTCTTATTTTTACATAGGTGATTTTTCCGACAAAGTTTACGATAACCAGAATTTATTTTAACAAGAATTACGCAAGCTAATAAAATCGACTAAATTTAGCAGAACTAAAAAGGATATTTGGAAACTAGGTTCATTTCATTGTGTTATCTTATAGTCATTTTCCGACAAACTCCACGATTTTAGTAATATGTATATTTAAACTAAAACTACTCATACCTAACGAAACGAATCCATTTACCAGAACAAAATTCAGAAATATCCTGTTTTTTGGAAATGTCCTTTAGTTCACTCGATTGTCTTCTCTGTCTGGATATCCTCTTATCGAGAAATTTGGAGGTTTTTTATACCCAGCATTTAGATATATTGAAATAAATTATCTTCTGCAAACTACTTACAAATGAAGAAAAATGGAAATGATTTTCCGGGGTATTATGAAGAATGTAAAATAATTTTTTTGAGTTTATTTTCTAGTTTTCACTCAAAATTCTTATAAGAATTTTTTTAACAGTGTATATACTAATACAGGTTTATTTTTGTTATTTGGGACATACTTCACTGCCATTATTTTACTGACATTTCATCATCCATTCGACATAGTATTTTTGTGGCCCTATTCCGGTAATTCCCCGGGAATAGGGAATAAGGGAAAGAATTTACATATAAATTCTATTTAAATAATTTTTTTCTGGTATACTAAGGTAAAAAGTTAGTAGTTAGCAGTTTTTTGAAAACCAAATACGATTGGGAATAACTTTCCCTATTAATTTTGCTATGGAAAAATTATTCCCAATTTACAAATATTTACATCAAACTTTTTTTCTTAGTAGGCCAGAAAAAACTGATTTATAGATAAAAGCTATGTAAAATCTTTCCCCAGTTCCCTATTCCCAGGGAATTACCAGAATAGGGCCACTGGAAACACGTTTTTTAATTATCGTGATATAAAATTTAACTTTATTAAATTTATTAAACAAATTTGTGACATCATTGAAACACCACAATGTCATACTATTAAAGTTAGCCGAAAGTTTTCAGCCGAAAAATAAAAAAGTCGATAATGCAGATAGTGTCTTCGCTTTCTCCGACGAAAGTGTATAAATACGTCACCGTTGATCAACATTCTTCAGCCGAAAGTCACCAGCCGAAAAATTTATTTCTACAACACATCAACTGAAACCAATTTGAATGTATTATTAAGTTTATTGTAAAATCTAATTCTATTTAAACTTGTCAAATACAAATGTTTAAATCAATCAATCATAATTTGAAAAGCATTATTATTTAACATTAGCTGTATTTTGTTGAGACAATTACAACAACACCACCATGGCTAAAACAAACACTAATGCTATAGACACATTACTGGTTTCGTAACTACCCAGTATGCAATTATTCCACTGTGTGGAAAAAACTGCTCATATGTCGTACAAAATTCCGTACTACAAAATATCAAATACACAAAAATATTGATTTTGGAGAAAAATAATTGTTTTTCTCTTTCTATTTCGCGGTAATATTATTTTCGTTTTGTATCTTTTATTTTCAGTTTCTTCTGACAAGTCGACGTGCACGGTTGCACTTCATACATTTTTTTTCTTTAAAGTGTTGTGTTTCATTTTAATGTTTTCTATTTGTTAAATTAAATAGTTTTAAATTTAAGTATAAAATAATAATTATTAAGTAATTTAGTGATCGCGATGTACAAATTTGGACTAAAAAGGTAATAGAAATCTGTCTCACAATGGCGTCGTCGCGAAATACATTTAAGTTGTAAATTTTCAATGCATTTTTTTCTTTTCAAGATCGGTTTTGCTTGTTGGGATGTTCAATTGGATGCGCGTATGGTGAACAAACCCAGACGTATGGTGAACGTGCTTAAAATTTAATTTATAAAATTTGTGTTATAAAATTTAATTGTGTATTTTTGTACTAATAAAAAATTAATATTTATTTTATTATAAATGGAAAATTTTGTTTTATTTCAAATAAGAACTATTATTTATTCCAATAGGAAAATATATACAAACACGTGCTTTTTGTTTCTGTGTTTTTTTTTCTCTTTTTAGTTGGGATTCACACCGACGCCGGAATTTTTGTGACACTTTTCTTTGGCGGGGAGTACGAATTTCCGCGTGATACACATGGTTCTTTCCATACAAGCAGTGTGGTTTTAGAACGCGAATGTAAATGGAATTCCGTCGGCATTGCATATTGGGTATGGTTTCGAGTTAACCATGGTTTCGTTGTAATGTGTCACCCCTAACCATGGTTTGCAACTCGGTTTTAACGTAGTTACGGGATGAGATAATTTTTCTCATCCCGTAGCATTTTAGTGATGACAGCGCTAAATTGTTCAATTAGTGAATACCTAAAACTATAAATATGTCTTTAATACATGTAACCATTAACAAACATGTAATCATTTTTTTATATTCCAGCTGGTAAATCAAAATATAAAATTTGTGATTAAGTTTTCATATTATATGCTGATATTTGTTGCATATATGTAATTGATACACAGTTTTTTATTTGGTATTTTTATTTATATTTATCACAAACGCAATCTCCGAATTATGGAATTTTAAGAAATATGACGAAATGTCAAAGGAGATGAGAACTGTAGTGTCCCAATATGCAATGCCGACGGAATTCCATTTACATTCGCGTTCTAAAGCCACACTGCTTCTATGGAAAGAACCATGTGTATCACGCGGAAATTCGTACTCCCCGCCAAAGAAGAGTGTCACAAAAATTCCGGTGTCGGTGTGAATCCCAACTAAAAAGAGAAAAAAACCACAGAAACAAAAAGCACGTGTTTGTATATATTTTCCTATTGGAATAAATAATAATTCTTATTTGAAATAAAACAAAATTTTCCATTTATAATAAAATAAATATTAATTTTTTATTAGCACAAAAATACACAATTAAATTTTATAACACAAATTTAATAAATTAAATTTTAAGCACGTTCACCATACGTCTGGTTTGTTCACCATAGCATCCAATTGAACATCCCAACAAGCACAACCGATCTTGAAAAGAAAAAAATGCATTGAAAATTTACAACGTAAATGTATTTCGCGACGACGCCATTGTGAGACAGATTTCTATTACCTTTTTAGTCCAAATTTGTACATCGCGATCACTAAATTACTTAATAATTATTATTTTATACTTAAATTTAAAACTATTTAATTTAACAAATAGAAAACATTAAAATGAAACACAACACTTTAAAGAAAAAAAATTTAATTATGTAGTGCAACCGTGCACGTCGACTTGTCAGAAGAAACTGAAAATAAAAAATACAATCGAAACTTATAAAACGAAAATAATATTACCGCGAAATAGAAAGAGAAAAACAATTATTTTTCTCCAAAACCAATATTTTTGTGTCTTTGATATTTTGTAGTACGGAATTTTGTACGACATATGAGCAGTTTTTTCCACACAGTGGAATAATTGCATACTAGGGTGTCACCCATTCTCATCCCGCAAACCATAGTTTCATAATCCTAGTTACCAAACCAGATATGTGTCTATGGTATAAAGCATTTTAAAATTTTGCTTTAGCTGAAGATAATGCAGATTTGCATTAGTTGAAATAACTGAATAGCGCTGAAACAGCTAAAGCAAAAATGCTTTATTTCTCCACAAAATACAGCTATTGCTTCAAATGAACATAAAATATGGTGGGGATGCCACTATGTTATTTGATATGTCATAATGTTGGTCAACTTTGCCCTAATTTCGAGGAAATTCTGAAGTGGATACAGGGGCGTAATTTAGGAAAATTTCACTAATTCATCCCAATTTGTTAAATTAACCCTTAAATGCATCGAGTCCGTTATAAATCACATCCAGGAAAATCTATAAAAAAGGGACACAGACAACGAATTTTAAGCAAATATGTATGTGTATGTTTAAATACAAGTAATCTATATCTAGACAGTAGTGTGAAATTATTTGAGTAAGAGTCACTTAGTTCTCGATCGGCAAACAAATAATTTCGCTTGTGCAGTTAAAATTAAAAAGTGCGTTTTTTTATATGCAATAAAACATTAGTAAGTACAAATAAGTGGCAAAGAACGGAAAATGGTCGTCATTGGTCGAGTTTTTTTGAGGTTTGCAAGCAAGTAATAAGCACTGGGGTTCAAATCTGGCGAATACGGTGGATGCGGAATCAATTGAATGTGCAATAATGTGTTGACGTTTTTGATCCATTGTGAGCAAATGCGGTACAAAATTCGAACACAGCTTTCTCATGGACAAATATGTTCGTGCAAAATATGACCAACACGTTCCATTGATATCTTTACAATCTCATCTGTCTCACGCAACTTCACTTTACGCAAAACAATTTCGTGTTTTTTTTGTTTTTTGGAGTCACAGCCTCCTTTGGGCGTCCAGAGCGTGGTGCATAATCGTTGGTTGTACTACCACGTTTAAATTCAGCATACCAGTCATTACCAGTCAATGTTGTTTTTTTATACAAAATATCATAATATAGAAATCAAAATTCAAATTTCCAATTGAGAAAATTCCAAAATTTATTTATTTTAGAAAAAAAATTCCATATCCAAATTCCATTATTTCATTATGATTACAAACCAGTTTACCAGATTGATTAACGCTTGTTGTGATTCCAGAAAATCAGGGCTGGGTTTTTCTAGAATACCGAACCATTCCCCTACAAACATACCAATATATACTAAAAATTTGTGTATGGAACCGTCATTAATAAATAAGTACTGTAACGGTTTTAGCCGTAATTACAAGAGACTGTCAAATAAACCTTAATCGAAGATTTCCTAAATATAAATTAAATAAAAATTCTAAAAAAATTCCATTTTATGGCCATGGAAATATGAAAAGCGCGCGCCTTTCATATTTCCATGGGCATAAAATGGATTTTTTTTTGGAATTTTGTATATTGGAGTTTTGAAATTTAGCATTTTTTATAGTAATTTTGTTTTTTTGGAATTTTTGTTACGGAATTTTGTTTTTTGGAATTTTGTTTTTAGAATTTTGTTTTTGGAGTTTTGGGTTTGGCAAATCGTACCCAACGCGGAAAAGAGATCGGATTCTTGCGGATCTGCATCACAAAATATGTACATCAAAAAAAATTTCTTATTAACATCACAAACGTCATGCAATTAAGGGTAAACCGACTTTTGTCGCGATTTTTAAGGTTTGTTTCAGCAAAATCGGGATTTCGAAAATCACGATTTTGTAAATCGCAATTTTGAAAGTCGCGATTTTAAAAGTCGGGATTTTGATAATTCGGTCTTTTGTAATTCGGGATTTCGTACCGACGCCTGCTAAGATAAACTATTAGATGTTAGCTCTGTATGGTGTCATTGTGGTGAAAACTCTGTGATGTATTATTATGGGCAATAATGAGATTCTTTCCAAAAAGACTCGATGAGAGTTTACGTTTCGGGCCCTAAGAAATTACTTCTATTAGATTACATTTTGGCGCAATCTCTGAGATGCCTTCTTGAATGAAACCATACAATCTCTGTTTAATAGGACACAAACGTATAGGAGCTATTGCGATATGGCGGCATTTTGGTGATCTGCGATGTTTTGTTAATTGTTATGTGCCCGAATAGGATGCATTCAAAATCAAAAGGAGCCGATAATAGTTTTATTTAATAAATTGCCCTCAGCAATATGAAAGTCTTCCTCAAAAAAGTCTTTAATTATCTATGTCATGTAAGTAGATGGTATTAGAATAATTAATTTTTATTTTTGTAGAATTTTATTCTATTTTCATTAGATTTTTTTTCACTCAAAATACTTAAAATATATTTCAACAGTGTGATTTCCAATACATGCTTATAAATAATTGTTGGTGGGAAAATACTGGATTTGAAAATTTAGCAACCGTGTAACAAATAATAATACTGTTACGAATTTTCCCTGTCAAATCCGGTTCGAATCATTGGGTTGTGAATAATGTCATAGAATTTGATGGTTACAACACCAATTTTCGTAATTTACACCGCTTCCATGATATTCCTGAAATATACTGAAAATAACCTTAGAATAGTTTTCCAAATACATTTACACTTAAAAGCACAACAATAAACAATTTTCACTATTATATATTTATTATTTATCCACTTTTCACAACTACGTGACAAAAATGTTTTAATTTTCTAAACCTATGAGCAATTTACTCTGAATACGCCCTGTGTTTATAGCATGGGTATAGTTATATTTGGTATAGTGAAACTGTATTCAAATGATCTGGGTTAACGTACTGCATGTTTATTAAGCATCTTGTGTACAAACAACTATACGAGTAGTGTAAATGACGAAATTTGTTATCTCGCACATTCATAAGCAATGATGCAAACCAAAATTTTAAATAACAATTTATTGCTGTATTTTAATGTGCACAAAAATATCATATATCGAAAACATTATAAAATCCATACGTAAAAATATTTAGGCTTTAGAGTTAAATGAACTGGTAGCACCCTGACAAAGTACAAACTCATTTCCATAAAACAAGTCATTTGGAATATAGCGTGCTGCAAATGACCGTATACGATGTGTGTAGTTCATTGTATACATATTTTAAATTTTGTTATTTATAATCAGTTATCAGATAACGTCTGAAACCGGTATTGAACGGGGTCCACGGTATATACAGGGTTATTTCAATGCCAATGAATTTACTTCCTGCTGCGCACCAATCGCGATACATTTTTACCAAAATGATCAGTATGCGGGGTAGCATTAGTCCATTTAATTGATTATTGTGCCCAATCCATTATTCCGTACATGTACCAAGGTCTCTTGCGCGTCTACTCTCGCGTATATAGGATGTACAAATTATACGGTGAAATTTAAGACCACCTATACAAATTTGTTGTCTTCTCATTATCACATCAATCATTTTCGATTGTTTCTTTTGTTTGATTACACCTCTAAGTAAGGTAGGTAGCTAACTAGCTAATAAATTAATGCGCTTAATCATAAATTGGTTCATTTGATAAGCTATGCCGTAAATTTTAACGCTATTTGTTAAAAGGAACTATAGGAAGTAAATGAGTCCTCTAAGTTTCTAAAATAAATAATTTTACCGAAGCATGAATCGCCCTTCT
This sequence comes from Nephrotoma appendiculata, assembly GCA_947310385.1. Taxonomy (NCBI): domain Eukaryota; kingdom Metazoa; phylum Arthropoda; class Insecta; order Diptera; family Tipulidae; genus Nephrotoma; species Nephrotoma appendiculata. Next base: position 70,966,107 of record OX371223.1, read on the forward strand.
ACCACAGTATAGATTATACCGAGGTTGTCTTATGGTTTTGAAATCGAGTCATAAAAATAAAATTAATTTATTTTAAGCTCGCGCGTCTTACGGTATGAAAGAGAAAACAAATCAATAAAAATAAGAAAGATAACGATATTTTACGTTGACTTGGGAATTTTATTATTAGTAACTTCTTTTAAGTAGAACAAAATTAGTTAAGTAAATAAATCGGGCTCATAGTTACTTATGACACCATGATCGTTATTTCTATAATGTTTGAATTTGTAATTGTACAATGTTGCTTATTTGACTTTTAATTATTATTTTGCTATATGGCCAAATAACCGGAAATCCCTGAACTCTCGTTAGTATATATCGGGTTTTAACGTAATTCTATATATTATTAGGAAGAAGATACCAATTATTTGTTCGATGATGATAAATTTATTTTTTAGAATCACTAAATATTTTAAATGTCAGTCGAGTAATTTGTTGAATGGTAATAAAAAATATATTAACGTTGGATAGGTCAGTGTTGATAAATGATTTTCACATTTGTCAAAGGTGCATAAAAGATATGAAATGTGACCCTCCTTGAGTTCTTCTATTATATTAAATTAATAATTTTAAAGCGCAAATTTGTAGTCTTATTAAGTTCCTGAAATGCATTCCACGTCCAAAAGCGAAGTTCAAACGTGGATTACAAAATATTTATGAAGAATCGTAATCTAAACCGGAACATGCATATACACTGGAAATAATTTGGGTTAAAATATTTTAACGGTCGTGTTGCAGGTGAAAAATATTCACTTGCGTATTTTACCTTGAAGTCGCCTGTAAGTTTTGATGGAGAAATAAAACGTTTAACGAACGACTTCGAAATTTGTTGAGAGAGAGCTAGAGCTGTACAACGCTCGTTAACAGAATCAACTGTTAGTTTTGTTAAATGTGGATACCGCACATTGCCTGCCAGATAACAGTCCTTTTGGGGGATCTTTGAGCTAACTGCAGGTGCTGTATATAATGAGTATATGACAATGAATGTCATTTATAGATTTTATTAAATAAAAAAATGTTTATCACAATCATAATTATTGTCATAAACTTTATATACTTCATTTTATAGCTCCTGCAGTTAGTGAAAAGATAAATTAAAAATTAAAGGTGTTGCAAATGAAAATTGTAACTTGAAAATTGCTGAATTTTATTTGCAAAATCGAGTAACGAATCTATATCGAACGTTTGAAATTAATAACATTTGGTGTCAGAAGTGAGATTTTTCAAATACCAGCAATGGTTAAAAAACTAAAAGCTGCAGAGCCTCGGGCTTTCAACCGAAGGAATAAGAGCGAGCTGCTTTCGAGACTGCAAAGCACCATGGAAGAGGATGCTGAAACAGGAGGGCGAACATCGCGAAAATCATCACCGACACCAGGACTCTCTGGGACTGAACCAGTTACACCGAACGATGATCAGCCGATGAACAGCCGTGTGACGAAGAAGTTGAAAATGAGGTAACCGGTGGAGTAAACAAAAAAAAAACTATTTCAGTACTACAACCGCTTACTCCTGAACAACAGAAAACCTTCTTGGACATGGGAGATATGATGCAGGCACATTTAGTTCAACTAAAGTGAATGGACGCCAAATTAGAACAGAAATCCGAACAGAACAAGGCGCCAAATTATTGGGTGTGTGAATATGAATCCGCCCTTTTTTATTAAAGTAAAACACATTTGCTTGTTTAAAAAATGAAATAAGTATTTATTGAAAGTGTGCTTTCAAGCCAATTTTCGCTCTTGGCGCGAGAACAGAACAGCTTTTCAGAAAGAGACGACTGCGTCGACCGTAATAAATAGTTATATAGGTGGAGGGGAGGTAGAACTAAATGTCATATGAAAAAATGTTGGGCTCCATCCCTTCCAACTAAAATGATGGGTTCTGCTAGCTTAAGAATAAGTTAGCAGAATCCAAGTCCAAAAACGATTTAAAAATAATTGAAAATTAAAGGTTAATTTTAGGCTAATCAAATGCCCTATTTAAATTGTTTTTATTCTGTTTGTAAAAGCATAAGGATTTATCACTTTAGAGCTTGCAGAACCCAAATCAAAAATCGGGCCAAAACCGAAATTAGAAAACAAATCAAGATCAATTGACGTACAAAAATTTTAGGCTCATTATGGCCTAACCAAGAATCCACGATGGTGGCATGGTCTTGTTTTGCGTTCTAATTTCCTTTAGATTATATAACCTAAAGTTTGGTCAAGAACGAGTGGGGCCGAACCAAAATTGTTTAATGGAACATTCGATTAGGCCATAATGAGCCTAAAATATTTGTACGTCAATTGATCTTGAGTTGCGTTTTAATTTCGGTTTTGGTCCGATTTTCGATTTGGGTGCTTCAAGCTTTGAAGTGATAAAGCCTTATGCTTTTTCTCGAAACCCCATTTAAAAATTTTAAATTTCAGTTTCAAGCGCCAGTATAGCATATAACTTTTGGGGCGCCGGTAGAGTAGCTAAACGCACATATTTTGGCTCTAGGTGGGAAAGCTGCAGATGTCTTGCAAACCGCATCTGCAACAGAAACGAGATATGGGCGGGTCATGACTGAATTGGAGCTAAGATATGGGCTGTCACACATCAGAGAACTATGTAAGATTTCCAAAACTACAAAGCAAGCGTCAACTACGTGAGGAAATCCTGCAAGACCTGGAGAGAGGAGTAACAAAATTAGCGGGTCAAGGTTATAGCAATGCACCTTGTAACACAACAGGCCTCCATATATGGACACCCATCATGCTATAGAAATTTCTTTCATCCTATTCTTCCTCAACGCGGTTTGTTTTGTTCCAGCTGCTCAGCCTGGGGTGGTTCCAATGATGTTGAGGTATAATAAGATGGTACGTAAACCGCCGAACAACCAATAAAAAGAATTGCAACCCTCCATTTTAATACTTACGCTTACCTAAGTTCCCATTAAACTCGAAAAAACTATTTCATACTTAAGTCACATACACAATTAATACAAAACGATGAAATGAAATGCAAAAGTAGCCATTTTAGATTTTAACAACTTAGATGGTTTTTATTATTAATAAATAAAGACTTGAAGAAAATTAATTAGAACAAGCAAAATAATTACAAGGAATTGTTATTAGACTAATAAATAAAGAATATTAATTTACCTAAATTAAGCATGCGCATGGCCAAAATAATTAAATACTAACAAATTAATAAATTTAAGTATATAAAAAATTATTATTGAAAAAGACTAAATATATACACAAAACCATCGGTTAATAAATTAAATAAATATTATAATAGAATCAAAAATGATACAGAAATTGTTGACTCACTCCGCGTGCTGTTGAATCGTGGCAGCCACCATGTTGATAATATTCTCCATATCCATAATACGTTATCATCCAAAGCGAGATGAAATTATTTTATTTTTGTTGCTTTTATGATTGAAAAGCAATCAGATGTTTTGGTTTGATTTTTATTTATTTTTCACCAATGTATATGTATAAATGGTAAATAGTTTTGTTTGACCATACAAGTATTTTTTAATTGTTTTTATTATACGACTTTTATTTCATAGAACAGCGATATTATAATTTTATAATTTAATTAACTTTTTTATTATTATTATGATATATACACCAGATTGATTTTATAACATAATATGTGTATTAGTCTAGATAACACAGTATTTTTTTTTAATATGTACTTAATACCGTTTTATTTTGCTGGCTTTAATTTTAAACAATTTGGTTACAACTTAAGCAGTTCATTGAACCCATATCAAGGTAATTTTGCACTTCATTATCACCATTCACAAAGCAAATTATTACTAGCATATCACTGAATTAATGTTATATATAAATGTTCAGCTAATATACACTAAAAGGTAATTTTTAATTACATGATATTTGGCTTAGATTACCATAGATTTTTTTGTTTTTTAAAAACTTATATTGGCTTTAAGCATTTTAATTATAAACAACAGAAAAAAAAAGTGTTTTAAACACTAAACATTTTTGATTTTTTTTTTCCTAGGCGAATTGAGCCACACAATTTATAAATTATTGTTTTAACTTTATTCCAACTGACTATTATTGACTGACTTTTTATCTGTCTTCTACTGTCCCGCCAAACGATCAACATCGTTTTTTTATACCTATCGGATGTTCACCTATACTAAGTCACCATATCTAGTATTGAGACATTTACACGCAAACGACGGGAAATTTCTCCTACACAGCTGATATTGGGACATTTAAATTTTAGTACAAATAAAAATGTTAACAGGTTGGCTGCCATGGTATCTTTATGGAGGCTTTCAATCGTGGGGACGACCCATCTGAGAGATGTCTCATTATCAAGCCGGGCACTATTCGGTATTACACGAAATTATTTATTTACTAAAGAATATGTACTACCGGTGAACAGTATTATAAGTCAAAAATCATCTAACACTTCATGTCCTTGATATGAAATACGCCTAAGACTTTACCCAATTCGTCTCCTAATTCAAATGCTACATTACCCACTGGTTTCAGTATATAAGCATTTAGGAATTTTGGCGCGAGTTTTGCCGAAAAGTTTTTGGTGGCGTCGCTCTGAGTGAAATTTTTAACGAACACCTTCTGACCAACTTGGAAGTTTCTTTGGTTAGATCGTAAATTGTATAAATCAGCGTTTCTTTCGTGTGCTTGTTTAAGATGCCGGACAACACTATTTTGAGCAAGAGTTTGTCGATCCGAGTTTGAAATCCCGATTTCTTTACCACCGAGGCTTTGTAGGAGTTCAATTAACTCGTACTGCGAGCCATGACTTATGTGATGTTGACCGTACATTATATAATGGGGAGACTGATTCGTACTTTGATGTCTTGAATTTCTTAGGGCAAGTGCAATAGAACTGATATTTTGATCCCAAGTGGAATGATTTTCTCGTATGTAGGAGCGTATGGCTGTTAAGACAGATCGGTTGACTCTTTCGGACATGTTTGATTGAGGTGAGTATTTAGGTGTACGAATATGTTGTATACCATTTTCTTTTAGAAAATTTTGAAAAGCGTTCGACGTAAATTGAACTCCGTTGTCACTTACTAAATGTTTCGGTACTGAGAATAGATCAAAAACCGCCTCTTTTAAATATGAAATTACATTCTTAGATGTTGCTTCTTTCATTGGACGTAATAAGGTAAATCGTGAATATTGATCAAGAACGACAAACAGAAAACAATTTCCGACTTTTGAGCGAGGGTACGGACCGAGGAAATCAATGTATATTCGTTCCCAGTTACGTGTTGCTTCGATATAGTTTCCCATCATCGGACGAGTTGCAAAGTTTACCGCTTTAGAAGCTTTACATACTTCACAATTTTTAATGTACTCTGAGACGTCTTTACTCATTCCAGACCAATAGAAATGTCTGCGTAGGTACTCTAATGACTTAGCTACTCCAAAATGGGATGCCGAAGGAGGACAATGTGCATCTGCAATCAACGGAATAGTCAATGGTTTTGGCACAAAGAGTTTCCATTGAGGAATATCATCATGGATATCATAGGTTCCAAAGGAGGGATTGTAAAAGATTCGGTCATCAATAACTTTAAAATTTAAATTGCCTTCATGGTGGCTCTTTAGATTTGTAAGTAGATCCTGATATTCTTTGTCTTGAAAAACGGCTGAGCTAAGATCTATACCGCAAGATTCAATGATATGACCAACTGGCTTTGAAGTCATGCAGAGTTCGTCGGCATATTTTCGAGACAAAGCATCAGGCACGATGTTGTCTGACCCCTTCCGATATTCTATATTGAAGTTAAAACCTTGTAATTTTAGACACCACCTCGCCAGTCGGCCAGTCAACTCCTTTTGACTCAATAACCATGTCAAACTGGCGTGATCTGTTATCACCGTAAATTCAAAGCCTTCAACATAATGACGAAATTTCTTTATGCTGACGACTGCTGCATAGCATTCTAACTCCGTCGTACTATAATTCTTTTGCGCGGAATTCAATTTTGCCGATACAAAAGCAATAGGGCGCTCTTCGTTTTCATCTGACCGTTGAAATAGAACACCACCAATTCCAGTTTTAGAGGCATCGCATTGTATATAAAATCTGCGTGTGAAATCCGGATGACACAGAACTGGGGCAGTTGACAAAGCTTCTTTTAGAGTTAGGAAAGATTTTTGAGAGGCATCGCTCCAAATGAATTTCTTTGTTTTTTTGAGGAGATCTGTAAGAGGTGCGGACACATCCGAATAATTTCTGATAAACCGCCTGTACCAGCCTATCATGCCTAAAAATCTTCGAAGCTGCTTTAATGTTTTTGGAGCTGGGTAGTCTGTAATTGCCTTTACCTTATTTACATCCGTTTTTAATACCCCATTTCCAACAATATAACCCAGGTATCGTAATTCTCGTAAAACGAATTTGCTTTTTTGCACGTTAATGGTTAAATTCGCTTTGGAAAGAAAACCGGCAATTTTACTCAAAAGTTCTAAATGCTCGTCAAATGTCTCTGATGTCACTAACAGATCGTCCAAGTAAACAAATACTTTGTGGTGAAGCTCATGAGGGATATCTTTGTCCATGAGCCTACACATGGTTTGAGGGGCATTGCAAAGCCCGAATGGCATGACGGTAAACTGATAGAGGGGTTTACCAGGTACAGCGAAGGCCGTCTTATCTCTAGAGCTCTCATCTAAGGGGATCTGCCAGAAGGCATCTTTGAGATCAATACTTGATATGTATCTCGTCTTGCCTAGGCGACCAAGCAGCCCGTCGATGAGAGGTAGAGGATAAGCCGCCTTCACTGTAACTGCATTTACCTTCCTCGCGTCTAAGCACATTCGGACTTTACCATTTGCTTTCCTCACCAAGGTGACAGGGGAACTCCATGAACTAAAACTTTCCTCGAGAACGCCGAGAGCGAGCATGCGGTCCAGTTCTTGGTAAAGTTCTTTTTGTATTGCGGGAGAAATAGGATAGTGTCGTTGCTTGATAGGCGCAGCTTCCCCTACGTCGATAGAGTGTGAAAGGATATGCGTTTTCCCTAAACCGAGATTTTCACAAGATGGAAATTCGTTAATGACCAAATCAAGCCGAGATTGTTGCGTGTGAGATAGGTAATGAAATATGGGATCAGACTCGGATTTTTGTGCTGAAGCGTCGATTTCATTGATTTCGGATTTTTGAATTGACAAGGTTTGGGGAACATGGATCTTTAATCCGAACGCTACCCAAAAATCAACTCCTAGATAAAGCGGTTGGCTAATTTTTGGTGCGATGTGTAATGTAACAAGGCGTGTCTGGTTCATGAAAGTGATAGGTACTCTTATATGGCCTAGAATAGTCTCCGATGATCCACTGGCGGTTTTAACCGATGAACACAATGGTCGAAATTTTACTTTAGGGCTGTTAATAAATTTTTCACTACCACAGCCTAAAACGGAAACGTTAGCTCCACTATCTAGTAAACCAACAAGTGTTTCATTAAATAATTGAACCTCAGCATAAGGGCGTCCATCGGTAGAGTCATTAATCAAGGAATTAACTAAAAGTTTCTTATACTTTTTCCTAGTTTGCCAATAAGTTTGAATTCTGCCAGGTCGTTTGTCGATGAATTTAGAAGCACGCATAGTTGGAGTCGAGGGTGTTAGATTAAGATTTAATTTAATTATTTCGTGTTGGTCTGGATCTTCATCTCTGGTTGTTACTGTGTCATATTTGCTGGTTTCTGCTGATCTAATTTGGCTGTCGAAATTTTCGGAGGCCAGGTGCAGCCTGTGTCTGTCCCCTTGTTGCCATTTCCCGAATTCAGTTTGCACGTCGTACAATGAGGTTTAAGCACTCCCGGAGAACCACAGCCGAAACAAAATTTGTGTTTTAATGGGATATTACAATTTTTAAAAAGGTGATCCGATTGATAACAGTTCCAACATCCATTATTCTTATTCGTAAACATGTTGGTAATTGGCCGGCGGATCCTTTGATCCGATTTAAAGGCACACACTTCTTCCTCATGTATTGTAGTTAACGAGGCATTACGGTTTTGTTCATTCAATCCGTCCAGTTCATTTATTCGTCGTCGTTGACACATCTTTTCAGGAACAAATCCTGTCCTGACCCAAGTATCTTCGTAAGTCACGCACAACTGTACCATCTGTTCTAATGTCGGGAAATGTTTATCTACCAGTTTATCCTGTAGTCCGGCCCTCATATTCCTACGGATTGTATACATGAGTTGCGTGTCAGATAATGGAACTTCGAATTTAAGTGATATTGATAGCATATCACTGTAAAAGTCTTGAAACGATTCATTAAATCGTTGCTTCCGCGAATCTAAAACATGTCTAAGGTCATCGTCCGTTTGACGATCTTGAAATCGTTTAATGAAGTCGTCTTTCAATTTTGACCAATTTACACCTGGATTCTTTTCGATATAGATCCAGTACCATTCCTGTGCAGTTCCTTTTAATACATAACTGATATCATTGACCAGTTGAGCAACCGGCAATTTATTTGCCTCTGCCAAGTGTTCAAACTTAAAAACAAATCGTTTCACTGGAGAACCTTTTGGACTGCCGTCAAATGAAATGTTCCATTTAATCGGATTTCGTTGGAGGTAACTCGATTTATTTTCTGAATGGATCCGTTGATTTGCATTTGAAGATTTACGCTGATCTTGTTCATTAGCTCGAGATTGTTTAAAATTTCGATCGTGATTTTTGAAAATATCATACATTGAGATCGAAGAGGTATCAGACCCTTCATCATTATCCTGCTTAGGAATTGTTACCAGTACTAACTGAGCTAATGAAACATTTAGATCGATTTCTTTTTTAATTGTTTTTTGGTGGAGATCAAAAATTGTGTTTGCCGTATTAAGGAGATCTTCAACTTCCCCTGGTGGTAGAGAATTTATAGATCTAAGACGTTTAACGCGATCATTGAGATGGTGTAAACGAGACGAGATACGAGTTAATGAAGATTCTTCAAATTCTACAGAATACGAGTTTTTAATTAAAGAATAAATATATTTTAATTTAATTTTTAAACTATGCAACTCCTCTTCGGGATTGTTTTTTGCATTTTCATGAGGCATGTTGGGAGCTAATACTGGATGATCGTTCTCAATTATCAATTGTTCCTTAAGTTTATTTAAACGATCCAAAGGTGAACCTTCAATGGAGCGGAGAGAACATTCAATTTGAAATTCATCAAATTCAAGATGCTCGACATCCATCTTATGGGATTTAAAATTAAAATAACAATTACTATGCAAATGTTAATTAGTTGAAAGCAAAACTAATCAGTTGTTTTAAGAAAATCCAAAAAAAATTAACAAAATATAGAAAAGCTAAGTAACGAAGTGATACAAAATAAATGTACGATAGTCACTACAAAAATATAAATTGTGCGCCCACAAAAATTTTTTTTTATTTTTTTTTTTTTTAAACTCAAAAAACCAAAAAAACAAATGTAAATTTAAATAATATGAGCTAATAAATAATCGTAGTAAAGTAAATATATAATAATTTATAAATTATGATTCATAAATGTTAATAAAATGCTTAAAGATTATTTGTACGCAATTGATTCGCAAATTATTTATATAAACTGGGAACTTAAGCAAACGAAGCATAAAATGCATGTGAGAGTTGGTTGCAATTCAGAAAAAAGGGGAATAAAGATACTAATGACGAAAATATGTGTAAACCGAAATAACAATGGATTCAAATCACAAGGACTTCGAGACTGCAGTGCTCACTGCCTTGCGGCGATTTGAAATCATGTTATTTAAATGTTATATAGAATGTTTCCTTCATATTATTTAAAACGTTATAATCAAGAACCCAAATTATGGGGAAGTAGCGCGAGAATATGAAGAAAACAAATACCGATATAAATTGAAAAGATAATCGTTGCATGTAATAAAATCAAAATGGAAGAATCTCCAGAGATATTACTGCTGACTATCTGTTCAATCCTCCGATAATTATAAAATTAAAATCTACGAAAATGAAATTGAGAATTGGGATTAAATTGAAAAAAAAAACGTGTTCTTCATATAGTTATAACATTAAGATCAATAAATCCAAAATGGAGAGTTAATGCGGTGATATGAAGAAATTATACCGAAATAATTAGAGAAGCAGTTATATACGACAAGAACAAAATCAAAATGTAAAAATATACAGAGTTGTAATTGATTACCTGGTTGTTTAATTATTTCGACATAAATTTACACTACAAATAAGAACTTGAAATTTATTTTAAAATGATAGGATCAATATAATTAATAAATAACTGAACGAAAAAATTGAAAGCAGAAGGTCACTGTTTTATTTGCTAACCGCAAATTTGGTTAATGCTGTAATAAAACAGTGAGCTACCGTATTGTCCGCGACACGAATTTGGGCGCCACTGTAACACAACAGGCCTCCATATATGGACACCCATCATGCTATAGAAATTTCTTTCATCCTATTCTTCCTCAACGCGGTTTGTTTTGTTCCAGCTGCTCAGCCTGGGGTGGTTCCAATGATGTTGAGGTATAATAAGATGGTACGTAAACCGCCGAACAACCAATAAAAAGAATTGCAACCCTCCATTTTAATACTTACGCTTACCTAAGTTCCCATTAAACTCGAAAAAACTATTTCATACTTAAGTCACATACACAATTAATACAAAACGATGAAATGAAATGCAAAAGTAGCCATTTTAGATTTTAACAACTTAGATGGTTTTTATTATTAATAAATAAAGACTTGAAGAAAATTAATTAGAACAAGCAAAATAATTACAAGGAATTGTTATTAGACTAATAAATAAAGAATATTAATTTACCTAAATTAAGCATGCGCATGGCCAAAATAATTAAATACTAACAAATTAATAAATTTAAGTATATAAAAAATTATTATTGAAAAAGACTAAATATATACACAAAACCATCGGTTAATAAATTAAATAAATATTATAATAGAATCAAAAATGATACAGAAATTGTTGACTCACTCCGCGTGCTGTTGAATCGTGGCAGCCACCATGTTGATAATATTCTCCATATCCATAATACGTTATCATCCAAAGCGAGATGAAATTATTTTATTTTTGTTGCTTTTATGATTGAAAAGCAATCAGATGTTTTGGTTTGATTTTTATTTATTTTTCACCAATGTATATGTATAAATGGTAAATAGTTTTGTTTGACCATACAAGTATTTTTTAATTGTTTTTATTATACGACTTTTATTTCATAGAACAGCGATATTATAATTTTATAATTTAATTAACTTTTTTATTATTATTATGATATATACACCAGATTGATTTTATAACATAATATGTGTATTAGTCTAGATAACACAGTATTTTTTTTTAATATGTACTTAATACCGTTTTATTTTGCTGGCTTTAATTTTAAACAATTTGGTTACAACTTAAGCAGTTCATTGAACCCATATCAAGGTAATTTTGCACTTCATTATCACCATTCACAAAGCAAATTATTACTAGCATATCACTGAATTAATGTTATATATAAATGTTCAGCTAATATACACTAAAAGGTAATTTTTAATTACATGATATTTGGCTTAGATTACCATAGATTTTTTTGTTTTTTAAAAACTTATATTGGCTTTAAGCATTTTAATTATAAACAACAGAAAAAAAAAGTGTTTTAAACACTAAACATTTTTGATTTTTTTTTTCCTAGGCGAATTGAGCCACACAATTTATAAATTATTGTTTTAACTTTATTCCAACTGACTATTATTGACTGACTTTTTATCTGTCTTCTACTGTCCCGCCAAACGATCAACATCGTTTTTTTATACCTATCGGATGTTCACCTATACTAAGTCACCATATCTAGTATTGAGACATTTACACGCAAACGACGGGAAATTTCTCCTACACAGCTGATATTGGGACATTTAAATTTTAGTACAAATAAAAATGTTAACAGGTTGGCTGCCATGGTATCTTTATGGAGGCTTACAACCTGTATGACGCAGCTATAGAGCAAGTTTACCACTGAATTCGAAGATGATGCGGAGATAAAGACTATAACAACAGTCATATATACGAGAGTGTACGCAACGATGGAATGACCAATTTGTGTGGTAGCCTGAACATAAAATGGGAAGACTGAGAGAAGAGGGGGTACGGCCAAAGAAAGGGAGGGACGAATTGGCTTATCTACGAATGTTGAGAAAAAGTCCGACAGTGGAGTTGAATGCCAAAAGAGGGCGATCTAAAAGTCAACAACGTAGAGACATGCAAAGGTTGAGAAGGAGGTGTTCTGGAACATAACGAGGTAGAAAGCCGAGAAACGACTGATTTGTCAAGCAGTAAGTAGCAGCAAAAAATAACGCAGCTGAACAACGACGACGAATGGACAAAGATCGATCCTCAGTAGAGTGCAACAACACGAACGACCAGGGTGGGAGATTAGCCAATTTTCGACGAAGTGAATTGATGTGGCCGTTTATAGATGCGATGGACTAAATTCATTATTACTCAGTCCGGCATAGTAGAGACGTCTATTCTTAATGCTCTATTAAACTGTTTGCTGCATATTTATTTTTTATTCTAAAAAACTTATTGAAATTTCTAAACAACACGATTGCATATACCGTTAAGCGTATACATCTCTACAGTGCCTTGTCGTTAACCATGAAATAACAGTCTCTGATTTTTACATCGTACTGCATTTAGATTAGTGCCCAAAGAAAATTTTAAATTTAAATCCATGAGCCTTTTTGTACCATGTTCTGTTTGAATCTGATTGTTAATATACCTAATTTTCTAATTCAACCAAAATATGAACTGTTATAAAAAAAAAACAGTCTTGGCCAAAAGTATTGAGCACCCATAATATCTTACAATTTTTTGGGAGTATCATTTGAAATAAATTGAAACAATTTTTATAGGTTCACATTACTATTTATTTATATAAAATTAATGTTTTGGGTAGAGAGCTTACAAGTTTTTAACATTCTGCAAGACGTATGGCGCTCCGTTCTTGGTGCAGACAGCGTTTTAGGTCTTCTTTGTTATTTATTATTTAGCGCCTGACTCTACGTTTTAATAATCTCCATAAATGTTCTATAGGGTTCAGGTACGGGGACGAGACACACCACTCCAGGACCTCAATGCTATTTTCTCGAAACCATGCCATTGTGGGGGCAGATTTATGACATGGCGCGTTATCCTGCTGGAATTTAACGCCATCCATGTTTGTATCACCAAGAAGTGTTAAAAATGAGGGCAGCAACGCAGATTCTAGGACATTTATGTATTTTGAAGAGTTCATGTGGCCCTCACACACGAACATTTGGCCAACTCCAGAATTAGTCATGCAGCCCCAGATCATTATGCTGCTCCTGCCGTATTTTACGGTTGGTACCACACACTCTGATTTAGTCCTAAGGCGGTATTTTAATGGTTGGTACCTACCCAGCGCACAAAAGACACACCAGGTGTACCAAAAATCTGAAATAACGAAAATGTAGAGACTTCGGAAAACTAAAATATTTAAATCGATGAATTTTATTTTAAAATAATATTATTTAATATTATTATCATTCGTGTTTAAGATTCTACTGTGTAAAGTACTCTTTTGTAAACATAAATTGAAATTAGTGAGTTTGCATAGTTGTGTATAATCGTAATAATCGGATAACAATACATATATCGAGTAAGTTCTAGTGATTATAAAGGCATACCTATAGTTAACTATAGTTAGACATATAACAATAGTGTATAGTGAAAATAAACACTGACTTTGACGCTACAAATGAGGAAAGTAGGCTTGCCTACTTGAATCAAAGTAATGAATTCCCACTACCAAATACAGACATAGACTCAGATGACGATGAATTAAATAAAAAAATAAAATTATCAGATGAATCACAAATTATTTTAAGAAAAAATTTACTACATAGTTCACCCAAAACTTCCTTAAAACATAAAATTAATAAATCACATATAAATAATACATTAATAATGCCAGAAAAAACGGAAATGACAAGTACGGTAAAGTTAATTAATTCACGGGACCATGTGTTACCAAATAAAAATAATAGACATGACACTGCGCCTTACAAAGTTATGATTTCTAAAGACAATTTAAATCTATTACACTTAGGTAAATCGATTAAATTGAACAAATTTAATAATGTTGATTTAGTTGAGAAGATAAGTAGGAATATGGCTAGAATAATATTTAGAACTTTTCATGATGCGAACGAGTGCCTAGATTCAGAGATTTTTAGAAAAACGGATGGCTATGAAGCGTTTATCCCAAATAATTTTATAAACACAATTGGTGTGATACGTGATATACCGATAGACCTTACGGAAAAGGATATAGCAGATAATATACAATCGAATATTCCAATTTCAAAAATCGAGCGAATGACTAAATGGGACCCCAAGACGGAAAAATCTTGCAATTTGCAATTAGTAAAAATTACTTTTAGAGCCTCTAACATCCCTTATAATGTAGTAATGTACGACAACATTTTATTAAAAGTCCAACATTACATACCGAATCCTTTGCATTGTAAAGGATGTTTAAACTACGGACATACTATTAATAAATGTAAGTCCACGGAAAATAAGAGATGTTATAAATGTGCTAAAATATTGGAAGAAGGACATATTTGTGACAACATAGATAGATGCAAATTTTGCGGAGCAGGACATTTAACTAACCATAGAGATTGTCAAGAGCGTTACAGACAAAGACAAATTACCGAATACATGACTATCAACAAAAGTTCTTATAGAGAAATTAAGGAGAAGTTATTTGGTTTAAGGCAACAAATTCCAAATCAAACTGATTTTCCACACCCACAAGAGAATAATGCTTGGACTGAGACAAATGAAAAGACGAGACGAGAGATAAAGATTTTAAGGAACCTAGTAGAACATTTAAAACGGCAACTAAATAAAAAAGATGGATGTTTAGAAAATATCAAGAAGAAATTTGATAATCAACCAGAATTAAATAAAAATCCTGCTGAGATGGATCTCATCCTAATGGAAATTGGGGATACACTTAATGCAGATAATAATAATTAATTGTGTTATATGAGTAGTGTGAAAATTTTGCAAATAAATATTCGTAGTCTTAAAAGTAATAAGAATTTATTGGAACAATATTTAAATATTAATAAAATTGACGTGGTATTACTTACGGAAACATGGACTAACAGTGTAGAGAAAATATTATTTAATAACTTTGATTTAATCACAAAAGATAGAGAAGACGGTTATGGGGGTGTGGGCTTTTTAGTAAATAAAAAAATTTCTTGGAAAATAGTAAATGAAATTATTCCATAAAACAGATTAGAAACTTTAAAAATCAATATAAATTATAAAAATATAGACTTAAATTTAATTTCATTTTACAATAACTCAAACAGAAACATGGAGGAAATTCTAAGAGAATTCGAACAGTTGCTTGGAGGAAATAATAACAACAAGACAATAATTGCAGGTGACATTAATGCACATCACGGACTTTGGGACAATTTCAAAACAGATACACTTGGCACGAAAATTGCGGAGATAATTACAGACACAGACTTTCATATACTGAACAACGGATCTCCTACCAGACAAGACACATACAGACATATGGTTTCCACAGTAGACATTACTATTTGTACAAGAGATTTAATTGGCAGTTTAAATTGGAACTGCAAAATGGAAAACTTGGGAAGTGACCACTTTCCAATCAATATATCGTACAGAACATCACAAGGCAAACAAAGCAAATTACGGATTGGACGAAAATTATACATGAATTAAATATCATAATACATCAACCATGTGAGGACATTGAGGAATTATTGACGGACATTGTTAATAAAAACACGAAAACCATAACTTATAAATCTAACTATAGACCTAAGCCATGGTGGAATGATTATATACAAAAGTTATGGAATATAAAAATAGAGAAACAAAAAATATACAATAGACATAAAACATTATTTACAGCAATTGAGTTAAGGAAATGTATACAAAAATGAAAACTAGAAATAAAACGGGAAAAGAAAAAAAGTTGGATTAGTTTTTTAAACAAAATTGATAATAAAACAAACAATGCTATGTAACGGAACCTTTACAGAAAAATACATAGTACCATTCCGTTAACAGAAATCCATCGAATTGTGTTCCACGAGCAGCCATTGGCCCGCCAGCTAAAGTCTGCATGGGAGTGGGTTTAGTGGACTTCGATGAATCTTAAGAAGCTGCTTTTATAAATTCAGAAGCAAATATAATATGAAAACAACTAGAAAAAATAAGCACGATACCTAAGCCATTCTCAGTTGAGACCCCTTCACATTTCCCCCGTTTTAAACACTTTATATCATGATGAATAGAAACATAATTTATTTATTTAAATTAATTAAAAATCGACAAATAGAAGTCATTTTGAAAAAAAAAAAAAATATTTAAACTGATTAATTTTAGTTGGTGGTGAAATGCACTAAATTAAATGGGAGGTTAAACTCCTCAAACAAAAACATAAAGTTAAATATTGAGTAACTTACCACAAACACCGGCAAAGCGCTTCAACGATGGATGCTGTACGTTATAATGTATATATGTATTTATCGATTAAGATTGCTAAAAAAAATAAATTTTAATTTAATTATTTACACCACCCTAAAATTAAAATTTAAAGAAATCAAAAAGAAAGCTCAACTTTTTAACTGTACTCGAAAATTGTAACTTTGGCATTAATAATTAATTTTAATTAATAGCATCCAAAACACAAATATAAATTTATAAAATTAACATAAAAGTACTAATTTTTTTACTCTTAAATACTTAAACTGGAACATTAAATAACATAATTACAATGAATTTGTACTTAATCGTACAATTTTATCACGTCATCTTTTACAACAGAAACGTATCTCTTAGGTGTGAAATTATATGGCAGGTAAACGACCTTCAACCAAGTGTACTGCAATCGATGTTAACCCGGTTACTTTAAGCGAATTTTCCCGCGCGCGCAAATTCCGCTGGGCGATGGTGGATGCTGTATCACTATTCCACAATCTCACCACCGTCGCTGTCCTGGCTTGGTTAGACTCAATTTCTATATATATATTTGTATATATAAAGCCAAATCTAATCCACCAGAAAAAATAATTTTGCCGCAACTTAAGAGTGTCTATTAGATGGTATAGGATATTTGAAATGGTGGAATTTTCTTTATTATATTCGTAGCACACAAATTCCTATCAAAATATGGTATAAATCCAACAAGTTTTTTTTTTGCTACAACTTGGCACTAAATTTCACTAACACAATTTTTAATAGTATACGCACTATAAAATTTAGCTTCACTTGAAAACGATATGAAACCAGGTTTACACAACAAAAGCTCTTACTTGAATGTCAATTTGTAATTAATTTTCATGTACAAAAACATTTTTCGTTTATCGATCTCCAAAATAAGTAATAGAAGAAACACCAGCTGATGAAAATAATTGACCCGTTTAACGACAAAACGTATCAACGAATTTCTACTACAATAAACAAAGTTATTAGGTTGGGTAGGAAGTTCTGGCATAACAATGAAACTGATTATGTTCAACGTAATTTCTGTTTCAGCTAACATTTGGAGGAATGTTAATAAGATTAAAAATAAAAGACAATCAACTTTTGAAATTTTAGAAGACACCAACAAAGCAACGGATTTTCTTAATATTAATTTTCCGAATTCATACGAATCTCCTTCACCACCTTTTCTCAGCACAACAATAGAAGTAAATAATACAGAATTTAAGGAAAAAGAAGTACTAGAAATAATAAATAATACAAAAAACACAGCATCTGGACCAGACAAAATCAGCTACAAATTAATTAAACTGATTGTTAAAAATAATATTTCTTTCATAGTGTTATTAACAAGACACTTTAATAGAATCTGGGAATCGAAAAATTATCCTGACAAATGGTTGATTGCAAAAACTATTTTTTTTTTTTTTTTTTTTTTTTTTTTATTTTTATTTATACAATATTACAACTGATTCAGAGATCATCTAGTAATTTATCTTTCTTAAATTAAGTTCTCGGATTAAGATGAGTAACCTATTGGTTACTCATTTTATAATAATTTCTTCTAAAACAAACTGCCCAGCTCAAGCGGTTTCTGCCTTTGGAGTCTCCTCACTCCGCTAGTGGTGTCCAACATACGACGGATATCTGCATTTTCGTGTAGAGCGCTGTACGTGTTTCCTTGCATGGTTCTTTATTTCATCGGTGACGTATTCCATCTTCAAGTCTCTATGGATGTTGTCATTCCTAATGTACCATGGGGCGTTCACAATCCCTCGTATCACTTTATTTTGGAAGCATTGTATCATTTGTACATTGGTTTTCTTGGCACAACCCCAAAGTTGGATACCATAGGTCCATACTGGTTTTAGCATTTGCCTGTATAGAAGCAATTTGTTGTGTATTGAGAGCTCGGAATTTCTACCCATGAGCCAGTACATTTTTCTATATTTGATGTTTAACTCTTCTTTTTTCTTCTTGATGTGTTCTTTCCATCTTACTTTTTACGCTATTGGCCGTAGGCACTTGGCGAAACACACTAATACTTAATAAAGACATTTTTATTAATCACTTGTTTTTTGATGATGATGACCTGATGATGACCTAACAAGTCGAAATCGATCGAGTGATTTTTTAAACTTTTTGAAAATTATTCAAAATAACTGCGAAACAAAAAACAAGTGATTAATAAAAATGTCTTTATTAAGTACTTTCCATCTTAGCTTAGCATCGAGGGTCATGCCAAGGTATTTAGCTGTATTTGCATATGGAATCAGGTTTGAGTTTAGAACCACGGGAATACAGTTTACATTTTGATTTGTAAAGTTAACGTGTACTGATTTGGCTTCATTTAATGAGATACGCCATTTTTTAGTCCAGTTGCTCACCGTGTTAACTGCACTTTGAAGTTTGCTTGTTGCTTCCGAAATATCTTTTCCAACGGCTAGAATAGCTGTATCGTCTGCAAATGTTGCTACTGTGGTACCTTCAATATTCGGTAAGTCTCTCGTATAAAGAATAAACAGAATAGGTCCAAGTACGCTACCTTGTGGTATACCTGCTGATATTCTTTTTATTTCAGAGTACTCATTTTCAAATTTGACTCTAAAGTGTCGATCAGCTATGTACGATTTCAGAATTTGATAAAATTGCTTAGGCAGGTCTCGATGCAGTTTAAATTCAAGCCCTTGGTGCCAAACTTTGTCGAAAGCTTGAGCTACATCTAAGAAAATACTGGAGCATATTTTCTTATTCTCGAGTGCATCCTCAATGACATCCGTTATTCTGTGAACTTGTTCAACTGTAGAGTGATTTTCTCTAAACCCAAATTGGTGTGGTGGAATTAGGCATCTCTCTTCTATTATAGGTTTGAGTCTTTTCAGCAACAGTTTTTCAAATATTTTTGATATGACGGGAAGTAGTGATATCGGTCTATATGATTTTTTATCGTTTCCTGGTTTACCTGGTTTAGGAATCATTATTACTTCGGCCACCTTCCATTGTCGTGGAACATATTTCAGTCTGAAAGCTGAATTAATTATTTGATTTAATTTACGCAAACCTTTCTCGGGAATGGCTTTCATAATTTGCCCAGTTATTAAATCATAACCTGGAGCTTTTCTGATACTTAAATTACTATTGATTTCAGTTTTAAGCTCCAATAAAGTCACATGCCTTATGTCAAGATCATCTGCTTTGTTTACGACTGTTGTAGTTTCATTTGCTGTTTGTCTCGGCAACGGTTGAAAAGTCTCTTCTAAATAAGCAGCAAATAGAGAAACTTTCTGCTTGTCACTTTTAGCCCATGATCCGTCATCGCATTTGATAGGTGGCACATGCATTTTGGATCTTTTTAGTCCCTTCGTTGCTTTCCAAAGCGAGTAATCGTCATCCTTTAATTCAGAAAGACCTCGTAGTCGCTTAGTTATGCTTTCGTTCTTTATTTCCTTTATTAGTTGTTTTAATTTGTTGCACAAAAAATTTAAAATAGTTTTGTGTTGCGGTGCACGAGAGTGCTGCCAGATTTTGCGAGCTTTCCGTTTCTCTTTGAGTAGCTCTCTGACTTCAAGAGGATAGTTATGTTTCATTATAGCGTTGGTATGAGAAATCGGTGAACTTTCCCAAGCCGCTTGCTGGATATTGTTATTAAATATTTCTAGTTCATCTTCCAGCTGCACCTTCGTTCTAATTGGTTCGCCGAGATTTGTTCGATCTTCTACTAATTTCTTGAATAGATCCCAATTGGTTTTATTGTTTGTTAACTTGGGTGAATTATTTTTTTTTATTATCATTGTACTCAGCGTCATGATCACAGGTGAGTGGTCAGATGATAGTTCTTCACTATTTTCAATGCATGTGTAGTCCTCTAAAACTCCTTTTGTTACAAAGAAGTCAAGAAGATCTGGAATTTTATGTATGTCAGCAGGCCAATATGTTGGTTTATCGCCAGAGAAGAATTCACAGTTGTTCTCGCGAGCTGCATAAAATAACTCTTTCCCTTTAGAGGTTGTAAGTCTAGATCCCCAATAGGTATTCTTTGCATTAAAATCACCACCTATGATAAAATTTGATCCTAGTGATTTAAAAAGTCGACTGTAGTCTTCTTTTTTTAATTGATGGCGTGGGGGACAGTAAATAGAGGAGATACTGAGTTCCCTATTATTTAGTGATTGAACTATTATGGTTTTAACCTGCATAATTTCTTCCTCAATGCCGGGCACTTCATAATGTCTAATATTATTTTTAACAATTACGGTAGACCCGCCTCTAGCGTTTCCTCCTGGATGAATAGCATGATAGCATTGATAGTCACGTATTTTAATAAATGAAGTTTCTGTTAAATGAGTTTCCGAGACAAGACATATATCTATTTTTTCTAAGTTTAGAAAAGTTTCTAGTTCTGGAACATGCTGTGGTAATCCATTCCCGTTCCAAATAACAATTCTAAGTGATCTATTCATTTGATTAGTATAGCATTGATGTAAGCTCATTCGTAGCTTCTTGTCTATCCAGCCGCTTATATATAGCTTCTAGACCACGTTCTTGTTTTGCTAGCCGTGCATTTATCGTTTCTATACTTCGAAATATCCTTTCTAGTGGATTTTCTTCAATAGTATTCTGTTGCGTTATCTGAGAGTAGGATCTCCTCTCTGGCCCTATTGGCTTTGGTTGCGTCGGCGCTCTAGTTGTAGTTGGAACCCTTTCTCTTCTAACATTACTGTTTTGAGTCGATTGGCGTGTTTTATTTCTTAACCTTTGCAGTTGTACCGCTACTTCGCATCCTCTATAGTTGGCTGGGTGTTGTCCTTTACAGTTTATACACCTTGCAGGTTCGGATCGACAAAGAGAACAGTCTTTCGCGTTGTGTCTGCCGGCACATTTTACGCACCTAACATCTCTCCCGCAATATTTTTGGGTGTGGTTATAACCTTGGCATTTCTTGCATTGAGGTATTAATCTCGTGTTCTTTTTCAGTGGTTCTATTTTAACCCTCATATTAAGTATTGCTTTGATATTAAATATATTTTCAATTTTTTCGCTTTTGTTGAATGTGAGCATGAATAGCGGGAGCCCTCTTTTAACGATCTTGGTTCCTTGACTATTTTCAACTTTCTCTCGTTTAAGGATATTTACTGCGTCTTCAATTTGCAGTTCTTTCATTTTGAGATCTTCTATTATATCCTCCTTCTTGCAGGTGGGATGTAGACCTCTGGCCATAACCTTGATGTTTCGGTTATTTTTGTCTTCATATGTATACCACTCTTTACCTTCTTCAGTGAGCTTTGTGGCTAAAGCTCTGTATGCATCGGGATCTCTTGTGTTTATCTTCCAAACATTATTGTTTAGTGCAACTACTCTATAGTCGTTTGTGGACACTGATTTCATTAGAGCTTGGATATTCGCAAACTCAGTAATGCCTATCACATTAATTGGCGGTGGTGCTTTGGTCTTCATTGCAACCTTGCGTTGTTCTTGTCGCTGGTGATGTTGGGGTACAGGCACTGGTTTGACAGTTTCATTAACTTTTGCTTGCGAGAGCTCCTCAACTACTGGCGAGAATTCTGCTCTTCGTTTTTTCATTGGTCTTTTCTTTTGTTTGTATATCCAATCAGTTTCTCTTGCAAGTTCCTCCTCATCTGTGTGGAACTCAGCGTCAGTACGGGTAAGTGTACTGGTTTCGTTATTTGTTATTGTATGTAAGAGGAGTTTCCACAACCTCTGTCAGATTGGGCTTCTTTAGCTCCTCGTTTTCTTTCTTTAACTTAGCGATTTCATTGCTAAGTTGCGATGCGACTTTTTCTATTTCACTCAGTCTTCTGCGTAGTTCAGCATTTTCGATTTCCTGCTGAGTTGCGAACTCTATTTGTCTAGGTGGTGACCTAGCTAATTTTGAACTTCGATCGAATGGGAATAGCAATGGTTGGCTCACCCCAGAATCCTTTGAGCCGGCCTCGTTAGAGGGTGGATTAGCCAACTGAGCAGTTGGTGCACCACCTGGGGTAAAAATTCCTTTTTGTTGAAAACTCATTGCATTATAATGACTGGTTATTGAAGCAGCTACCAATCTAACCAGTGAAATTGGCAGTGGGTCAGTGGAGAGAACATCATTTGCTAGGTTCTCGGTGTTCGGTTATCCCGCCGTTACTCGGTCGCCAGAGCCTCGTTGGTTAATTAGCAGGGAGCACCACGTGCAGGTGAGGTTGACATTTGGGCTGGTGTATTGACCTTCTAGACCGATGCCCCTTACCCCCAGCAAAAACTATTGCTATCAAAAAGAAAGGTTTAGATGATAGAGATATACGGAATTACCGACCAATTTGTTTACTTCCGGTTTTGTCTAAAATATTTAGTAGACTAATTCTAAATAGAATTAACATTCATTTAAACGAAAATAATATTTTCCACATTAACAACTTTGGTTTTAGGAAAAGTATAAGTATCATGGACTATATGACCCAATTAATTAAATTTATTGAAAAAGAGAAAAGCTGTAACAGAAAAATTATTTTAATTAGTATTGACATTACTAAAGCTTTTGATAATGTAAATAAAACAATATTAATATCAGAAATGATAAAACTGGACTTCCCCAAACATCTAACGAATTGGATTTACTACTCCCTGACAAACAGAGTTATTACTATTAACAATACAGAAAGACCGTTATCGCAAATTACTAACTGTGGCATCCCGCAAGGTAGTTGTTTGAGCCCAACTCTATTTAATATTTACACCCATACAATTCATGAGCTTAATAACAGAAACGATATAAAAATATTTCAATTTGCAGACGATTTTAGTTTAGTAATTACAGGTGCCAGTCATGAAGAATTAGAATATAAAGCAAACAGATTCTTGATAAAGTTAAATCAGAAATTTGATATGTTAAAACTATCAATAAACCCTTCTAAATCTCATTTCCTTCGTTTGTTTACAAACAGAAATAATAAAAAAAAGTAGAACTTAAAATCAATAATACTTCAATTTTACTTAAATTTGAGACCAAAATACTCGGAATTACGTTTAATAATAGGCTACTACTAAATAAACATTATAATCACGTTAAAACTAAAATCCAAAAATCAATAAATTTACTAAAAGTTTTAACGCATGCACAAGGTGGCACTCATCCTAAAACTTTAATTAATATTTATAAAGCAATTGTGAAATCTAAATTGGAATACTCATATATTATTACGGACGATAACAATAAAACTACACACAAAATATGTCAATCAATTAAAAATAATAGTATTAGGACTTGCCTAGGTTTAACAAGAACTACACCTATACCAGTACACATTAGCAGAATCTTTAGAAATGACAACTATCCAGGACAATAAATTAAAAACCTTAAAGTTTATAGCAAAACATCTTTTTAAAAACACTAATATAGGAAGAGAAGTTAAATCTCAAAACTCACTTATGAAACTTAACACGTTATATAATAGATACCCTTTATTTAATAAAATAAAACCAATTCATTATAAAAACACACAACCACAAAACCTAAACATAATCCCTTCTATAAAAAATATAACAAAGAAATCCACGCATAATATAATTGAATTAAAACAATTGGCCCAAGAAACTCTAATAAAATACAGTAACTACGGTCAAATATATACAGATGGTTCTATAATAAACGATAATGCGGGAATAGGAATTTATGTAACAGAAAATAACAAGAGATATTCAATTAAATTAAAAAATCTCACAGACATTAAGACAGTAGAAACAATTGCCATAAAAATTGCCATAACCTTAGCTCAACTAGTTAATAAGAGATAAATAGTCATTTTAACCGACTCACAGTGCACCTGTAAATCTATAATCACTGCCTTAAATTACCAAACAGAAAAACACTTTGAAAACCACATTATTGACATGGCAGGTCATAATACAAATAAAAACATTACAATACAATGGATTCCAGGACATGTGGATATTAAGGGTAATTCAATTGCCGATATGTTAGCAAAAACTGCACTAAGTAACCCTACACATATTCTAGACAATGAACCGACTTTAGCTGACACGATAAATGATATTAGTAAAACTTTATTTAATGAATGGACCGTAATTTTTAATGAAATGACTCAGAATAAAGGCAGATACTACAAACAAATGTTTAACACACCATCTAAATCATTATGGTTTAAAAACTCAAATATGTCTTCTAACGAAATAAAACAGATATCAAGATTAAGAACAGGACATTCTTTCAATAAAAAATATAGGCACATTATAAAAATAGAAGAAACCCCAAACTGTACACATTGCAACGTGGTTGAAGATAATAATCACATTATTAGCAACTGCATAAAATTCAATAAAGAAAGAGACAAATATCCTATACTAAGAAATAGTTCTTTAACTGATATTTTAAAAAGACAGAATGAGAATGAATACCAAATTTTAATAAATTTTAAAAGATATCAACTATAGACTATAAATTTATAATCACTAGAACCGTCATGTCATTTAAATAATATATTAAGTAGAATCAGCACGAATGATAATCACATCTAATGATATAAATGTTATGTTATATCATTAGTTAATCTCATACTAATACTTTTGGTATTTTGAGGCCCATTTATACCGAGCCTTCTTGTTTTTTTAGGAGGGCCAGGGTTTCTTCCTGGCTTTACAGCCATTCAAACCAGATTTCTGAAGCCGTCTGCAAATGATCCAGTCCCTGTGAATCGCCCAATAGTATACTGCACAGATCTGCGTGAATATTTCACAGTTTTAGAAATCTCTACTTGTGATTTCCCTTGCTCATGCAGAAGCTGTATCTACACACGTTGTTTAAAACTTCACTCTTTTTGTTTCGGCATATTGCAATAATATCACTAAATTTAACAAATCAAAACACAAAAAGCGGACTAGACCACTGGATGTTTACACAATGAGCGAAAGTAGCGAACTGACGAATAAATACAAAATGGAAAAATGACAAATTTTATTGCACCAGATGGTTGATGACCACACCTGCGGTGTGAATAACTGTTCTAGTATTTATGACTCTTTTATTGAAATCGCAAATTGCTTATCATTAAAAATATGCAATTATATCAATGTATATGTTCCATATTAATTTGGCATAAATTTTTGCTACAAATTGATGCAGTTAGCAAATTATTGCAAAATCCAGCCACTTATATGAAAGCATGCCTTTCTTCGTTAAATGACATAACCATTTTTTGGACAAAATGAAGAAGCAATAACGAGTTTGAAGAAATCCTTGGTGTGTGTTTTATTTACATTACCATTGTCAGTTGCGTCCGGAGAAAAATCGCTCTCAAAGTTAAAAATTATTAAAAATTATCTAAGATCCTCGATGTTAGAGGAACGACTTGGAAATTTAACTTTAATATCAATAGAACATCAGATGGTTGTCAATTTGAAAAAGGATGATATTATATCTGAATTCGCCCTAAAAAAAAGCTAGAAGAGCTTGTTTTATATAAATTAAATTAATGTTATGAAAATAGAATATAATAAAACTTATTTGCTTGATTTTTATTTTTATATCCCAGTAAGTTATTTTACTTTACCTCAAGGGACGGCCGATAAAATTCTTGCACATAAGCGGCTGTGTACTTAGGCGCGGACCTGACATAAAGTATGGTCCATATAACATGATTTCATACACTGTTAAGAATAGACATCTCAACAACCTGGTCATTAACTATTAATCCTTACTATACCTGATTACTGTATAGGTCACATTTAATCGGTTACGAAATGGCCATGTTACAAATCAATTATGCTGTGTAATTCAAACGAAGAAGTTGCCTTATTAAAACCGGTCACATGGATATCTTTAGGCAGAAAATTTATGTACTATAAAAATATTGTGTTAAAAATTTAAATTCAATTTTTGGTATACAACCATACCACACACAAGGACAATAACACATAACCTTAATTAAAATGATGGTTTGTTAATATATCTGATTTTCGATGCGAGGAATTAATGAATTTAAGCAATAAATTTATTAAACCACCACAAAAATTGACAGATAATTCCAGTTCAAGGAATCATAATAAATTCGATAAATTATCTTAAAGGCAAATTCACAATGTCCGATTTGTACGTACTTTACATTGCATAATCAAAATTAACGATTGTTTTGCAAATAGTCTAGGTAGGTATATAATTGCCCCAATTACCACCTTCAGCTATATTTATTTTGTACTCTAAGCGCTCAAATTTAAATTGTACCAAGCCCACGGACTCTTGTATTGTATACTCGTAATTATACGTTTTGTGATGCAATTTTCATTCAAGCGAACGACTTTAATAAAATAACCCTAAAATTGAAAACTGCATAATTAATTTCAAAATAGTTAAGACAATAGAATTTAAGTTTGACACACACACATAGAAACCAAGAGAAGGAATGCCAAGTTTTGTGCTCGATTTTATTTTTATCGTACCTACTTAAACAATTAATCATTTAATTTTAATTAAAAATAAATTTGTAAAAATATTTCCGACTACATAATTATACGAAAAATTTTAGGTCAACGTTTTGTACTTAAAGCGGTTAAACAGTAAGAGTGGACTCGTTACATTTAACAATTTACCAATATGCAAATTGTTTTAGCTGAAATGAATTAAATTCTAGAAAATAAATAACTATTAGATGCCTCAATTTAACATAAAACTGAAGTGGTGTAGATAAGAATTTTCTAAGTTCTTCTCAATTCTTCCATCGAAATGTACTCACGTTGTGTCACAGAATTAGAAGAAACCTTTAATACATACATCCAACCCAGGATATTCTATAATAATTCCAAATGCTCAATCATTGATCCATGCTGACACAAGAATCTTAAACAACTTAATCACATGGCTAATGCGAAGGGGAAATTTCTTGTTTTCATCTTCTCAAATCACTCATTTCTAAGATATTCGAATCAAACGATACCCAATAATTCATATTTTTATTATTTTGTATCA
The DNA here is from genome assembly GCA_947310385.1 of Nephrotoma appendiculata. Classification (NCBI taxonomy): domain Eukaryota; kingdom Metazoa; phylum Arthropoda; class Insecta; order Diptera; family Tipulidae; genus Nephrotoma; species Nephrotoma appendiculata. The sequence continues at coordinate 70,993,684 of OX371223.1, forward strand.
AAACATACTTTCTTGTGTAGTTATTTCTAGCAAATTAGGTAAAATTCCATATAAAAAATCACTCAATTCGCGAAAGAAATTAACATTTTTACGATATTGGAACCTATCCTAAGAAAATTTGCAAAATATTAAAGAATTATAAAAATTAGGATCCGATAGAGGATGTAGGAACAGAAAAAAATTATTTTACTAATCAGAATGTATTTTTATTTACTTTTGAAAACTGCCGTTTTTACAAACAATTTTGAGTTGTGTCACTGTTGTACTAAACTGACGATATATAATCTGAGTGGATCTCTAACGCCTCTAATATTGAATATATTGTGGCTTTGTTTGGCGTATTACGTGAAATTTATGGTCAACATAATAAAACTTACTATTCCAATTAAAAAATTGGAGACAAATGGTAGTGTTTGTGACGTAAGCATCCAACCCGTCCGGACAAAATATGGATGAAAACGAGAACGATCAGTTAGACGACGTCCTCAAAAACTAGGAAGGCAGCACATGGAATATTCTTCATAAAGGTTTTCATTTCAAGGCATTTAAAATTCAGTTGACCCAAGAACTTACACCTAATGAAAATTTATTGCTTAAAAATTTTGCAGATTGAGCGTTAGAGCAACTTGAAACAGATCCATTATTTCATGGAAAAGTCATCTTCAGCGATGAACAATTGTCGCATTTGGAGTGAAAAAACCCCACATGCTGTACATGAAACACGTTTACATTCACAAACTTTAACAGTTTGTAGCGGTAGGTGTAATAGGATCATTTTTTTTTTTAATAAAAACGGTATTATCACGCTTTTCCAGTACCTCAAATACGTTGCTCACTCAAGCCAGCCTGATTGAAACCTCCTAACCAAGACAGTAAATTTGTTAAGAAGTTTTGTATTTCTATTTTGAGTTTGAGTTAAAATGGTAGACGGCCATTGTCACGCTTTCCCAGGGATTGAGACTCAGGTTACATTAGCACCACAATTGAGTTAATCAAAAATTGGTTTGAGTTACTCAATTGCTCATCCAGTCAGTCTAATTGAAACCTCCTAACCAGCACGGCAAGTTAGTTAAAAATTTTGGAATTTTTATTTTGAGTTTGAGTTAAAATGGTGGACGGTCATTATCACGCTTTCCCGCAGATTTTTGGGTTCCGTGAGTACCTCAAATAGGTTGCTAAACTACTCACCAAGCTAGTCTGATTGAAACTTCCTAAGCAGGACAGCAAATTTGTTAAGAATACTAAATTGGTTACTAAATTGCTCATCTAGACAGTCTGATTGATACTTCCTAGTTGTTGGAGTTTGTGCTCATCAGGCCAGCCTAATTGAAACTTCCCAACCAAGCAGGCTAATTTCCAGTGAATTTTTATATTTCTATGTTGAATTTGAGTGAAAATGGTAAACGGCCATTAGCGCGTCTTCTTATAAGCTGGGATTCAAGTCCCGTTAGCACCCCAAACAGGTCGCTTATTATTTTTTATAAATTGTCGTATACTTCGTTCTTATTGATTTTATACTTTCATAAAGTATGCCTTTTAATATTTAAAAAGTATCCCAGTCAATTAGGTGTATTTGGGAAATAAAATAATCTAGGCCAGTTTTGAATTTAGCTTTGCTTGCTTATGAATTTATCGTACCAAAAAGAATTATTCATCATAGTTGACTGTTTTCTCTGGTAGTAATTATAACTTCAATTCGAATTATTTAAATTTAAATTTTTTAAAAAGGCCGACTATGATGAATAATTTTTTCTTGCTATGAGAATTCTATAAACAAACACAACTAAATTCAAACCAGTATAGGAACCAAGCGCACATTTTAGTGGAAAAAAATATTCGATATAATTTTTTCCGTTTAAATCAAAATGAATGTATACAACCAAACTGCTATATAAATTTTGTGCATGCAACCCGCATAAAAACTAGATAAATTTGGACAAAATTTTATCAGTACATATGGAGGTACAGATAATTTTTTTTTTGTTATTTTCAAAGCGAAATTATTTTTTATTTAGAAAGATACAATCAAATTTTTGAAACATATTTATATTTTTATTGAAAAACGAATGGATGGTTTGACCTACATATATAATTTGACTATATTTGTTTTATAATACATGTATACATGATCCAATTATTTAAGTATTTTTACTTAATAAAGACATTTTTATTAATCACTTGTTTTTTGTTTCGCAGTTATTTTGAATAATTTTCAAAAAGTTTAAAAAATCACTCGATCGATTTCGACTTGTTAGGTCATCATCAGGAGTATCTACTGATTTGTGTTAGTAAAAAATTTTGTTATATAGTAGAAAAAAGCAAAATATAAATAAAAGAAGGAGGGCAAAAAATAAAAAATAAGCAATAAAAGCAAAATATAAATAAAAGAAGGAGGGCAAAAAAAAAAATAAAAAATAAGCAATAAAAATTAATCTACGGATCGCGCAGGTGTGCGATGAGTCATAGGCTGAGTAACAAAATTCAAGGTATATTATTGCGTACGTGAGTATAGAAAAGGGCGGGATCTGTAATTGGTGAGAACCGGATTTCTCTCTGTTCGTTAAGGATATTTTGGTTAAGAAATATTGATTTTCTAATTTCGTAAGATTCTAAGGTATCTAAACGTCTGCCTTTGGGTTGTATATGTAATATATCTAAATTGTTCAAGCTAGCTGTATGATTTTCCGACGTTAAATGATTATGGAAAGTTGATTGGTTGCAACCAGATAAATGTTCCTTAGCTCTAACTCCAAAATTGCGCCCAGTCTGACCAATATAGGAGAAACTACAATCATTGCAATTGATCCTATAGACACCAGATTTGGAAAGGCGATCAACTCTAGGTTTATTGTTAAAAATCATTTTCTTTATTGTGTTATTATTATAAAAAGCAAAACTAATATTGGTATAATTGGACACGATGTTGCTAATCCGTTGGCTCGTTTTTTATATATACTCTAAGCGACGCCAATTTTCCCGCGGTGGACTATCCGGTGGATAAATACCCGTTAGAGTTTTACGCTTTAGCTTTTTATTCAATAACTTTAATATAGTCCTAGTTGCATATCCGTTATTCGTTGCTATTTGAAGAATTATGTTAAGCTCAGTGTTATAATTTGAATTTGACAGAGGGATGTTTATTAGTCTATCTATGAGTGAGTGGAAAGCTGACATTTTAATATTATGGGGATGGTTTGAAGAACTAGGGATAACAGCGTCTGTATACGTGGGTTTCCGATAAATTTTGAAGTCTAAAGTAGAATTAATCCTGGTTATTGTTATATCTAGAAAATTAATACATTTATTTTCTTCTTTTTCTAACGTAAAATCAATGGTGGGATATTGAGAATTTAACCAAGTTAGGAAAGAGTCTAACAGTCTATCAGTTCCATTCCATAGACATAATATGTCATCAACATATCTATACCAAAAGATTATATGACGGAAATAAGGATTGTTGTTTGATATGATCATTTGTTCGAAGAAATTCATGAAAATTTCAGCCAACAAAGGTGACAGAGGGGAGCCCATGGGTAGACCATCAGCGAATTTGAAATTATAACACTGAGCTTAACATAATTCTTCAAATAGCAACGAATAACGGATATGCAACTAGGACTATATTAAAGTTATTGAATAAAAAGCTAAAGCGTAAAACTCTAACGGGTATTTATCCACCGGATAGTCCACCGCGGGAAAATTGGCGTCGCTTAGAGTATATAGGAAAAACGAGCCAACGGATTAGCAACATCGTGTCCAATTATACCAATATTAGTTTTGCTTTTTATAATAATAACACAATAAAGAAAATGATTTTTAACAATAAACCTAGAGTTGATCGCCTTTCCAAATCTGGTGTCTATAGGATCAATTGCAATGATTGTAGTTTCTCCTATATTGGTCAGACTGGGCGCAATTTTGGAGTTAGAGCTAAGGAACATTTATCTGGTTGCAACCAATCAACTTTCCATAATCATTTAACGTCGGAAAATCATACAGCTAGCTTGAACAATTTAGATATATTACATATACAACCCAAAGGCAGACGTTTAGATACCTTAGAATCTTACGAAATTAGAAAATCAATATTTCTTAACCAAAATATCCCTAACGAACAGAGAGAAATCCGGTTCTCACCAATTACAGATCCCGCCCTTTTCTATACTCACGTACGCAATAATATACCTTGAATTTTGTTACTCAGCCTATGACTCATCGCACACCTGCGCGATCCGTAGATTAATTTTTATTGCTTATTTTTTATTTTTTTTTTTTTGCCCTCCTTCTTTTATTTATATTTTGCTTTTATTGCTTATTTTTTATTTTTTGCCCTCCTTCTTTTATTTATATTTTGCTTTTTTCTACTATATAACAAAATTTTTTACTAACACAAATCAGTAGATACTCCTGATGATGACCTAACAAGTCGAAATCGATCGAGTGATTTTTTAAACTTTTTGAAAATTATTCAAAATAACTGCGAAACAAAAAACAAGTGATTAATAAAAATGTCTTTATTAAGTATTAGTGTGTTTCGCCAAGTGCCTACGGCCAATAGCGTAAAAAGTATTAAGTATTTTTATTTGGAATTAAATAAGTCAGTATTCGGAACCAGCTATATATCGAATATTCATAGGAACCATGCGCAGATTTTAGCGGAAAAAAAACTAGATATAATTTTTTTCGATTAAATAAAAATAAATGAATGCAGCCAAACTGCTATTCAAATTTTGTGCATGCAACCAACGAAAAAACTCAATAAATTTAGACAAAATTTTATCAGTACGTATGGAGGAACATATAAAATAAAAACTCGTTATTTTAATGTAAAAAAATTTATTTAAAAAAAACACAAATTTTTTATATTTTAATTTTTAAACACATTAAAATTAGAAAATGGTGCGTACTTTATAATTTTATGTATTAGTAAATCTATCGGGAGGTTTATCGGCAGACGGGCATCTCTTTAGGACCTAATCAAGATGGAAATTATGCAGACCAATTTATTGGAATTAAAATTAAAATCATCATCAAACAATCAAATTGTTTTCAGTTATTTCGAAAGTGGTTCTCGCTCACATCAATTTCCGTAAAATTTAAATATGATACATTTCATGGTATAAAGAAGTACATTTACAGGCACAGGACTTATTTTGTTGATGATATGGACATAGATGTAAAAAAAATTTGTACAATATATACATATACGAGTATAATAAAGTTTTCTTATAATTTTGTATAATATATTAGTTTATAAAACACAATTATTTATTTATAAATCAAATTTAGAACACTAAAGACTAGCACAAATTAAACCGCCAATGCGAAACGTCAAATTTCATTATGTAAACATAAACAAAACGAACAAACATTGCACACACGTCTGCTTCAATAAATAAAATATTCAAAGCTGAACGTGCGTTTTTCTAGCAACTACTAGAAATTATATCGAATTTTTTTTTCGCTAAAATCTGCGCATGGTTCCTATACTGGCCTCGATTACTTTATTTCCCAATGAAATACAGCTATTATATTTATATTGAAAATTCAAAATAAAATTAACAAGTATTTCATAATCGTCCGTGATATTAATTTGTTCAAAAAAATTTTCGGTTTTTCGGACAATATTTTACTTTTACTGACACCCATACAATGTTTATGACTTTTCTAGTCGTAGAAAAGAACGAGGCCATTACTCACAATATTTCCACCACAAAAGTAGAAAATGCACTCCCCCTCTCCCCCCCCCCCTTTTAACCCCAGGGTACCTGTGTACACAAAGAAAGATTTACAAACCCTTACAAAAATGAGAACTTAGGTCTTTGGCAGCCTGGTTGCAATGACCAAACTACAAAAATTCAACTCTTGCTTTTACCTATAGTACAAAACAAGACCCAGGGTATGGATTTTGTTGCCTTTTCAAATTCAATTCAAGTTGAATTTTGTATACGTATACAGTGTATAATATACACTTTTAATATTGTGTGCTGTCATTTTGTATCATTGTGTGTGTCAAATCCACATGAAATTTCGCCAAAATGTTGACCCGATTTTATAAATGATACTATCGGTAGAGAAACAATACATTTCCTCTGCTCGCGAGCAAAGGAAAAAATGACAGATGATAAGAAAATAGATTCGATTTCAATTTTTTTTTTGTGAATTTTTCATTTATATCTACATAAAACCTAAATAAAATTAATTTTCATATTTCATAATTCATATTTTGTTTTTATTATCGTGTCTCTTGATCGCATCGATGTATTGTTTTGTTATTTGTTTGTTTAGTAGAAATATGGAAATGATAGAAGACGAACAAATACATAAAAAAATATTTTTTATTTTTGAATGAAATTACTTTTTCATGTATTAATTAACTAGGAATTAGATTAAACTATATAGGAATAGCGACACAACACTTTATTAATTTAAATAATATTGTGAAATTTAATAAATTAACAAATTGTGTACCTAAAATTTTTGTGTTCTTAAATGACGTCAAAAACACAAAACAAAAAAAACACATGTTCCCTTGTCGATCGCATCGATGTTATTTTTTGTTATTTGTTTAGTTAGTAAAGTAAAACGGGATCAGTAAAACAGGATACTTATAAATATAAATTAGATGTGCTTGAAAAATTAATTTTAAACAAGCGTTTGACTGCTGCAGTCATGTGAGTAGATCGTTTGTTTAAATCATTAAATTATCTCCATTTAACTTTTGAATGAATATTACAGCAATAATTTAAGCGATTTGGACGTACTATTAATGGATTCGAAAGGTGTAAATATAGGCGACCAGCTGGTACAAATGAATTTAGCTAACCACCGTAAAATGATCACACCGATGCACGGCGCCAATGTAATCCCATACCACAATAAGATGAAGACTGAAGGGTAGAGTAATAAATAATTGGGTGGCACTTTTATCTTTATTTTATGAAAAATGAAATACATATTTTATTTTATATTTATACTATCGCATATTGTTCGTATAATAATTTTACGCCCATTCAAACCGTTTTCTATTAAATCGCGAGCAAAAGTCCCAGGCGAGGACGATTCGTTAGAATAATGCTGTTGTTAGAATTTGAAGCTCATTGTACAAACAAACCACGTGCGTATCCATTTTCAATATCGGAGCCAACACGACCTTTGGGCTCGGAACTTTACTTAAATCCGCCAAATTATGACACAACTGCAAATGCCGAAATTGATACGGGCACCTTCAAAACTTTTCATCAATTTATCACTCATTCATTCGATTTGTGATTTAGCAAACTCAACATTTCTTTTATGTGCGAAATTATATAATTTTTTATATTATGTATTAATTAAAAATTATTGGTATTGAGTTATAAATAAATTATTAAAATTAAAATACGGAAGACACTATTGAAAATTTTAATAGTATGTATTGTTCTTTATAATCGATGCTAACAAGTTGAAATGTCTGACATTTTTAATAATAAACAATTTTTTGTCTTTCTTTTCACCAATACTACTACAAAAGTCGGGTAAACTTTTTTCGTGTTCATTTACATAAAACCCGGGTAACTTTTTGTTGTAATTCCGAATGAACTTGCTATTAGTAGAAATATGGAAATGATAGAAGGAAGGCGAACAAATGCATAAAAAAAATTATTTTTACTTTTGAATGTATGAAAATAATTTTTTAATGATAATGAATTTACTTTTAGATTTATTTATTAGGAATTGTATGGAGCACTTTATTAATTTAAATGGTATGGTGAAATTTAATAAATTCATAAATTAAATACCTAACATATTGTTACGATTTTGCCTTGTCAATCAAGGTTCGAATCACTGGATTGTGAATAAATACACTGCTTCAAATTTTAACTCACACAATTTTATTTACACAACACAATTTATTATACAACACAATTTTCACAATTAATTATTATAATTATAACACACTTTTTAATTATCACTTTAATAATTGCTTTAATAATCACTTTAATAACCTTTCTATTTAACCTTCACTGTATCACGTTTAAAATAATACTCAGCATTCCACGTCAACGCGCGCCTTTATATACCAAAATATTTGTTTCTAGAATAATCCTAAATGCGCAGCAAATATGTTAGTATAGAAATACGCCTAAATGTTGAGTATACATTATAAATGTAATTGAACAATTAATGAAGTTAACTTATTCTATTCTATTCTAGGTGTCACCGTAACACTACCCCCCACCTAAGCCTGTTCGTCCCGAACAGGATCCAGATCACCTCCTCTGTAGAGCGCCAAACGCTCCAAATGCACCACCTTTGGTTTACCTTTCCGTCCTTTCTGTATGCGATAAACCACATCGTTCAACCTTTTAATGACAGTGTAAGGTCCTTCCCATGTGGGTTGCAACTTCGGTGATAATCCCTTGTGCCGTTGCGGGTTGTGAAGCCATACCAATTGCCCTTCCTCGAAGCCTTGATTATTTGCTCGTATGTCATATCGAGCTTTCATTCGATCACTTGATATTCGAATTTTCTCCCGTACAAATTGATGTATTTCATTAAGTTCCTCTTTCATCCGGTCGACGTAATCCTGTCCGCATAGAGCTGCTGATGGAACAGCCCCAAATTTTAAATCTCCTGGTAATCGCAGATTGTTCCCAAATATGGTTTTAGCTGGTGTCACTCCTGTTGTGTCATGTACCGCTGATCGGTAGGCCATCAGGAACATTGGTATATGTCGATCCCAGTTGCGTTGGTTCCTTTCCACAACTTTTGCTAGATATTCCTCCAATGTGTCATTGAATCTTTCCACCATACCGTCCGATTGTGGGTGTAAAGGCGTCGTTCTTGTTTTATTGATTCCAAGCATCTGACATATCTCCTGAAATACCACCGATTCGAAATTCCTTCCTTGATCCGTGTGAATTTCCATCGGTACACCAAATCTGCTAATCCAATTGTTGACCACGGCATCAGCTATTGTTGTTGTTTCCTGATTGGGTATGGGGTACACTTCCGGCCATTTGCTGAAATAATCCATTATTACTAGCACATATTTATTTCCGCTCTCGGTGGTCGGAAATGGCCCCGCCACATCCATTGCAATTCTCTCAAATGGTGCCCCGACATTATATTGTTTCATGGTTCCACGGCTTTTTCGTGCTGGTCCCTTTACTGCCGCACATTGGTCACATCTTCGACACCATTCTACTACTGACTGTCTACATCCGGACCAATAGAAACGTTGTCGAATTTTGGCTAATGTTTTATTAATCCCTAGGTGACCTCCACTTGCTCCTCCATGATACTCCTTGATGATTTCCGCTATCCGATCTTTTGGCACCACTACCAACAATTGTTTTACTTTACCATCCGTGCTTTCCCACTTTCGTTTTAAACATCCATTTTCTATGTGGAGGCTATCCCATTGAGCCCAATAAGCTTTTACAATGGGAGTTTTGTCAGCTATCTCACTCCATGTGGGCCGGTGTTCTTTTTCCTTATGTTCCATGATGAATGATAGGTCAGCATCCCGTAATTGCTCTTTCTTGATCATTTCATCAGTCCATTCCTCATCTGGTAGTACTTGCATAAGCCGAATATCGATGATGTTTTCCTTACCCTCCACACGCCCACAATGCTTGCATTCCACGGGACATGGCCTTCTTGATAATGCGTCGGCATTTCCATGTGCGCTTCCCTTCCGATGTTCAATTTGGAAATCGTAGCTTTGCAAACGTTCGATCCAACGTGCTACTTGTCCCTCTGGATTTTTGAATTGTAACAACCAGCGCAAAGCTCCATGATCCGTTCGTAGAAGAAATTTTTGACCATAGAGGTACTTATGGAAGTGCTTAACACATTCCACTATAGCCAACAACTCTTTCCGTGTTACACAATAATTCCGTTCAGGTTTTGATAACATCTTGGAGTAATATGCAATAACTCGCTCCTCACCATTTGTTGCCTGTGATAATATTGCTCCTATACCATCATTGCTTGCATCGGTGTCCAAAATGAATTTAACGTTGGGTATAGGGTATGCGAGGATTGGTGCTTCGCATAATCGTCGTCTTAGTTCCACAAATGCCTCTTCTTGATCATCCTTCCATTCGAATGCCTTGTTCTTCCTGGTTAGCTCGTGTAAACTCTTTGCAATACTGGCGAATCCTGGCACGAATCGTCTATAATAGGTGCACAATCCAAGGAAGCTCCGTAATTCATGTAAATTTTTAGGTCGTGGCCATTCCTTCACCGCTGCGATCTTGTCTTCATCGGTATGGATTCCATTGGTTGTTACCTTATGACCCAAATATTTTACTTCCGTTCTAAATAGTTTGCATTTCTTTGGGCTTAGCTTCAATCCGGCGGCTTGTATCCGATCCAAAACCTCTGCCAAATTCCTTAAATGCTCGTCGAAATCCTTGCCCATAATGATGATGTCATCCAAATATACGAGGCACGTCCTCCAATGTAATCCCTTTAGCACGCGCTCCATTAGCCGTTCAAAAGTCGCAGGGGCGTTACATAATCCGAATGGCATAACGTTAAATTGCCATAATCCGTTACCCACACTGAATGCCGTTTTCTCGCGATCTTCCTCCTGGACTTCCACTTGCCAATAGCCGCTTTGCAGATCTAATGTCGAAAATATTCGAGCACCCGATAATGTGTCTAACGTGTCATCGATCCTTGGCAATGGGTAACTATCCTTTTTCGTCACAGCATTTAATTTTCGGTAATCCACGCAGAATCTCATGCTACCATCCTTTTTCTCGACTAACACCACTGGTGAACTCCATGAACTGCTTGATGTTTCGATTACCCCTGCTGCTTGCATATCTTTTACCATTCGATCCACTTCTCCTTGCTTTGCCAATGGTAATCTTCTGGGTGGTTGTCGAATCGGCGTTTCTCCTCCTGTATCTATTCGATGTTTTACCATTGTGGTTCTCCCATTATTGTCCGATGTACTGCAGAATATTGGCATGTACCGCTCGAGCAATTGCTTTGCCAAATTTTTCTGTTCCATGGTAAGATCTTCGGTCCATTTCTCCATGAGTTGATCTATAATCTCTTTCTGCACTTGCGAGTTAGCCGTCTTAATTGGATTTTTCTGCTCGCACTTCACTATCGCAGATATTTCTTCACATTTTCCGATTATTGTCCCTTTCTTGATGGTTTTCGTCTTATCCGAGAGATTTAGAGTCCTAATTGGTATTCTATTATCGCTGTCTGGTTTCACCAGAACTTTCCCGATCATAATTTCTCTGGCTTCGCTCTCCGCTTCATTGGCTTCCACAACCCACAACCTGGGTGACCCAGAACCTCCTTCCAATCTTGCCCATACTATTGTTTCCGAGTTCGGTGGCAGCTTCTCCCGATGATCCATTATAATTTGCCTGGTCGTTTCTCCTATAGCGCTAACGTGAAGTGGCAACTCGATATTATCGTAGGTTAAAACACCCCGTCCAACATCCACCACGAAGCCATTCGTTCTCATGAAGTCCATTCCCAAGATGACCAGGTCTACAATATCTGCAACCAGCACCTCGTGTTGAAAGTGATTTCGTCCAATCTTTATTTTTACGACCTTTTTCCCTTTTATTGCTGAATTTTCTCCAGTCGCCGTTCGTAATTTCATGCCATTAGCTGGTTCCATAATTCCATCGATAATATCCTCACGAACAATCGTATGTGTTGCTCCCGTATCCAGCGTGATCATGCATTTCTTCCCATCAATATCGGCTTCAATTGTTAAGCTGTCACCACTCCTTGCTATTCTCGAAACATGGATGGAGGTTGTGGGGCAATCGGTTATGGGAGTCAGCTTCTGCCCCTGCAAACTGACTCTTTTTAGTTTAACGACTCCACTGTCGTCTGACCCGCCTTTCTGGATTCTATCTGCTCCTCGTTTGATCTACGCTTCATAGGAGATGGCGACCTTGCTCGTTTCTTCTTAATCTCCCAACAGTCCCGCGAGATGTGACCCATTCTATCACATACCCAGCATTTAATCCTGCCACTTCCATCTCTGAACCTTGGCGTAGCCCGCGCAGTGTCTATTCTGGAATCAATCTCCACTCGACGAATTTTCATTGCTGGTTTGATGATGGTTTGCGCAGTTTCGTTTGTTAACGCACAAGCGATGGTTTCTGTGAAAGTTGCCTTAGGTGACAACATCACCGCTCTGCGCGTCTCAGGATCTCGAATTCCGTCAATGAATGCATCTATTTTAATTCGCTCCATGTAATCGGCCGACATATTTGAATGTACTAAATGCGCGAGCCGCTCAATTGCCGATGCAAATTCCTGTAGCGATTCTCCTGCTCTTTGGTATCGACCCTTCAATTCCATGCGATAGATTTCTCGTTTGTGGTCACTTCCGTATTTCCGATCTAACGCCTTCATGATTCCCGTATAAATGTTCCGTTCCTGCTCAGGAATGATTTGTAGTGTTTCTGCCGCTTCGCCTTTAAGAGCCACAATTAACGCTGCAACACATTGTTCTTCAGTCCACTGATTTTGCTTAATCGCCGTTTCGAACTGGAACTTAAAAATACTGAAGGATGTTGTTCCATCAAATGTTGGTGGTTTTATCTTAACTGCATTAACCGTCTGGATCACTTGTTGTGTCGTTCCATTCGCCTTGACATCTCTGAGCTCCTTCTCGAGACGTTTAAAATCTTGTTCAACCGATTCAAATTTTTGTTGAACCGTCCCTTTAACATTTTGAATTTCTGCGTGTACTTCTGTTTGCAGTTTTTCCACTTTACCGTGTAGTGTAGAAGATAATTCCAAAAACCTCTCGTCTATTTTCTTTTGGCCATCTTTTATTTGGTTTTTAATGTCCGCCCCTTGTTGCTCCATCTGCTGTTTCATGTCCTGGTTCGACAATTTCATTTGATGTTTAATGTCCGCTCCTTGTTGTTGCATCTGTTGTTTCATTTGATGTTTAATATCCGCCCCTTGTTGTTCCATCTGTTGTTTCATTCCCTCGTTCGATTGTTTTATTCCCTCCAACTGTTGTCCCATCATTTGATTCATAGCTGCCATTAACTGCGATAAATCGAAACTTCCAGATGGGTTTTGTGTTGTTTCGACCATCGTTTGTTCTTCCCTTTCTTTCTTGTCCACACTGATCTCATCCGTGTTGTCCTCCTCGAAATCATACACATCTGGATTTAAACCGTCCTCCTCCATGGCCTGACGTAGTCGCTCCACCAAACTAGCTTTTGTGCCTTCACTAGCCAAACCTCGCTGCTTCAGTTGCTCCTTTAATTGCGCAAGCTTTAATTCGTAGAGAATCATTTTTCTTATTATTCACAATCCCACCGCTGTCACCAATTGTTACGATTTTGCCTTGTCAATCAAGGTTCGAATCACTGGATTGTGAATAAATACACTGCTTCAAATTTTAACTCACACAATTTTATTTACACAACACAATTTATTATACAACACAATTTTCACAATTAATTATTATAATTATAACACACTTTTTAATATCACTTTAATAATTGCTTTAATAATCACTTTAATAACCTTTCTATTTAACCTTCACTGTATCACGTTTAAAATAATACTCAGCATTCCACGTCAACGCGCGCCTTTATATACCAAAATATTTGTTTCTAGAATAATCCTAAATGCGCAGCAAATATGTTAGTATAGAAATACGCCTAAATGTTGAGTATAATTTATAAATGTAATTGAACAATTAATGAAGTTAACTTATTCTATTCTATTCTAGGTGTCACCGTAACAATATTATTTTGTGTTCTTAAATGACGTCAAAACACAAAACAAAAAAAACACGTATACTAATATGCACACCACTACAATGACGTTTCGGTAAAATTCAAGTTGAATTGTAAAAAGGCAACAGAATCCATGCTGGTTGCAATGACCAAACTACAAAAATTCAACTCTTGCTTTTACCTATAGTACAAAACAAGAACTTATCGATTTGGCGAATTATATCCTTATATCAATTATATAGGCTACGACATTCTATATGCCACTATAACGAATATGTATGAAACTCTATAACTCAACCTTATTAAACAATTTCATCATAAAAAACCTGTATTTCTTCTTATAAAATGTATACTGGTAGATATGAATTATGAGCTACATTAAATTTATACTTTTTCCGGATACAAATAGATGTTTCAGTTTAAATAGATTTTATATTATGGAAAATATTAAAATTATATGTAAAATGGTACTAAAATGCCTTTACAATGATTTCAGTATTAAAAATTATACCCATTAGCAAACGTGCAGTTCCTTTACAACTATTAAAGTTGTAAAAGACCAGAAGATTTGTAAAAAAACTGAGGAAAAAGTAATTTACTACTTTGTTATAATCTAACGAAATTATATTTGTAATAAATTTAAATATTTTTTTTTTTTGTTTTCCACCATTTATTATGTCAGAGACCACCGGACTTTAAATAGAAAAATTTTGCCTTGTGAGAATTTTCACAACCAACGGCATGGTACCCTTTTCCAGCTATATTTAATGAATAATTTTCAGACTCTACTTTACCAAAATTGTCAAAAAATGGGTGTTCTTCAAATCAGTTTATGGCAACAAAAAAGTTGATATCGCGATTTAGTTCTTGTTTAACTGCAAACATAAAATCGAGATATTAATACATGATTATCAAGATTAGTCTTGAAATAACGTAGAAAATGAGAAAATTAATTTAACAATGATAAAAATTTCGATCTTAACCGATCGAAAAACTTCGTCAAATATTTTTTGTGTTGACGCCGCAATGCCGATTATTTTTGGAAAATGTACTGCTGCTAGATGGCAAATCGCGAAATAAAAATTGTGTCCAAGATAAGTGGTTACTAATTTTATTTTAATATGCAATGTTTGTTTAGAACAGAAATAATGAAAAATAGTAAATTTATTTATTAATTTTACACATATAAACAATATAAGTAAAGTTTAATAAACGAATAATATAAAATTTGTGTACTCATATTTATTAAAGAAACGAACCAGTTTACATACATTACAGGAGCATTTACATATCGATACTAAAACAGAAGTTTGTTTCTTTTTCAATTTTAAGTAAATTACACCCCGATTCTGAAGCTCAGTCACTGACTGAAAAAGGGTCTTAGGTAAGGCTTTTTTATCTGTGTTTCGAGTTTACTTTTAATTATGAGACTTTTCGTATTCTGCGCTTAGTCTGTGACCAATAAAACCACCAAATTTGTATGTCTTACCATTGTGTTTATAATTATATAGAGAAATCATGAGCTTAAAAAAATATTACAATATCACCTCACCAGGCGCGCGATACTCAATATAAATGTATAATTCTATAATATTGCGTTGCAAAGCGAGGGAAAAAAAATTCGTAGGAAATTTTTGTTAGATGGAGCGGTATCTATGGAGGTAATATTGTACTTTCTCCATAATTCCACTATTTCCACTAATTACGATAGTTTTCGTATTCTGCGCATAGTCTTAGTTTACATTGGTCTTACAAAAAAAGACATACAAATTCGGTGGTCTTATTGGTCACAGACTACGCGCAGAATACGAAAAGTCTCATTTAAAAGTAAACCTAAAACACAGACAAAAAGCCTTACTTAAGACCCTCAGTCAGTGAATGAGCTTCAGAATCGGGGTCGCAATTTAAAATGATGGTTTACGCCTCGAAGTAAACAAAGAAAAAGATTTGATTTCGTTTAATAATATAATAATAACATGTTAGCTATTGCCTTCATGCAGGTGTAAAACACACCTGAGGTCTATTATGAAACATTATTCGCTTTCGAAAAATTCGATATCTAAAAATTCAATACGCTTCGAATATTGCTATTATGAATAAAGCTTCCATTTGTTGTGGACTTGTTAAATCAATTTTATATTATTTAAAAATCTGGCGAATTTATCGATTTCGAATTATTCGATAAAAACAAAAAAATCATTATTCCAAAATACGCCGTGAATTGAATTTTCCGAAATCGAATAAGTCTCATAATAGACCCCTTGGATAAGTTTAAGCCCACCACAATATCCAAGGAGTACCATTTGACTCAATATCTGGTGGCGGTCTGGTGTAATAAATTATTAATGGTGGTAAAATTGACGTTTTTGTTATAAATAATCGTTTGGGGTGAAACCCCAACCTTAGTCAAGTTATAGGGTTCGTCTTGAATTAATTAATCAATGTAATTAATTTGTAATAAATTCTGGTCCAAGAACCATCCAGATAATAGCCACATCAAAAGTTACAATTTTGGCGGTGCAGGTTTAATTATAAGCTAAACCGACCACTCGTTCCTCGAAAACGTAACATGCATAACAAATTACAGTATGGGTTTCATTGAGGTGGTTGGTTTAAAGTACTCAAATATAGCTTGTGTGAGCTCTATTTCCAAACGATAAACTATAAAAGAAAAAGATTTATGACAAAAATCAAGATAAATTGAAAATGGTACCACACTTTTGTTGATTTATGAATGAACATAAATTTTACGATGGCTTCTTTAAGAAGAAAGTCAAGAGATTACGAAAACGCTACCGACTAATATAAATCAAAGGATTATGTAAAACGCGTAACAGGTATTTGTTATCATTACGTATAGTATGAAAATTAATATATGTAATCGTAATCACATTTTAAATGTCGGAATTTCCGAATACGTGGCCTTCTAAGTTAAGAACATTCCTAAATTCGATTAACATAAGATTCATAATTAAAAAATTCTAAACAGAATATCACATCAAAATCTAATACTTAAACTTATTAGGCAAAAAAAAAATATTTTTAATTAATGACACTGAGATTTTTTTCTAATGTATATTATTGTTAAAATGAGATTAAGTCAAGGTTATGGTTGGCAAACAAAATTATATAATTGTCTTAAAAGCGAACTTAAATCGCGCTTACCGTATTGTATACCAGATTCAGATCGATTGAAAACTCTTCAGGTAGTAAACAATTATACGATAAACCAAAGTCACGATCTTCTAACAATAAAGCATATAATGTTATCCCTCATCTTCAGGGGATTTCGCGTTTTTTTTTTTGTTTTTGTTTTTATGTAAATCAATCTTCTTCAATTCAAAGCAAAAATTATTTTTAATTTTAATGCTGTTTCGTGTGGAAAAGGAACAAATACATTTACCGGTATCATAATGCCATATAACAACGATTAACAATTCATAATTATTTTATACCTTTTACTTCCTTACACCTTATGACATTCAATTAAGCATTGTGTGTATATACGGCAACGCCAAGCCAATTCACAAAAACTTAATTGTTTCGTTTGAAAATTCTTAGATTGGAATGAACTATACGGTATACGTATTGTTTATAAAGATCATCGCACAGTATTCGTCTTATAAATAAATCGTCTCAATGTTATGTAAGATCGAGTTTTTGTTGTTTGATAAATGAAAGTACATATACTGCTTATTCTTATTGTTATTACTCGTTAATGTTTGTAAATTTATGAGTTGGGCGGAAACGTGCCTGCGAAGTGAAGAAAATATAAATTTATATCTTATAAGATGATACAGCGATTTTGATAAGTGCACGATTCATTATAAGCCGCGTGGGAGGAAATAATTTCTTTTTATGTTTTAAACTGTGCAAACCTATGTCCTTTAGCTCAGAATCAAATTAAATGTTACATCAGTCTTTGTTGTTCAACCTTTCGTTTTCAGTATTGTCGTTCGTGTGACTTCACACATTGTGAAAGTGACTTAAGATTCTTTTTGCCATTTTCTTATATGATTTAAATAAATTTTTATAGATCTAACTCTAAATTATAATGGAGATAATAGCACAGAATAAATAAAATATTTGCATTACTTTGGATCACGGATTCGGTGTTTCTCCAAAACACACATTAAAATTTGGCAGTTACATCCGGAAATATTTTGGTATTCTCTAGAATTTTGAAAGTAAAAATAATACTTGCCACTGCAAGCCATTGCCGTGTATTATTGTACCGAAAATTAATTCAAACTGTGATGCGTTTATCAAAGGTCGAAATGAATTGCTTGTGAATGTAGCCGACTTTTCGATATTTATAGCAGAAGAATTCGTCGATGAGGCTATTTGCCTGACGGATGGTACGGATGCTACAAATTAAGTGCCTCGATTCGATGTAATCACTTGCAGCACATCGTGTTATACTATACCCAGCCAGAGATGAATGCTTTTGTGACCGTTAGTGCAAACATATTGGAAATCGAAATCTGCGTACAACAACGCTATTTCAACGTTTTTGTAGGCGAATCATTCACTCGATACATCAGACTTCCCTAACGGCGATTGCGTATGATGTCATATTTTTGCATATGGACAACATATTTTGAGACATCGGATCAAATTTCGGGCCAAACGAATTGTTTGGTTCACAGCATGCGAAACATCGTGACTTGCTTGTGTCAAGTGGAGTATAAGTATTTAATTCCTAAGGAATTATGTTGCTTCTTCAGTAGTCGCAAAACGTCGCTTCGAATTGCCTGAAGAGTTGTAATTTGACCAGAACCTCGACATTACCATTTCAAGTAGTGCAGTTGATAGAATGCAAAAGTGATCTGTAATAATTAGTTTGTCAAATGTAATAAAGTTTGCCTCCCCGAACCAACGTTTGGTATTTTTTTTTTTTGTGTGTGAAAGAACCGATGAGCGGTTTGACGACCAATTACATTGCCGTGAGCTCACGATCTTATACAAACTATAGGGTAGATCGCACACGCGTGTTGTTGAAATTTAATAGGGATCGGGTTTTCTTCACCATATGGAGCACACTTGCCCAATATCTGCTTGATAAACTTTCTTTTCTACTATCTCATCTACTGAACTATCAAGTTTTCCGAGGTTCAATCGTAGAGGTCACACTATCCTGTCGTAATAATTTAGACTAATATAAATCGAATTTATATAGTCTGCCTTAAATTCCGTCAACTATTTGAGTTTAGTCCGATCCTATCTATCGATTATCTTTCTTCTTATCCTTTTGTTGCGAACAATATAATTGTTGATGGTCCACAGTTGTCCGCTAAACGAGTGAATGCTATGCTCGGTACTTTGGCACCATCAATAAAAAAAGATATTCGTTGATTTGTGAAGTATTCAGTTGATTATTGAACTAGCCCTGGCTGCCAGCTGCATAATCCTACACAAAAATGGCCCGTGGTAACGTGTTTCTTTAGTAGGTTGTCGGAGATCATGGGTGCTCTGCTGAGGTTGAATAATATTTACTTGAGGCGGCCGAAGTTGAGGCTTCCCTCAATATCGTTGAATTGGTTCTTTTGCAGCTAAGCTGCCAGTGTACTTTTCTTTGTTTAGACTAGTGAGTCGGTCTTAAACAGTAGAATCCCTCATTTTGATGATCCTTTTCTTGATATTAAGTGGTCGAGTAACATTTCGTTAATTGTCAACGGAACTGTTTCTGTTCTATTTGTATAAATCACTTGGTTTATACAAAGATCAATCAAAATAAAAGGGTTGAAATTAAATTTTAATGGATTTCACTTTTATTACAAAAATGAACTGTTTTACAATTTAAATCCTGGAACAATCTGCGTTTAAATTGGGCTAAGGTATTGGCTCATTCCATTTAAATCAACGTTTTAATTTGAAATATGTTTCCACTTCCAATCAAAATATTGCACTTTCAACATAAAATTGATCAATATTGTTTAACCATATGATCTCCTATGAACCGTTAATCAAATCCTACTTAAATTCTTTTTTGTGTTTTTTTTTATTATCTTTGTTATATTTTATGAGACCAAGGCTCTCCCAACTCTTTCACGGTTCGCTCTTCGTCCTTACTTTTACGCCAATTCGAGGACGTACGGATATAGGTCCGATTTTATCACCATCTGCACATTGTATAGTTCCAAGCCAGCGTAAGGTAAGTCGGCTCATCATAGATCGTAATCTGTTGGTGGAAATTCCCTTTTGCATCCTGCCTCTAACGAGATTCGAACCCGGAGCCAAACGCCAAAGGCTTAACCACTATTGCGTTTGATCGGTGACTTAAATTCATTGACGTAAGCCATCTAAAAGGGTCATATAATCGGCTTGCCTCAGACAAAGTTCCCCTTTCTGTAGTTATTGTTATGTTGCTAAAGTTTATATGAAATTTGAATGCAATTACTTTTTGGATTCAAATCCAAGAACTTTGGCTGAAGTGGATGGTTTAATTTGAAGTATTCAGTCTGAAGTCAAGTCCCTTGTCTAAGCTTTAATGTGGAAGGTGATATGATTGTTTCAATTTCATGTTAAAATTGTGTTGCTTCCTATACTGAGTCAGCTCCAGTCATTAAGTCATCCACATACATGTCATTTTTGCGAGGTAGCTTGCGCTTGCTTTGCCGTTAGTGACGGTTTGCAACTCGTAGGTTATAAGCGGCATGCCTGAGGAAATTCTCCACAATATCCCTTTGCATTTGATATCGTCCTTGACAACTAAAATCTGTCGGAACATTTTTCGACATCTGAAGTGAACGCTACCTTCTATTTTCTGAATCATAAAATTATTTCAAATAATGTTGATTGCACAGTTGGGCTAACTGCAAGGCAATTATATAACGATTTGCTGGAGGTGATTTATGTGGAATCATCAAACACTATTCTTAATTTCGTAGTACTGCTTAAATTTTTGATGACTCCATGGTGCGGAAGATTTAGTAGCCTGTAATCATTTCATCAGCTTTCGTCAATGATTTCACGTGGTTGAGTTCTGCATATTCCATCACAAAATCTTTATACATTCGTTCAAATTCTTTGTCCTTGGTAAACTCATTGCGTGTACTCGTTGCAGTTGCCCTAGAAGATTCCGGTGTTGATTATTTCGGTGGTATCGATGAAATGCTTTTCACAAAACCTTTTTTCTTGTGACAGTTGTTTGTTTGGGGAATCTTTTAACTCAAGTTTCTAGAATTGTTTCAATTAGACTAAGTTGTCATCATCTTCGGCCGGTTGGCTTGATGTATGATTTTTCCTTAAGACTAAATCAAATAATCTATCAGCTCTGCAATGATTATATCAATTCCCAATAAGTTATCAAAATATGGTAGACAGTGTTTAAATTCTTCGATGTTGATGAATTGAATAATTGATAGTTTTGTCATCATCTTGGGAAATACAAAGGTTTCTATCTGAATTTTTGACTCGGGTTTGTTTGATCAATGATTTTATTCAAATTTACCTGAACGTTAGTCTTACTGATTTTTATGGTTCGAAAATTTTTGTCATGGATTTTAAAATTTTCGAACTTCTTCGAAATAATTGGGATTCATGAAACATTCTGCGTTTAAATTGGGTTAGGATATTGCTTTGTTACATTTTAGTCGAAATTTAAATTTAAAACATGTTTCCTCATCCAGTCGAAATAACGCACTTCCAATACATAATTTGATCAATATTATATAATCAAAATCGTGCTCTATGAACCGTTAATTAAATCCCACCTAATTTTGTCACCAAAATTTCTCAATGATTTTATTCAAATTTATGTGATGGTTTCTATCAACAACCACAATTAATTTAGAGATTAAGTAATTCACAGAATTTAACATCGCATATATATTCCAAAATAGTTTATAAAATTATTTACCACCATCACCAAATCGTTATTTTTATGAACTAAAACGCTTATAACAAAACTGTTTGCGAGAAAACCTTTCAAATGATATTGTCTGCCTCTAGCGCCAGTGCGGTAGTTTTGCTTTAGTTAACATTTTTCAATTATGTAACATTCTTTAACACCTTTTCAATGATATACTTCACTGGTAAATCCTTTAATAAATTATTAGATTGTCACCAGCGCCATAACGGGGGATTTGTGAATCTAAATAGTATTGTGAAAATTGCTGTTCAATCAAGACGTTTCAGACGATATTCAAAAAATCTTTGGAGCCAGATGACTAAACAACATTTAGGGGTATTTTTTGATGATTTCCTACGGCAAGTACCCGACCCCCTTGACCTACAGGTACAAAAAGCTTTCAAGTTTCACACAAACCATTTTCGAGGTATCATCGCTACGGATGTCCAGATGGATGAATATTTTTATTTTTAGTCTCAGAAACCTTGAAAACGTCGAAAAAACAAGTTTTGGACCTACTTATTATCCTTCATTTTTAAATAAGATAAATGATTGCACTGACGTTGTACTTACATACATTCCTACTAATTGTATGGTAGCCTGGGTGTCTGTATAGAATGGTTTTCGTCACTTTTCTTGAATTTTTAGTTCAGAGTATTGAAAAAGGTTTTTGTCCCTCTGTGTGTCGAGAGGGTCACCCAAGTAGTCAGAAAATTCACCAATAACAAACACACAATACCACGATAAGGCTTTTCAGTCTATTTTAATATCCTCATATACTCGTTTAGTACATCGTAAGAAAGGTCTTGGATCAGAGGATTTGACAATACCTCATTAGTTTATAAATCCATCGTTTTAATGCTATTGACAAATTTTACGTTTTTTAATAGAATATCGTTACGATCTCGCCTACTGGTTGGCGGACAATTCAGCATGATCAAGACATTTATTCTGAGAAAAATGCTCAATTAAGGTTTGGAAAATTAATAACAGTATTTTTTTGTGGGATTAGCGACATCTAGTTTTAAATAGTAGCATTAAAAGTAGTTTTGTGACAGTTCTGTGGTATTACAGATTTTTTAACCTAAAATAGAAAGATCGAAAATATTACATCTGTATAAATCCAAGCTAGTCTAGAATTGTTTATCAGAATATGAGTACGGGTGCAATGAACACAATGAATCAGTCATTTGGGAGAATAGGTTACGCGAAAAAATGAAAGTGAGTAAAGTTAAATAATAAGCGGTTTTAAGTGGCAATAGTAGTGTAATTTACCAAAAAAAAACTAAATAGAAAATAGCAAAATAATTAATAGTTGTGGAAATTATTTGTTGTGATGTTTTAGTGTTAGTGGATTTTTGAGAAAATTATTGTGGGAATATTCGGCAATATTCTAGTATTGGCAAGTGTTGAATAAATATTAGAACATTATTCAAAGATTATTAACAAAATCTAACAGGACAAACTCATAACAATTGGTAACATTGGTTGGATTGTGAATATGGGTTACGGAGTTAAAGTTCCAATTAAACCAGAGTAAATTATCGACGGGTGTCGGTGACCACGGATGTGGAGAAGTAAGGTTTAGACCCGGATAATTATGAGTAAAAGAAGAGGTAATAGAGTAAAACTAGATGATAAACATGAAATGATGGACGCAGTTCCCGGACCATTGGGGATTATCGATACGGCGTGATTATTGCTTGTTATAATTGAAAAATTTGATCAATAAGTGAAAGATTTGGCACTATAAATGGATCAAGAAAGTAAAGATTTGATGCGAGAAATAAAACAGGAAATTAAAGAAATCAAAATAGGCAAATAAAACATCGAGAAGAAACTGGATCAAATTGTAGACATAATATTTAGCAAACGAAATACGAATCGATGACACATTGTCGGATGCTAGCATGTTCTTCACATTGGATCTTCAAAGTGGATATACGCAGATAGAAGTTTAAGAGGAAGATCCTGAGAAAACCGCTCTTAGTATAGGCAACGTGTTATGGCAATTTAAAGTAACGATTAATGGAGCCCGTACTAAAAGAATTATATTGGACAAAGTGTCTTGTATATTTAGACGGTATTATCGCCATAGGAAAACCTCTCGAAGAGTTTGTGAGAAACCTAGCATTAAACCTAGCTAAACAATTATTAGCTATAGTGAAATGAATGACCAAAAAATCAATTTATGAACAGACCATGACGCGTTACGATGGTTGTTACAATGTAAGAATCCGGAAGGACAGGTGGCACGCTGGATCAAACATCTGCAAAGCTACGACTATCGAGCATCAAAAAGAGAGCGTACATGGGAATACTGACGCAATATCAAGCTACCATGTCAAGTTGAATGTAAACCTCTTCGGGTGAATGGAAGGAAAAGTGGATATAATAAATGTACGGCTTATGAAAGTGTATGGGTTTATATGATGTAGGGCTCTATATAATGTGTTAGCAGATGGCATACATTCCCAAGACACATAGAATATTCCACGAAGTGCGTGTGAATTAATTAATTCGAATTAAACACTTGAATGCTTATTTTAATTACACAACTTCAACTTTATTCACCACAACTTAATATAAAATTCTTTAAGAACTAAAATATAAATTTTAATATAAAAAAAAATGTAAGAACTTAGACTGTAGTTTTTACGTCTGTTCCTCGCTAAAAACTTTTTTCCAATTTTATTTTCTATCAATCTCATTCTCTTTTTTTTTTTAACAAAAACCAACAAACCAAAAAATGTACACATCCATTTTTTCTTTTCTGTATCGCATCGCCCAACAAGCTATAATGAAATGTATTATGAATGAATGACGCGCAACGCCACATACTCCCCCCTCAGTGTGATTGAATAATCGCACGATACTTATCTGAATCGACATGGCAATTTAATGACGCGTCCGGTTCTAGTAGCCGTTGCTTTGGGCACATGATCCCGCTCTGAATCCGGAATAGAAACGTTCGAACTATCTGAGGAGCCGACCAACGAATCAGTATCGGTATTGATTCCTGTCTGTGGCGTGGTTGTCCGTAACGTTTGTGTCTCGGATTGAGAATTGTCGGATTGTACTACAAAACAGGGCTTTAATCTATCCAACGAAATTCTGACACATTTGTTTTTTATATCAACTTCGAAAAACTTCTCGAAACGTTTGATCACCTGATAAGGTCCTGTATAAGGAGGTTGAAGAGCCCTGCGTAACGAGTCTGTACGTATGAAAACATGTGAACAGTCCTTTAAATTTCGACTAACGAAAATATTATCCGTAGTGTGCTTTGACGCTGTAGTTGGTTTTAATTCAGTAAAATGCTGTCTGAGTGTCTTTACAAAATCTGATTGTGGAACTGGATGTTTGTTCACTTCAAAAAATTGTCCCGGAATTCGCAAGTTACTTCCATACACTAACTCTGCTGAAGTAGCCTGCAAATCTTCACGGTAACTAGTTCTTAATCCTAGTAGGACGGAACGCAAAATTGTGGTCCATTCTGATCTGTCGTAACACATAATCGCAGCCTTCAGTGTACGGTGCCAACGCTCGATCATACCATTACACTGCGGGTGATAACTGTTCGTACGTCTATGTTGAAAACCTAATAAGATTGACAATTCTGCGAATAACTGGGATTCGAACTGGGATCCTTGGTCGGTTACAATGAATAATGGGACACCAAAACGTACGATCCATTCTGAATAGATCGCAAAAGCGACAGTAGTTGCGGTTATGTCGGATACGGGTATGGCTTCCGCCCAACGCGTGTATCGGTCTATCATTGTTATGCAGTATCGGAAATTTGCAGATGATGGCAATGGTCCAACAATGTCCAAATGAACCTCGGTAAAACGATCAGTAGTTGGTTCATATGATCCGATAGGAGTTTTCGTATGTCTGCTGATTTTAGCCCTCTGACAAGCGACACATGAACGAGCCATGAGTCCCACGTCTTTTCTTATAGACGCCCAAACAACTTGATCCGTAAGTAACCTCACTGAAGATCTTACTCCTGGGTGAGCTAAATTATGTAATGCATCGAAAACTTGTTTTCTGAACGCGAAAGGAATGTAAGGTCGGGATTTACCTGTAGATATGTCGCAATACAACGTTTTATCGGCACCAAAACGCACCGGAAATTGTTCGAATTTCAGGGTTGTACTATTGTCTTCGATGAGTTTTAACAATTCTTCGTCGCCAACTTGCGCCTCCGCGATAACCGAGTAATCGATTGATCCAGGGACTTCTATTTGCTCAATACGGGAAAGAGTATCAGCTACTATGTTGTTTTTGCCAGAAACGTGTTGTACGTCCGTTGTGAATTGCCCTATATAGTCTAACTGCCTTCGCTGTCTGGGTGATGCTTTTTCACTGTTTTGTTTAAAAGCATACACTAAAGGTTTGTGATCCGTGAACAGTGTGAAATTTTGTCCTTCAAGAAGAAACCTGAAATGCTTTATGCCTAAATAAGCCGCCAAGAGTTCTCTGTCGTAAGCGCTATACTTGATTTGCGTCGCGGTAAGTCGCACAGAAAAAAAACCTAATGGTTCCCAGGCTTGGTTTACCCATTGCTGAACTACTGCCCCAACTGCAGTGTCCGACGCATCCACCATTATCGACATACGAGCCGAACTTACAGGATGAGCTAAAATCGTTGCCTCACTCAATGCTCTCTTGCACTTCTCAAAAGCTTCGACGGCTGTGTCAGTCCAATTAATAACAACTTTGCTATTTTTTTTGTACCCTTTCAGAAAATCATTCAGAATGGCCTGATCTTTTGCGGCTGCTGGTACAAAACGCCGGTAAAAATTAACCATGCCCAAGAACCGTTTCAATTGTTGCACTGTTGTGGGTCGACTAAATTGGGATATGACTTGAACTCTTTCGGGTGAAGGAAGGATGCCCTTGTTGCATACTGTATGGCCTAAGAACAAGACTTCGGACTGAGCGAAAACACATTTATCCACATTAATGACCAATCCATTGTTAGAAAGTCTCTGCTACACTGTATCCAAATGCATTATATGTTCGTCTCTGGATTGTGATGCTATCAGTATGTCGTCAAGATAAGCGAAACAAAATGGTAATCCGCGTAATGTTGTGTGCATCAGTCTTTGAAATGATTGTGCTGCGTTTCTTAATCCGAAGGTCATTCTGCAGAACTCGAAGAGTCCGAATGGTGTCGATATCGCAGTTTTAGGAATGTCGTTTGGTTCAATTGGAATCTGGTGGTATGCTCGTACCAAGTCCAATGTAGTGAAAACGTTACAACCGGCCAGTTGGAAAGAAAAATCCTGGAGGTGAGGTACTGGATAACAATCAGGAATCGTCACGTTATTAAGGGCGCGGTAATCACCGCAGGGCCTCCACTCCCCATTCTTCTTTTTCACTAAATGTAAGGGACTGGACCAAGCGCTATTGCTAGGACGACAAATGCCCTGTGCCATCATGCTCTCGAAATGTGCTTTGGCTATCTTGGCCATCTCTGGAGATAAACGACGTGCTTTACAGCTGACAGGTGGTCCATGGGTCTCTAGACAGTGGGTGGTGTTATGTTTCACCGGTTTGAAGCCGAAACTTTAGCGTGTGATTTCCTCGTATTTTGCAAGAATATTCGAAATGTCTGTCCCGAGAGTTGTCTTGTCTAAAATGGACAGTGATGGGACCTGTGCTGCTGTCAGAGAACCAATGGTGAACAACGAAGTTAACGGATCTACTATTCGATTTCTCTTGAGGTCGACGATAAGACCAGTGTGTTTTAAGAAATCTGCTCCTAAAATCGGTATTGATACTTCTGCAACAATGAAATTCCACACGAAATCTCGTCTTAGCCCAATATTCAGATGAAGCGTGTGAGTGCCAAAAGCCTTGATACGGGTACCGTTTTGCTGCGTAAAGACTAAAGTTTGATTTATCGCTTATGTTTTTGCTGAAATTGGCTGGTATCACTGATACATCCGCGCCTGTATCGATTAAGAATTTACGTTGTGAATTTTTCTCGAAAATTAAGAGACGACTGGAGATTGCATCATCAAGACACGTCGTCGAATGTTGATGTGCTATTATTTTTTTGAATTGACGTCCATCTGGTTTGCATCAGTGGATTTTAATTGATGTTTACATCCGGTAACGCACTTATTCGCTTTATCTTTAAAGCGCCTGTGGTAATAACATTCGAAATTGTTGCCTGATTCGCGAGAATTTGAGCGAGATCCGCGTTGGTTACTACGTCCTCTGGAAGCACTACGCGATCGGAATCGGGTGTCTATTAACGCTGATATTTCTTTCATAATGTGCGCTTCGAAATTATGCCACCGTTCATCTAGGTTTGTTACTGACGGAGTGCTGGCCATGGGAGTGGACGTCGGTTTTGTAACCGGTTGAGATGCGACGGAATGTATTTGTAAATGGGTCATCGTCTCCATTATGTTATCCGCTCGTTCAGCCAGGACTGATAGGGTCAAGTCGTTCTCAAATGGCGACAAAACCATTTGAACTTGCTGTGGCAAACGTTGCATCCACAATTGACGAATCGATTCGTCGTTAAACTTAGCACCGGCATCCAATCGAAATTTCTCGAGTAACTGGGATGGTTTTTTGTCCCCCAACGACAAACCGTGCAATAAATTATGCAGTTTGCTTTTCTCTGACTCCCCAAGTCCTTTGATTACCTCCTGTTTGAAAATGGTGTAAGATGTGTCTCCTTTGTTTCTAGTTATTAAACCAGCGAATTGATCGTGTAGCCGTGCGTCCAGTGCACTAACGGCGTGTGAATATCTAGTGCCTTCTCTGACAATTCCGGCCACATTGAATTGTTGCTCAAGAATTTCAAACCATACTACTGGGTTTTGTCCGAATAATGGCTGGGGTGACTTGAAAGCTATATGTGCCACTTCCGAAAATTTAGGAATTGATTTTTTAGAACCAGAGACAGTCTGCCTATCGCTACCTAACGTTTCCGAAGCTATGTCTGAATCATTGTCACTGGTAGGTGTAATCGTGACCTGCGCCTCAGATGATCGAGCACTAACTAACTCCCTAACACGCGCATCGATAATGTCCCGCAACTGCGCTGTCGACAACGTAACCGCGTCCGTAGCGGGATTGACCGAAGAAACCGTAGTCTCAGAACTCACCGAGGAAGGAGGTGTACCGCTCGCGTCATTCGGATTATGGCCGCTAGCCAAACAGCGAAATAAATAGCTGATTAACAAAAATGTGGTGGAAAAAATAAAGATTGCGCTCGCGAAAGTTATCATTGCTTAATTAATTGTTGGACACCGCAATAAAGAGAAAAAAAAAATATGATGGTACTTACATGAACTATGAAAAGAAAAAACTAAAAAATTTTTTTTTTTTTTTTTTTTTTTTTTTTGTAGTGTTGCTGCTATCCCACGGAGAAGCAATGTCTTCCAATGTTTGTACTGTCTGTTAATCCATTCGACGCTCATCCACAAAACTACTTTAATTTGATGATCCACTAATTTTGATGATTTTAGCCGCCATTAAAAAAAATTTATTTGTATTGTTGAAAAAATTGGGTTATGTGTTCCGACCCGCGTGGTGAATGTATGTTTGCTCCGCTATGTGCGAATTTCGCAAAATGTATTTACTTTGCCCGTTTGTTATAGATCACGTCGTCGGTCACCACTTTATGGGTTTATATGATGTAGGGCTCTATATAATGTGTTAGCAGATGGCATACATTCCCAAGACACATAGAATATTCCACGAAGTGCGTGTGAATTAATTAATTCGAATTAAACACTTGAATGCTTATTTTAATTACACAACTTCAACTTTATTCACCACAACTTAATATAAAATTCTTTAAGAACTAAAATATAAATTTTAATATAAAAAAAAATGTAAGAACTTAGACTGTAGTTTTTACGTCTGTTCCTCGCTAAAAACTTTTTTCCAATTTTATTTTCTATCAATCTCATTCTCTTTTTTTTTTTAACAAAAACCAACAAACCAAAAAATGTACACATCCATTTTTTCTTTTCTGTATCGCATCGCCCAACAAGCTATAATGAAATGTATTATGAATGAATGACGCGCAACGCCACAAGTGCTATTCGATGAGTAATGGACGGATGAATCAATCCGGAAGGAGCAGTTATACTACACGCAGACTTATCAATAATTTTGCGTTAAAATGTAGAGGACCGTCGACAAACATGGTATGAAGAACTGGGAGAAGAACTTGACACAAAATACACAAATTTGTTTGAGAAAAAATTCGGTTAGCAGTGAGCGAATGAAGGCTAGGTATGACATATTCAAATAATACAACTTTCGAAGAAGGATAACTGGTTTAGCTCTACAGATTTGATCTTTGTTTTGACGATGCTTATTTATAATGACGATTATTTCTTTAAATTTACTGTCATTAGATAGAAAACTACGAAATGGAAAGTGTGTCCAAGACAAGTGGTTATTAATTTATTATAATATGCAATGTTAAGATCAGCAATAATGAAAAATAATAAATTAATTATTTAAATTTACACATATAAACAATATAATTAAAATTTAGTCAGCAAATTATACGAAATTAAGTTGTGGGTAATTGCAACAGGGAAACTTTCGAATTTCAAAATGAAACTTTGCATACCGATTAAGTCCAATTTGTGCTAATTAGTGCTCACAGAAAGACAAAACAAATGAAACCCAATTTCTAGAATAAACCAGAAAGCCTAATTTTAAAACTTTCCAAAGGCGACTACACTGAAGAAATTTGTACTTATCATAGAAATATGATTTTCATAAATTTTCATTCATAAATTGAGGAAAACCAAGCTAGCCCC